>JAEQBA010000802.1:0-243147 GCA_019434445.1 Phalangium opilio
AAGGATATTTTTTAAACTAGTCCTTGGGACCAGTGACCCCCCCCCTCTAGAGTTCGAAATAATAAACTGGTCCCCGCCTATGTTCTCCTATAGATTTTCAATTAGTTAACTGGTCCCTAGGACCAGCAACCCCCACTTCATGAATTTAAAAACTAGTCCATGCCATTTTAACTTTGCTATGGCGTTGTCTGCTACTGTATTTTTGGCGAAATCGCGAAATCAATGAAGAAATACCGAAATTTTTGGCGAAATCGCGAAATCAATGAAGAAATCACGAAATCTTTGGCAAAATCTCGTACGCATTTCTGGGTATGTCCATCGGACCCCTCACCAACCACCCTTTTGAGAACCTCCTGTAAAATCTACAGTCGGTTCTAGTTAAATTTCTCTGCATTTAAGTTGTTGGTGGTTAACATCAATTTATGCACTAGCTCATTAATAATTAATTCGTAACTATATGAGACCGGTAACTTATTATTTCCTGCGGTATTAAAATAAATGTTTTAGCGACTTAGAACGGAAATGCTAACGACGTCGTGATGAATTGAAATGCACCGTATTACACAATTTTGTTAGAGAAACGAAGCAAGGAGGCCGTTCGATTTTTATCACGTAACTCACCAAAAGGAGCGTTCCGACTAAAGTGAAACCAAATTAAGGTTCAACTGTCGTTATGAAACAATTATGAAAACTTAAATTAAATGGTCGAACTATGTCTTTAATTAAGCAATGTTTAAAAACATTGCTATGTCGTCAGATTTGAAAACTGCATCGCGAAATGTTCACCAAACATTATGGTCGTTTAGTACAAAACCATAAATGGAATTGTTAAAAATATACTCTCTGAAATTAAACGAAAAACATCACCGCTAATCGCACAAACACGTACCAAATCTAGGACTATAAAGCCGCGTTTGCACGAGACACTTTGGAACCGCTGTCAACCGTTTTGGAAAGGCCTAACACTTTTTAAAAAATAATATTTGCATTTTCTCGTGAAAGATCTCTGGTTTTATCAGCTTAATATTATTTTTTGTGCATTCCGAAACGGTTTAAAATGGTTTCAAAGTGTGTCGCGTAAACGCGGCTTTTATGTTAGACTTATTTAACACAGTTTGTTTGAAGTGAGAGAGATGCACTCAGGATTTGCTAAGCAATTAAAAATTTAAAATGAAGATATTTCGAAAATATCGAACCTAAATTCTTAGTAATATTATCACGTCGATGAAAATACACAAAACTCGTAATCTTTGAAATGTGAAAGTAAGAACATACGCAACGTATCAAAGATAAATATGCCAGGGTTGAAATTTCACTTACTATATAAGTCTTATGGCTATACGCGACAATTTTAAATTCAGTCCGCCTTAAAAACGGTATAAGCGTCTTGTATTAGGTTGCAAACAGTACGAGAATGTCAGAGACCATCTCTGACATTCCTGTCAAAAATAGGTTAAGAAAAAATCAATCGTCGAACGCGAACATGTACTCGTAAAAATTGTACATACATTGGACAACAAGCTGGGTGTCAAAACCTTTCTCGTATTATTGGCAGCAAAGAGGCCCGGAGTTGCCCGTCGAAACACTTCTGTTACTTTAACACCAAAAGACACGAATCCCGTCTATGAGAAACAGGGAACCAGTAAAATAGGCTTACTAGGTTGAAACTCGCGGAAGTTACTTCAAAAACGAATTTTTTTTTCTTTCATATCCGGCTGCCATTTTTAATATGGCAGCGAATTCGAAAAGATCTTTCTTGGTACCGGCCATTAACATAGGAGTAACATCCACGTAAAATGTTTCCAGGCAAAACGGTTCGGTCTGAGGGTTAATTATTAGCATAAGTTTATAAGATATGTTCCTTAAGTACGACACACCCTATACTTCGCAATGCTACAGTATTACTGAGAGCTAGTTCGAGAACGGCGCAAGAATTGACTATACTCCGTTTTACAGTTCACCTTCCTATTTAGTCTGTACTAAGCCTTTGACAGCGCCTACCAGGCGTCGCTTTTCGAGAATCTATGACGTTTTACCTACGTCACTTCATGACAAGCTCTTATGGACAGGGCCGGAAATAAAAAAAAATTCTTATAGGACATGTGTCCAGTGACCCCCTACTTGGCTGAAAAATTTATAGGACATTGTCCACTGCGGTGTGCAAAATAGTATCAAATCTCCATAGTCAAGCTATCAAAACTTCGGAAAATTTTATTGGACAATGTCCAGTGTCCTGTGCTTATTTCCGGCCCTGCTTATGGAACATATCTTATGAACTTATGTTATTAGTCAGTCATTTAGGACTTTTGTTATGTGGTGGTCGAGATCCCCAGGATTTATGGTTTTCCGGTTTTCATTTTACTGATAGCTTGGTTGTCTCACTTATTGGAATAATATTACTTCTTCTAAAGGTAAATGAAGAAAGTTTTAGCATCAAATTCGAACACGAAGAATGCCTTACTTAACTACAGCGGCGGACGACAATGTTACTAAACAGCGCGTACAGACTAAGAATGGAGCTATTAGAGACATATCGCTTTGGCAAAGTAGGATCGAGATTATTTAGCTTTTAAGTCTTAACGAATTCAGCAGGATGCGCGCGCGATTTTAGTAAGGCGCCCCCTACCGGGATCACCTTCGAGCCAAGAAACGGAATCTATTGATGGCCAGGAAGACGTCACGCTGGTTTCCGAGTTAAGACAGAGCCTTCTGCATAATATAAGGCTCGCGAAATTCAAAAGTGAACTTGCTATTTCGGGAACTTCTCATATGGGAACTAAAATATATGGTTGGACTATTTTTGGGAAACAAACCTGTTGAATTTTGGAAAGAAAAGTACCTTGAGAAATTGGGTTAGTGGACATCTGGGGGACTTTATTTTGACATTTACAAAACGAGCAAGTTAAAAGGACGCAGTTGGGGATAGCCCTTTTAAATTAAAACCAGTCCTTCCATACGCGGATGGGAACACAGATGATTTTGCTAATAAACAACATCAATTATATTGAAAAAAAAGAGATTTGTTCAAAAATAGAATAGGATTTCATGGGATTTTTCATGAAATTATAGTAAATATGGGCTAGGATTTTATATGAAACTAGCTGTTCCCCGGGGCGTCGCTCGTTTGTAATAAGAACTTCCATCAAAATGATTTAAAGAATGGGTAGATTTTACTGATTCGACTAATATTTTTGTAGCACCCTATGAGCAAAGGCACTCGGCGTTACCCGTCTGCCCGTCGGGACATTTTTTGTTTCTTTTCACTCGGACATTATTCCATACAGAAGGGTTTTTAAGTTTTTGGCCGCCATTTAAAAAGATGACAACAAATCGAACCCGCTGATAGGTTAAAGGAAACCAGTGAACTAAATATTTGCGAAATCGGTTGAAACGCGCGGACTTTGTTGCATTTCTGGGCGCCATTTATTAAGATGGCGGCGGATTGGGGGGAAATCTTTCTTAGTACGCGCCTAATTCTTATGAGTAACGTTCCTGCAAATTTTCAGCCTTCTAGGGCAAGCGGTTAGGGCTTGGCGTTGATTATTCAGGACTTTGATTTATATAGATATAGATATATTATAGGCTATGATTTTCGAGGAATGATAGGATCACTGTGTTTAAGACTAGGAATAAAATCATCCACAACTATCAATTTCACACTGAAAAACTGATTTTAGGTTCTCATTATATTTGAACACTTTTGTCACATCAGAGGCTCCCTCTTTATTTTTTTATTGCCTAGATGCTCTATTTTGAAAATACGCAAAAGGACTGCCCAATTGAGGAATAATCGTGCTTATGGTAAATACTTTCCATATTTTATACAATCCCTGTTGTATTTGTATCCCTGGCCTGATTATACAATGGGCTCTGTCTACCTTGGTAGAGATGGAGAATTCCTTTCATCATTTTAAGAAGCTCTCATTCGCGACTAAACGTGAATATTTTAAACAGGCGTCGAAAATATGACGGGCAACTTTAATGTTAGTTTTCAACTTTGCCGTTAATAACACCCGCCGCGATGCCATCAACGCAAGTAACCAAGGAAGACACTGAAGTACCTTCATTGAAGTTAGTATAATCAAAAGTCTACCTAATGCATCGTCAGTTTTTCAAAGCGATGGAAATTACAACTTAAAGGCCGACTTCCAGCGAAAAGGGTTCTAGCGAACTGAAAACCGAGCATCGAGACTAACAATGGAGCGGCCGTGCCGATTTTCGAATCCCCGCTGGGGTATAAGATGGAAGTGTTCTAGCTAACTGAAAGCCGTGCAATGTGGTTCTAGCGAACTGAAGATGAACAATAGAAATCCTTTTAAATTTATTTCCTCTCGAATTTTTTCTTTCCTCTGAAGGAAATCCTCTATTGTGTATTTTCAGTTCGCTAGAACCACATTGCACGGCTTTCACTTAGCTAGAACCCTTCCAATTTTTGATCCAGCGGAGATTCGAAAATCGGCACGGTCACTCCATTGTTAGTCTCGATGCTCGGTTTTCAGTTCGCTAGAACTCTTTTCGATGGAAGTCGGCCTTTAAAACACGACTTGAACAGTTGAATGCTAAACAATGAAACATCACATTTTGCACTCGTAAATATTTCTGTGATTTCACATTTACTTTAGTGAACTCGCAAAAATTTTGATCTAAACAGCGATATGGAAAGCAAAGTTAAGTAACGTAAGTGTTATTGAACGTGAGCGCTTGATTATAAGAATTTCACTATGGTTAAGGGACTTTTAGCTACATATTACGTAAAAAACATTCTTTCACTCAGTAGTCCTTTTAATGTAACTCTATGACTGGATTTTTCGCAACACCTTGACTGAGTAAAGAAAACGAAGAATTATGTTCTCAAAAAAAAATTCAGGCAAATATTGGCTTGAAGTTAAACGTAAAATATTATTGAAAATTATGATCATGAAACAAAATATTAAAACCAAAAGAAAAGCGACTCTAAAATTCGAAATTCTTTTAAACAAGCAGCCCCGTTAATTCAGAATATCGTAGCCTTAATTTCCATACGTAACATACTAACTACAAGTAAGAGTATGACACTTCCCATTGCTGCAATGCTAAATATTCTAGGAAGGTTTGTTTATAAGGAAAAGATGAAGGTTTAAAACGCCTCTCTAATTCCTGCCTTCATCGAGCATTTGATAACAATTTGAATTTCTGAGATCTAGCCATTAGGCCTAACAAAGGATCACTTTTCGTGTGAAATAAGCCTTTGGTTCTTTATCATTTTCTTCTCTGTCACGTATTGACGGTCCTAAATCATCCTACATTTCTTTCTAGAAACATCAACCAGGTTTTTTTTAATTATTTCAGAAGCAATTTTTTAAATTAGCATAGAGGTTGTTGCCTAGTATCGGAACTAGATTAGTATCTCTAAAACTATAATATATTACTCCTTTTCGTTTATTTCTATTTTCTTTTTCTCACCAGGGGTCGCTTGTATCAAAGGTAGTTTTCATAAATAACAAGGCAAGTTGGCATTAGAGGTTTTGAGTGACATACTTATTTTTATTACATATCCTATGACTGAACAACAAAAGTTCCTTAAAATTGTTGAGTTGCAAAACAAACCGCCACGATTTTAAAGCTCGTTTTCTAATATGCGGGTGTAAAACAATTACAAAATAATGCCTCGAGTATTTACGCATTTTTCAAACTTAAGCCTTGGCAAATTCGGGAGTTTTCTTTGCATCTTTATTTTCTTTCGCAAAGCAGAAAAAAAATATTCACATTTAGGAAAGAAAGAAACCGAGCAAGTTTTGGCCAGCTATAAAAATTAATTTCCAAATGAAAACGTTGCTTCTGAAATGACAAAAAAAAACCTTGGTTCATGTTTCCAGAAAGTAATTGCGGATGGTTTATGACCGTGATATTAAAGAGAAGAAAATAATGAATTTCAACCAAAAGCACAGTTCAAACTATGATCCTTTTTTACCTCTCCGAGTGACGATGACGTCACGGAGAGGTATTACACTGGACGTGTCTGTGAGTGTGTTCGTGTCTGTCACCGCGTTCGCAGTTGGCAAATCGAAGCAAACGTGTTCGCAAAAAGCAACTTTTGGCTTCTACCCCCATCGTTTGGTTTAAGAACTACAAGAAACGACTTGCCACCCAGTGGCAGGGTTTCCACCTAAAGTTCATGCAATTGCGGGTAGTCTTATCCTTATACTGAATCAATACAATAAATTTACAAAAATTGTTAAAGAAGCATACGCTTGAAATCAAACGTCAACAATAGCTATGTAAAAAATTATTTTAGAAATAAAGCTCCTTAAAACGATTTAACTGGATTTAAGGTATATTAATGGCGATTAAAATAATTAATACCAATTTAATTATTCAAGAAAAACCTCTTAATTGCGTCTCGACTCGGAGAGGTTTAATTTGGTTTCCCAACTTGTTTTAAGTTACACAGTACATACATCAAATATCTGAGAAATCTAATTTGTAATCAATTACTCGTTGAGGTTTTACTTTGTATCACCATCACTGCAAGGCAGGGATGAGAGGGGTGTATTTTTACCATCATCTCTTCCTTGATAATTCTCCCAAGGGAGGCCTCCATCTTAGGTTATTCCCCCCCCCCACGCAAAGAAGCGTCGCTAGAGGCAGAGCTAGTGTTGGTTTCTCAGTATGTACTTTATGGAATAGTCCATAGAGTCTCCCTGATGTATTGTAAAGTGCAATCAGCCTTAGAACCAATAAAATATAAGCAAGAAAACCCCAATTTTTTTTGAAAGAATGACTGGTTCTGAAGTTGTATTCGCGTATAGTAGACCCAAGTCCAATCAGCGCATTGAAATCTGATATACTCAGTATTTCTCACAACTCAATCGTGACAAATTGAGAAAAACTTCAAAGCGAAACGATCGCCTTTAGGTATTTCCAAGAAGTTCGTTTGAAGTTCAAAGAGAGCAAGGAGACACGAAATAATATTAGGGAGGTTAAGAAATTGAGCGAAAAACGTCTACGGCAATAACTATAGACCATATCTTACAAGTCAGATTCAGTAACAAATTCTATTTCTTAATGCCTGACAATAAGTTCCCATATTAAATTTTGCCACAAGTTTAGTAAACGTTGACGTTAACGGCACGGGCCACTAAACTAAGAGGACATTTCAGCTCTAGCTTTGCCTATACGAACGGTTTGGCTCTTCAAAGAAACGGGTACCTATGTGAGTTAGGAGGGAAAAAAGGGGTCCAACCGGAACGTGTAACAGGTACCGCAACGCCATCTACCATACAGTAGACGAATTACATGAACTTTGCCTTCTGCTACTATAATAGCTTTAGTCCTGTCTCGCTTTTTAGTATTGACGTTTACTTCTTAATTTAACTCTATTATTTATAATGGGTGTAAAGCATTGTGTATTCCCTAACTGCAACGGCGATAGTCGCTACAGCACTAAGCCTCATATGCAAGGAGTTTGGTTTATACCCTTTCCCAAATATAAAAACTAAACAAGTATATTGCATTCAATGGGTAAACTGGCTAGCAAAGTATAGGAACGGATTTACAGTAGATGACATTGGACCTAATACGTACCTGTGTTCTAAACATTCAAACTCAACTATGTCTTAAAAAGACAGATGGTAAGCTTTACTCAATACTACATAGTCTAAAAATACTGTTTTCCAGCCTCACTCGCCTTGTTACCGAAATGACGTAGTTCCGCTTTTTAAAACTACCGCTAGAGGCGACACTAGTAAAAACCGTTTAGCTTGAGCGCCACCCGATAGAAGAGCTGAAATGTCCTCTTAGTTTAGTGGCCCGTGCTTAAACTCTCTACTAAAAGAATGCCCTTAAGGGCAAGAATATTTTAAGAGTATTTTGCATGGATGGATTCGTCAGATTTATTTAACGAAGGCTTCTATATTCCAGAAAGTTTTGTTTCCAAATAACTAACTTCAAAACTGGGAATTGCGTTGAAGTTTTATCGTAGAAACAAACGGTTATTTCTAAAAGTAATTGGATATTTGAGTACTTCTTAAAGGGAGGGTGAAGTAGAAAATCAAGTGATTTTTCATCAATTCTTCTACTAATTACAAGACCATTCTGCATAGTGAAACATTCAGGAAATACTTCCGAATGATTTTAAAATTCAACTTAGGTTCAGATTTTTAAGGATAATTGTAAATAAGGACCTCCGACCAATCACGTAACGCCCTACCTTTTTAATAACAAAATTCTCGTGGCACGTTCCGTGTCGAATGAAATTTATCACGAGATTTGATGAAATTTGCACTAGACGTGACAATCGTGGCGCGAGACACGGAATGTGCCACGAGAATTTTGTTAATAAAATGGCAGGGCGGTACGCGATTGGTCGGACGTCCTTATTAAAAATTATTTTTAAAATTTGAACCTAATTTGAATTTTAAAATCATTCCGAAGTATTTCCACAATGTTTCACTATGCAGACTGGTCTTATAATTAGTAGAAGAATCGATAAACAATCACTTGATTTTCTATCTCACCCTCCCTTTAAAGGGATAATAAAGTAGGCAGCCACTTTTAAAACACATTTCCAAATATTTATGGTTAAGAATGGGCATGTTTCAAAACGTAGCTTGCGTTGCTGTGAAAGCTTCACGCGTTGTTGCTTTCTCTAAGTCAAATTTTACAAAATTAACAAAAGTTTTGTAAAATAAATTTATATCAATTAATCTAAAATTATCAAAAAATGTTAATTTTTTCGAAAACTCACAGCTGAATAGTTTTCGGACTAGAAGAATTCATACCATTTGGGCTCTCTAGTTCGAAAACTACGATTAAATTATATAATCTTTAAAATTCCTACCCTTGGCAGTTCTAAAATGATAAAACTTTATCCATAATCAAACAGCCCTTTTTAAGATTGCTGTCCTCGACACATCAATATTGAAAGGTTCGGTTTATACCAATGACTTTCCATTTTTTATTACGTAGGCCTACATTAAACAGAATAGTTCAGCGTAAATGAACATACAGTAATAGAAAAAACATTTCATTAAAACTTACCGATGGAAGGGTTAGAGAATGTCGTTGAAGCGTCTACATGGACTTGAAACTAAAATCCACGATGTAACGAAGCGAACACAAATCCCTGGAAGGAAGAGAGAGAGAGAGCAAACGGTAATTTGAATAAAAGAATATTTATTCCACCGAGAAAATCTCCGCTTTGTTTGTTATTCCCTTCACTTATAAAGTACACAGGCGCTCCGCGCTACAATATTTAAAAGAGCAACACTTCGCGAACAGAGCGCCGACTTGCGGACGCAACCGACACCTAACGACGAAATGATTCGACACACTCGGCCACAACGAACCAACCAAACTTCGATGCAATTCATAGTTATAATCAATAAATGGTAAGGTAACTCGTTTACAGAATTTCGGTGTCTCTATAGTTACGAAATTTTATTTACCAAATGTTAAAAATACGGTGTTTCTGATAAGTCTGACATTAATTAAACGGTGTGCTTTTTGGGTCAAACTGAATGGAAAGTGTCAAATTTAACATAGAGTCTACAACATTTAGTTACGGCATAAGTTTATCATGCCTCTAAGTACACAAATATGGGTTACAACTGGGCATCTTCCGCAGGTTACTGTGACGTCAGAACTCGTATAGCGCTAAGATCTGAAGAGAGAAACTTTTGAAATTTCTGTCGCGGTGCAGCCACCAAGCGGTTGAGACGATTACTAAATGGGTCACGTGAAAAAAATTCATCCAATGGAATAAAGGAGATTTTTACGTTTCGTATAGGCAGGCATTGGGGGGGGGGGCTAATTTTACTTAAGCAACCCCAAAATCCCTCTCCCTCTCGTGAGATAGAGGCGGTTTCAGTCCAGAAACATTCTAAAAGGTATAAAGGAAATGCTAGCCTAGTATTGAAGTTGAGGTGATAAATGATACGCAGTGGCGGCTCAAGTCAAGTGGAGGCCCCAAGCGGCAACCATTTTGGGGCCCCCAAACTGAAGATATTAAAATTAAATAGTTGTTCTAAGATGGAATTTATATAAGAAGGCCTAAAATAGCGTCCAGTGCGCGCGTGATAGTCGACAATCCCCCCTTAATGGGTGGAGGGGGGTGGAAAAGGAGCCGGGACTTAATATTTTATCTTATACCGTCTTTTTTGGGTCACCTGAGAGCGCTCCGAGATCGCTCCAAATTTATGTGTTACGTCATCGCTCTAGCTCGGAGGACCGAATGTAGTTGCTCCGAATGAAAGACAAAAGTTTTTTCAGAGCGGTTTTTGCGACGTCTTTAGGCGCTCCGTCTCTAGACTCGGAGCGGTAGGGATAAATCCGGGAGGAAACCGGGAGTGAGCGACTGGTTCATTGTAAGACGCACCGCCGTCTCGGAGCAGCTCGATTTAAAGCAAAGAAAAACGCTATATTTTTTTCACCATCTATTTCTTTTACCTTTTCGTTAAGCCTTGGTTTGGTTTTTGGAACTCACGAAATCATAGGTACACTTGATTCACTTTAGAAACAATTACAGAACGAACGATTTTCACGTTGAGACACATATTCAAAATCCATCAAGTTATGCATGTTCAAAACCTTTAACTAACTTATTCATGGCAATTAAAAGCAACCGTCGTAAAGTTTCAGCACCGCGGGCAGCCTCCATTTTCTGTTTTCTTTGCTCGAGGTTTGCTTTTTCTCCAGTCGGAATCATTCGCGTCCGTATGACCTATCCCCATGGGATCCAATGGGAAAGCGCAGAGCAATGACGGGCATGAAAGGGGTGGGACTTACTTGTCCACTGACACCGGCGTAAGAGTAGAAGCGTAAAATCTCGCGACTTAGGTCTTCTTATATAAATCCCTTCTTGGTATAATACTGAATGGGTAAATATTCGTCATTTATTTCCTTTTAAAACTATTAAGGTCCGTCCACACTATGGCTTTTTTTCGCGTCGCAAGCTACGTAACGCTGGCGCGCGCGGTACGTCGCTTCGCTCGGATCGTTTACACTACAGAAATTTGCGCCAAAGCTTTGCTCGCAAGGCCTTGCAAACCTCGCGAAAATCTTTGGCGTGTCAAAGATTTTCGCAAAGATCGCAGTCTCGCATCGAATCAGAGGTCTCCTGGTTGGCGCAGGCGTAGTGTATTCGAGTTATTTTCAAGAAAACAAATATGTCTCCGGTTAATAGGCCTAGTGTTTCTCGTGAATGAGTGGAAATCAACAGCTATTTTCGTTTTTATTTCTTAGTCTCTTCCATTTTTTACTTTCAAAAAAGGAATTGTTAATGGAAGAAAATTAATTCTTCTCAATTCGGGGCCCCATGGCATCACGGGGCCCCAAGCGGCCGCTTAGTCCGCTTACCGTTAAACCCGCCACTGATGATACGGAGAGAGTATAGGGTTGAATCATTAAAGGGAACCCGACAAACACTATTGCCATTGGAGTAGCAGACATATCTCTACTTAGAGGCATGGTAAACTTATGGTTACGGCGTTGCTTTAAGCAAACCAAGCTCCCTATTCAGTTGCCTGTCCATGGTTAGGTGGCCTGAACTTCCAACCATTGGTCCCTTACAAGGAAATTCCCACACATATGGGGTAAGACATATCAGCCTTCAATAGAACCATTATCTATCAGAAGTGTACTATTAAACGGGTAGACGTGTGCGTTCGCTGGTAAAGGTAATTATACTTCACATGTGTGGTTATTTCCTTGTTTTTGCCACTAATGTTTTGTTAGTCCATACCACCGCAACTAAATGTTTTAGACCCCATGTTCTTTTACAATTTCCACTCAGTTTGAAGGTTTATACCCGAGTATATTGTAATTTTTACCAACCAGTCTGTGATTGGGCAATCAAAGCTAGGTTTCGTAGAAGCTAACCGTTGTGAGGTACTGCAAATATACAGTATACATAAACAACAAGGAGAAATTTATCATTATTTTTGCGTTATTTCATTATTATTATTTCACGAGGTTAGAAATTCGTTAACCATTTCTTAGAGAAACTGTCGACTAGGTAGGAACATAAAAAAGAGATTTTTCAGTATCGTCCTCCGCTAAGAACTTTCAATGAAACTATCAACACTTAACATGTCGTTGTAGTATTAGTTTGCAATAAAATATTTAAAGAATAATTTGGTCAGTTCAATCATAAGTAACATAATAATGGTCAAAGGGAGGGTCAAAAGGAAAATCACGTGATTTTTATCGATTCTTCTACAAATTATAAGACCAATCTGCATAGTGAAACCTCCAAGAAATAACACGGAATGATTTTCCAATTAAAAATAGTTTGAAATTGCATGGAGAATTTCAAATAAGTACCTCCGACCAACTGTTTTCGAGTTATTATTTGAATATTTTAAGGGATGAACCCTTAAATTTAATTAAGAAACTGAAAGACAGTGCTAATTTTTTAATGGTGGCATTCCGAAAACACTCAAGTCATCACTCGAAAATAGTGGCCCGGACAGAAAATTGTCATGGAACATTTTCAACTCAAAATTTCCCAAAGAACAACCTTCTTAATATATGGCAGACTTATCCGAAACACCCCGTGTTTTTTAAATTATATACATTTCACTTTTTATATATTATACATTATATATCCCTAATGCTTTATGGTTTTATAAAGACTCTTACCAAGCTCACATTACCTTAATTTCCCTGACTAGCTAATGAACCCGTGTCGTCGTTGTGAGGGGCGCTTTGAGATCAAATTTAGTTCAGAGTGTAATTATGGAAATTGGCGATGTTAAAGTGTTAGTGACATAATTTTCGTCATCCACAAACATAAAATGCGAAAACAATTCTTGAAAAATCCAGTTTATTATGATATGTTTACTTTTTTACTTGGTTTCGTAGTAATTTATAAAATTGCAATCAAAGTATTGTACAGTTTGGAAAAGGCCTAATTAAAATTTTGTTTCGTTTGATGACGTAGTAAGAAGAAATTTTCACTCTAGATGTCGCCTGTTAGTGTCTTCGCGCCGCGTTAAGCCTATATTATTCAGATTCGAGCGGCATTAGTAGACTCTCGGGTGCTCACGCTTGGCTTTTCCGCGAGATGCCGTGAGTGACGTATCAAGGAGAAAAACCCGCCAAAATCACCGCAAATTTGCTTTTGCCCCACCCCCAAATTTCAAGTTTTCGAAGTGTTTTTCCTGTGTTTTCCCTCATATTTAAATATTGATGAAGCATATTTTTGGAATCAGAAGAGTTTAAACTCTCAAAAAAGTAAGGTTTTCTTTAGATTTGAGATAATTTTTAGATCAGGTCGCTATTCCTTTAACATCGTGAAACAAAATAGAGCTATTCACATTGCAGGAGCTGACAACGAGAGAGTACGTTATTTTGGGACTATTTTTCGTGTATCTTGGTTTTAAACCGTGCATTTGCCAGTTGCTTGTATTTTCAGGGTTTTTTGAGGTAGGTTGGACTTCCTTTACCGTCCTGGACCTATGCGGTTCCCTCCTCTTATTATTCCCTTCTGATTGGGTACATTTCATACTTATTCATTTTATGTTACTTATAAAAAACTGAATTTGATTCAGTGTTCCATCAGGGGTAGATAGTAATTTTAGAAGCAGGAATGGAGAACAGAGTAATCTGGGCGAGCGTCAAAGTAACGGAACCCCTTCCATGGGACGGGGGGGGGGGTATGAAAGAAGAGGCGGGCCATAGCGACAGAGGTAAAAAGGAATTGCGTATTTTTCGCCGTCCCCGTCAGTAACGTCATCAAAACGTCCTTTAAGTGAGCCAATAAGATAATTTAAAATTTTCGTTACGTGTTGGAGGGAGGAGCTCTATACTGGTCTATGAGTCGGACTGAAATAAATAATAACCATTCTCCATTCCTGCTTCTAAAATTGCATAGATCCCTGGTTCCAAACAAGAACAGACTTTATTAATATCGCCACGGCCTACTTGTTAATAAAAAAGAGTTTGTCGTACGCATTGTGTCTAGAAAAAAGTTGATTCGATTTCGCACGAGCTGTTCGACGGCAAAGAAATTTGCTAAATTGATTTTGAAAGGCGGCAAAGCACCTTAAAAAGAACAGCTTGCAACCCTTCCCCGAATTATGTATTGAAAAATTCCCACATCATCAAGATGCCTCAGAAAACAAGAGTCAATGTCACCTTCAAACATCACCACACATTAACGTTGGCGGTGGGTTACCACACGTCTAATAACCGTAGAGAAAACGTAGTTTTTTAAAAATCAAGTGATACTTTACACAATAGAGAAGGCTGAAGAGTGTTAATACGCTATATTAAATCCCGTATTAATAAAAATAGTTCTTCTCAAGTGCAGTTGAATGAAAGGCAACTTTATTCATATTTTCAGGCGCGCTGCATTTCTGATTTAACGAAGTGTAATATTTATACGGATAAGGCACAATATTTTACAAGGCATTTTAAAGCTTTCGCTGCACTACTTTCTTTCCGATGAGGTTTAGTATCGCGTACCAATACGCGTCAGAATTACATATCACTTGCAAGTTCACTAGACTGTAAGTGAAAACGTTCGTGGTAAAAGTGGTAAACTGCGACAATGTATACAAAACGATCCACGTTAGTTTCGTATCCCTGCCGTCGTCAGAACAATAATTTTCATAACGAAAATTCTGGTTCATAAAACCTCACGGTCGCTCACAAATGGTATATCGTTTGATATTGATTTAAAGGCCGACTTCTAGTGAACTGAAAACCGAGCATCGACTAGACTAACAACGAGGCGACCGTGCCGATTTTAGAATCCCCGCTGGGAGGCAAAAGTTGGAAGGGTTCTAGCTAACTGAAAGCCGTGCAATGTGGTTCTAGCGAACTGAAGATGAACAATATAAAAACTTTTAAATTTATTTCCTCTCGAAATTTTGCTTTCCCCTGAAAGAAATTCTCTATTGCGTATCTTCAGTTCGCTAGAACCACATAGCACGGCTTTCAGTTAGCGAGAACACTTCCATCTTTTACTTCCAGCGGGCATTCCAAAATCGGCACGGTCGCTCCATTGTTTGACTCGATGCTCGGTTTTCAGTTCGCTAGAACTCTTTTCGATGGAAGTCGGCCTTTAATGTATAAACGTGGTTTTTTCGTTGGATGTAGTTTCTTGTATTGCTTTTTGTGTTTCGAAAAAGTTAAACAGAACTCAAATCTGGACCCTTAATGTGCAATTAAAATTACGAAGAGTTTCTTCAGATAGTTCTTACCTTTCTTTAATTTACAATATTTCACTAGGATACTCTTACAAATTCTGGAAGAAGTCCGAGAACGTTTGGAACGGTCTCTATTTACGTATAGATGCTCGTTGCTTGAGAGGAAGTTGGTTTGGATACATAGTAGATGCATATATATTTCCGCTCGGCCACTTCAATCGGGTGTCAGCCGTCGAGAACTTTCCCCCATCTTATTTCCAAAACTTATCCTATTGATTCTGTCATTGCTTCACACTGGCTCCTACACACGATATATTGGCAACACTGTTCATGTAAATTGAAACAATGGGCGTGAAAGAGGGAACAATTGTGGTTGTACGTGTTCTGTTTACCGTATTTCTCTTTCTTCCCTAAATCATTTTATTATCTCGGTTTTATTGGACAAAATGTGTCGATTTATATCCCGAAGAAAAGTCGGAAAAAGTGGCATTCAACAGACAACAGCTTCGCGAGAATATCCCAACTAACCAAGCAACTATTTCTGGTGAGAGATACGAGCCACAATTCATCACCTCTTTTCTACAAGTAGTGACCAGAAGTAGGATAAGGGACTAGAAGTATTGAGGTAACCAAATTCTTCACTTGCTGAAAGTGAATATTCTTGATAAGACACCAACGGTTGGCCCTCTGGTAGCGGTTTCTGAATTTTCCCTCCAAAACGTGAGGCGCTCGCGTCGGTAGACGGCCGAACTAGATTCAAACACCCGCGTCCGTGTTCCGCGGCTTTAGGTTAATGGGAAGGGGGTAGGAAATGTTTTTGGAACTCGACCAATATTTTTCTCTCTAGTGTAGGTGCGATGGAAGCGGTGGCATAAAATCCTCGAATTTGTTCACTAGTGCCAGGATCTATTACCAATGCTAGAGCCCTTCACTTCTAGTCTCATCCTACTTCTGATTTGGCCAAAGGCAAATAGAAATAAGGCTACAGAAGTAAGGACACACTGGTGACTTTTGGTGAGGTTAATGAAAGTCTACCGTAGTGTAATCCCAGATTGATTTTCACAACGTACACCAAACAAGTAATGATCTTCCTCTTCTTCTTTGGTTGACCAATCAGGGCTCTACTATCATATTTATTTGTCCGGAAATTGAAGATTGTTCATAATGGATTTCGAAGTAAAAATTTTGTAGCAAATATTTTTCAGTTTACTTGCGTATTCTCGCTATTTTTTCCTTTGTATCCTTGGGTAGGGGTAGTAGCAGTGAATATTATTTTCATTGGCTCAAAGACATCGTGGATCAATTGTTTCCTAGGTGCTCCTTCTTTCGTTCTTTTTGAACTAGCTTATTTAATCTTCACTTTTTTAGGCACTGTATCCTTTCTTCCTTCAGAATACAGCATTCCCATGCCCGGTGTAGTTTGAAAATACAGAAGCGCCGTTCCCGAGAAATGGTTCAGTTCAATCCTAATCAAAGGCTAACAATATCTCAAACGTTATTATCACGCCAATTACGTCCAAAATTTAGTTTTCAAAGGAATAAGTGCTACCAATCCATTCTCTATTCGAACTGCCAGTGGAGGAGGTAAAGCATAAGTATACTTGTATTTATGTAACGCTATCTTCCTAGATGCATCCACTTCGGAAAAAATATTTTACGTCTTGAAATATTTTTTGTCTTGAACTCAATGTACTGTCAAAGCCGAATTGTGAGTTCCGAAGGCTTTGAACTCAATGCACTGTCAAAGCTGAATTGTGAGTTCCGAAGGCTTTGAACTCAATGCACTGTCAAAGCTGAACTCTTTTGAACTAAGCGTCTACCCCCTCGAGGTAAGCCAAAGGGTGGTTATTTTCTATGGTGAGAGTACGCGATTATATCGGTCAATCAATCTTTTGGACATTACAATGCCTTATTTCTACTCTCTTTATTACATCCTTTTCTTTGAAAGTCACTTCCGACTAACTTCCGAAAAGGGAAAGAGACCAAATGTGGTCCGCTTTTAGCGTTAAATGTAGATAGGAAGAAATCTACCATACTGCCGGTTGTAAAAATAGTTTTTCCTACTAAAATCTGTCCATTGAAAACGTACCCCGTAATTCCTCGGACTAGGAGTACTTTAGGGTTTATACACCTAAGATGAAATTTTGAACCAGGAAGTCTTTTCTGGGCCACTTTGCGTCTTATTCTGGACCACATTACTCGAGAATGAAATATTAAAGAAGAAAAGTCACTTTTTAATTTTACACGGAATTTAAATTCCGGTAAAATTTAAGAAAGGGCCAAGCGCCTGTCCCTGTCCCTGTGCCTGTGCCGGAAACGTACATACACGATTCGAAGAGAGCGTGCATGATTTGGAGAGAGAGGAAAGAAAGGTTGTTTAAATTTCGCGGGCTTTTTGAGTGAAGGAAACAAGATGATAATTTTCGTGCACTTTGTTCGCGTCATACATCAGATTATGCTGGATGGTTAGGTTTGGTTTCGTAAAATAGAGGGGACGGTTTGTGGTCACAGTGCTTTCTGGTTTACGGGATCCAGGACTTTGTTTTAGATACATTATTTGATTCGTATGGTTTTTTAAAAATTATACTTTAGTGGGGTGCACAATTTAGTTTCATTAATATTATTTGAAATGTGATGTTATTAAAATTTAAGGGGATACATGATTGTGTTTCAGAAATGTTTTTAGTTCTACGATTTATATTAATAATACCTTAGGGAGATCAAATATATGGGGGGGGGCAAGTGAGCCGTGTAAAATTAGTATTAAGGCCCAGCCCTTGGGCCATCTTGTTTAAAAGGTATGCGAATTTCCAATTTCATATCATATTTTAGCACGAAAGTGGTATTATGTTACACTTTCGAGTCTCTACTTTCAAAATATCAAGTTTTTAATATAATTGAACCAATGTTTCTATTTTTAAAATCCATTGAAAAATCACGAAAACTCAGTTTCGATATATCAACAATTTGTCTTGTCGAGCTTGTTCATCCGTTTGATGACATCACTATGACGTGAGGGAGGAAAAAAGGCGCGGGAATCCTATACGCGCGAAGTATACGCGTCTCGAGCTTGTCGTCAGTCTAAACTCTGGGTCTTATAGCAGAGAGTGTGGCACCATCTCAAGTGAAAAAATATATCTGTGACGTCGGACTACAGGGAAACGTTTTAGCCTTTCTTAAAAAGCGGATTTCAAATAATTTCAAACGAAGCATTTTCAAATGCATATTGCCAAAAACGGATTTATGTACTAAGAACGTTGAACGTAGCAAATTCACTACCCATCCTCGCATACTTTATTGAGAAACTTCATCTGCTTATATTTTGACTCCACCCACAAATTCTGTATATAGCTACTTCTAGAGATCGAAAATGTTATTCTTATCTCTATTTTCGTGGTTAAATATTTTTTTCCGAAATTGCGCCAGTGGTAAAAAAGCAAAGTGGATAACAATGCGATATAACTCCCGATTTAGTGGGATTAAGTTTTAAAGTTAAAAATATATGTATAATTGATGTTTCTTTTTTTAAGTATCTAGGGTCAGCTGCCCTAATTTGGAACAGCTCTAATTTGGAACACTTTTCTTAAACTCGTCATAACTTAAGTTTGAGAGCTTCAAATATATATTTTAAGGGCTCATTTTGAAGATTGAAATTCCCTCTATCCATAAAACACGGCCTCAAGACTCTATCATAAAATCCAGAAAAGATACAAGCATAATTAGACAACCTCATATTTTGCATAATTATTTTTTTCCAAAATGAAGGGAAAGTTCTCCCATGGGTCTCGGGAAATAAGCTTTCACGGCCAATCGGAAAAACATAGGCTTACGAAAACGATTCCATTGAAAACTTCGGATCTTTCTCTTCAAATTAAACACTTTAAACGCCAGGTTAGGCCCAAAAATTATTGAGAAAACTCGAATAGAAAATATGTCATCATTTGCCTAAAATGGAACACCCCGAAACACGGAAATTTCTCTATCTTTTTACATCCATAACTAATGTTTTACTCACTAAAGGACAACAAAAAAGACCTTAGAAGATGCGTTGATTCATTACCTGTTTAATAATTTTGGTCCCGTAAGCGTAGATTAAGATGCGGAAAAGATACGGGAATTATTAGCCCAGTATCCAGATTTAGTCATAAACGTGATGCCAATTTTAGCTGATTTAGCATGTTTCGCCTAGTGATATTGGGTTTAACTATACTTCCAACACCGTATCATGACTCACTTGATCTAAAATGTAGATTCGACAACTTTTTCGCCACAAAAACTTAACAGTTTAGGTTACTTTGATCTAACTTTGTAATTATTTCATTCGAAATACCGTTAGAGTGCATTTAATTTACAATGTTTAACCGTAATGAACATGAGAGCGCGCCAATTTTTGAAGCTTTAAGCAGATGACACTCAGTGCCCTTTAAAATATATGTACAGGTATAAAATGGCAAGCGTTGGTCGCTAGATGGTCGTAGCATCGCTAACAAATTATATTTGCCTATTATTAGTTACAAAAACTCAGATATTTTCGTATTTAAATTAGGGTGTTCCAAATTAGGACGGGGTGTTCCAATTTAGGACGGGGGCGTTCCAATTTAGGACGGACCGTTCCAAGTTAGGGCTGAAATCGACCTTTTTTAAAACCCATTTTGCAGGATAAGTATGCGTCTTTGCAGTCTGAAAATGGGTGCAATCGATCGGCAATAGTTCAAACTTATTGTATTGGTCTGCTTTTTAACTTCAGTAACTTATTTGGTACTGAAAAATCTGACTTTCCAAAGAGCTTGAGAAAGAGTTCCAAGATAGGGCTACTGACCATAGTTTTTCTTTCTTTGTACTAAAATTATTATTGTAGTACATTTATAAGTTATTATTATTATTTCGCATTGATGTCCACTTTGCTTATTTACCACTGGCGTAATTTCGGAAAAAATATTTAACCACGAAAATAGAGATAAGAATGACATTTTCGATCTCTAGAAGTCGCTATATACAGAATTTGTGGGTGGAGTCAAAATATAAGCAGACGAAGTTTCTCAATAAAGTATGCGAGGATGGTACTAGGCTAAAGCTACGATCCGACGTTCTTAATACATAAATCCGTTTTTGATATTGCCAAATAACCAGAAATCGGAGAATTAAAAGCTTGATATTTTTGAATTCACAGAAATTAATTCTATCTTTTGTTGTGTAAATCAGAGGTTTTTCAAACGAAGCTTCTCATTCCCTTTGAGTAACCATTTCCCTTTTATGAACAGTGTCGCGTTTTTCAGTAAAATTTTACTAAATAATATTGTTGTTAGTATAAACAAACTATTTTAACCGGTTTTACCATCCTAGCTCATCTTGTTTTTCATCAAGTGTTCCACATTTGGTACCGGTATACAAAATACACTTTCCCATATTGTTATTTCACCACAGAATTCTAGTCAACTAAAGCTTTTTGTAGCTGCTATACCAAAGGCAAACAGAAAAAAGAGGAAGTGAGACACTAGGGTGGATGCAGTGTCCAGTATGATCATTTAAACTCCAAATCTACGGATAATTAAAGCAACTGGCAGGGATTCTTTTGTGTTTATTGGCTTTGACTTAAGTGCTTGGTGGAATGTGATTTGCATAACGTATATCTTAATTCGCTCTGTTTCCAGAAGAACCCGATTTTGCTTTTACTTTCGCCGTTATCTTAAATTTCAATGACAAAAGAAAATCCTCTTAAAAGTAAACCGCTAAGTAATGTTTACTTAAGAAGATTCCGAGACATAAAAGAATCCCGATTAAACCAAATTCGAATAACAACTTTAAAGGGTTACTGACACTATTTAACTCAACTTCAAATTATAATAGATAAATGCTAATAGAAACGCTTAATTCGATTACTTGATTTTTATTCCAGGATTAATAATTAATTAACAAAACTTACCAAAACCTTTCCGATAGTTTTACATCATTTTTCAAAGCTTCAAAAGTGGACATGAGAAGCCTAACGATGAAAACTCGTAGCACGCAGTTTTAAGGGCTACTGATGAAAGTGAGTTAGGCTTAGCATGTCAACTTTTGAAATTTTGAAAAATTACCTTCATTAACCGAATAGTTTTGGTAAATTTCAATAATTTTGATAATATTTTATCAATATAAATCAGCTCAAAATTGTGGTTTAACTAATTCGTTCAAGATTTAAAATCTTTCATTGAATGCTACACTTATGGTTGTAATGCTATTCTTAGTAGTACTGACGTATAGATGATGTAATTAAAGCTCTTATTGTTATGACGTCACTTCTAGTATCTATATTGGACTTTTAAATAAGTGTATGTATGAAGTATAGTCATAGTTGGGTCAGAAATTTATATTCGAAAAAGTTCTCGAAGCTTGCGGTTGAAAGAAAGACAACCGAAAGACGTCTTCTATTGATTTCTAAACAGAAGTTGGCTCGACAAGTTGTATCTGGTAAAGCTATCCAATACAATTCCCTGTAGTTTCACAGTCGTCGAAAACCAATAATCTATCCTGGCACTCACTAAGATCGGTTTAAGTACCATAATAAGAAAAAGTATGAGATGTACCCAATGAAATGGTCTCTGTTTCCGAGTAAAACATGACATTTGCCGACTTAAAGGAAAGCGCGGCTCCATGATCACCCCTAGCATTCTGGCCAATCTTCTGGACACGAATTTTACCTTGCCAAAGGCAGGAACCAATCAGACCTAATGCACTAGTTCCCATTGGTTACTGCCTTTGGCTTAACTAGCCTTCAGCAAGCTTAGGCACTGTATAGCAGAAAGGCCATCTATAAGGGGCATCAACGGAGCCGCGCTTTCTTTTAACTGGTAAACTTCCAATGAAAACTCTAGCATTGGTAATAGATCCCGGCACTAGTGAACAAATTGGTCGAGTTCCAAAAAATTTCCTACCCCCTTCCCCTCAAGCTAAAGCCACGTAACACGGACACGGGCGCTTGAATCTAGTTCTGCCGTCTACCGCCGCGAGCGTCTCATGTTTTGGAGGGAAAATTCAGAAACCGCTACCAGAGGGCCAACCGTTGGTGCGTTATGAAGAATATTCACTTTCGCCAAGTTTTGGTTACCTCGATACTTCTAATCCCTTATCTTACTTCTGGTATTACGTTAATCATATGTGAAGTGCAATATCATACTTATTGTTATCATGTTGCGTATAGTGGCACTCACTATCCATGTTAAACTCTACCCCACACTTTAACAAGTTTAAAATACTTGATATCAGCCAGTTCAATCGCTTATTGGAAAAGTACGTTTTCCTTGATAGGTAACTGACGTATCCCCTGAGAAAAGAGTATTAATCCTACTTCTTTGTTCAAACTTTTCGGGCGGCTTAAAAGTTTGAAGTTTATACGAAGCGAAATTTTGGGCTTATACGAGCTAAAGTGGTCGAAAGGCAACAAGCTAATAACGTCGAAACTTCGAAGGGTAAATCAAAATAATTTTACCAATGATTTAATTGTCTGGTTTTCATAAATTTAATAAAAGTAAAATAAATCTAAACATGAATATCACAATTCAAGAATTCTAATCATGAGTATCACAGTCCAATAATTATAATCATGAATATCACAATTCAATAAATCAAATCAAGATTTAATCACGATTTATTTAACATTATCATGATCTATTCACTATCAAACCAATTTAATCAGAATCTAGTCAAAATAGAGTAGTGAAATCCCCACGATTTAAATTACCGAATCTGGATTTGATCAATTTGACGATCATCTATATAGAGATGATCTAATCGTGATATAATAAAGAATTAACCAAGATTTAATCAACTTAATATTAACTTAAAGACAATTAGCAACCCCCGGGACTTGCAACGCAAGCTTTCTACTTTTCAGGGTTTTCTGTCGAGGGTCAATAAATATCGACGATTATGCAATATGTAATCAATATATTTTGAATAAGATCATAGTGAACACTTTGACCGTGATTAAATACACTTTTACCATTATATTCAACTGAGGAGTGATTTGTCCCTCGTGAAGTTATTACCTTGTGATACCTTATAAAATGGTTCTACTTCTATAAATAATGGTTGGGGGTTACGAGTTCCTTGTCTGTGACATTTTTCAAGCGCGTGCCTAATGGTGGTGAAACAGCGCTGATAAAAGACATCAACGCGATATCACAAGACTCGTTAAAGGGAGTATCAAGTACAATGAAACATTTCCCCTCCATTTAATGGACACAATTTCATTATAGATTAAATAACCTAAGAACAATAAGTATAAAATGCATTAATGGTGCGTAAAACAAGATTTCCCCAACCAAGTTGTTAATTGTCAAGGCTACCCGTGGTGAGTAATATGCTTTAGTGTTCCCAATTTTCCCGTTTTTTGGTAACAACCCCTATCTTTAAAGGCCGACTTCCAGCGAAAAGGGTTCCAGCGAACTGAAAACTGAGCATTGAGACTAACAATGAAGCGACCTTGCCGATTTTCGAAGCCCCGCTGGAGGTCAAAAGTTGGAAGGGTTCTCGCTAACTGAAAGCCGAGCAATGTGGTACTAGCGGACTGAAGATGAACAATAGAAATCCTTTTAAATTTATTTCCTCTCGAATTTTTGCTTTCCCCTGAAGGAAATTCTCTATTGTGTATCTTCAGTTCGCTAGAACCACATTGCACGGCTTTCAGTTAGCGAGAACCCTTCCAACTTTTGAGCCAGCGGGGATTCGAAAATCGGCACGGTCGCTCCATTGTTACTCTCGATGCTCGGTTTTCAGTTCGCTACAACTCCTTTCGATGGAAGTCGGCCTTTAAGCCAAGATATGTTTCATATGTTTGTCACTTGTTATTGAGAGCTTATCATGAAGTTCTGTAGGTCAAAAGACATAGATTCCCGTCTAGTGAGGCACTGTCAAAGGCTAACTATATAGACCAAATAGAAAGATGGACTTGAAAACCGCGTGTAGTCAATTCTCGCGTCGTCCTCGAACTGGCTCCTAGTAAGTCTTTAGCATTACGAAGGTGGTGTCACACATATAGAACATATCTTATAAACTAACGTTAACATGATAGTTAAAGGAAAAGTTTACAGTACCACATTAGAACTTAAACGAAAGGCCTAAAGTTATCTAGATCGATGATAAAAAATTAAACATTCCCTAATAACGATTATTGTTATTATGTTACTTATGATTATGGCTTATATGACACTATAATCCCAAGGCCTAGAACACAGCTAAGGGTAAATAGTGTTTTACCCAACCTTTAATTAGATTGAACGCCAGTAATTCGGGGACGTCGTAAAAGTCCCTATATTGATAACAAGAACCATAGCACTTTGGATTCTGGAAAGCACCAAAATGGAGGTCAGGCCAACTTGAAGATCTAGTCTACCATATTTTTCATTGGGTATTTCAGAAAAGAAATAGCAATTGTTGTTCCTTTTTTAACTTTTTCTAATAGATAAATAATGGTTGAATGGTACTTTTTAGCACTTAAATGGTACAATTATATTTTGTTTTAATAATGAAAAGGTACATTTATATTTGGTTTTAATAATTTAAATGGTGATTTTACTTTTTTAATAGTTTAATGGTAATTTTGCTTTTCCCATATTTAAACGGTAATTTTACTTTAAACTAAACATCCTAGTTAAAAGCTATCCCAAACTTTAAACAAAAACAAATTACAGTGCTGAATGGACAATTTTAGAAGCATAACATACTACTCTTTGAAGGCTATTGGCACTCCCATCTCCCTCACCCACCAGGGGTCGCTTCTACTAAAATAAAAGATGGGTGGTAAAAGTTAGGTTTTATTCTGCTCTGAAGCACCATACGTTTATAAGATATGTTGCAAAAGTATGACACTAGATATGCTTCGTAATACTAGAGACGCGAAATTTGACTGCACTCGGTTTGCAGTCCATCTTCCTATTTAGTCTGTACTAAGCCTTTGACAGCGCCTCACCAGGCGTCGCTTTACGAAAACATATATTACACCCACGTCACTTCACAACAAGCTCTCACTTACCAGTGGCAAGCTTATGGAATATGGTAACACACCCGCATTAAAATATTTGATTGAGTATTTTACTTACGGTCGTTATGTTATTTAAGTTATTAGTTAATTGGGGATCTCGTTGAGGTTAGATTCGTGCTTGAGTAATTGAAAATTATACCTCAAATTAGGATTCTGGTAAAATTATTTTGCCCTGTTATTGAGCGGGTAATGTCTAAGAGCTACGTGTGAGGTCTCACTAGGTTAGCAAGCCTCGTTATAAATGCGCACAAATTATTGTTTTACTCGCCGATAATCACGCTACGAGGAAAATTGCTCACTCAACAACGCTACATCGAAATGAGAAGTTTCAACTCTCCGCCCCAGGGGCTTACATACTTTCATTTCTTCAAGACACGAAATTCGTAATAGAGAATTTCAGAAAGTAACCGAAAAACGTGTAGCACGTCCCCTAGACATTATAATAAACTTTATAACTGTTGCTGAGTATTAATTTAAAGGCCGACTTCCATCGAAAAGGGTTCTAGCGAACTGAAACCCGAGCATCGAGACTAACAATGAAGCGACCGTGCTGATTTTCGAAGCCCCGCTGGGTCAAAAATTGGAAGGGTTCTACCTAACCGAGAGCCGTGCAATCAAAAAGGGTAGAAAGAGGGGGAGTTGAAGCTAGCGGCTTTGGCAAAGCATTTTGGGTGTTCTCGCTTTTCTTCTTTATTTATTTGTTATATTTCCCTCCTAATATCCGGTTCACGGTATCTCAAACAATACCAGAGATAGATGCGCGCGCACACCGGAAGCTTAGAGGTAAACTTTCGAAGCGAGAACACTCCAGCCAAGCCTTCTACTCCCCCTCTTTCTACCCTCTTTGGTGCAATGTGGTTCTAGCGAACTGAAGATACGCAATAGAGAATTTCCTTCAGTGGAAAGCAAAAATTCGAGAGGGAATTAATTTAAAAGGATTTCTGTTGTTCATCTTCAGTTCGCTAGAACCACATTGCACGGCTTTCAATTAGCTAGAAACGTTCCAACTTTTGAACCAGCGAGGCTTCGAAAATCAGCACGGTCGCTCCATTGTTAGTCTCGATGCTCGGTTTTCAGTTCGGTAGAACCCTTTTCGCTGCTGGAAGTCGGCCTTGGGTTTAGCAAAAATTTAATAAACTGAAAATGTCCATTTTTGCTAAATATCTCTACTTATACTATAAATATTTCGTTAGAGCTCGGCTTTGTCTTTCGATCCATTAGAAGCAAATCAGTGATCAACCGGTTATTTACAAACAAGTTGGGAAACCAAAATAAACCTCTTCGTGTCGAGACGCAATTAAGAGGTTTTTCTTAAATAATTAAAGAAATATAATTGATATTAATTATTTTAATCGTCATTAATTTACCTAAATTCTAGTTAAATCGTTTTAAGAAACTTTGTTCCTAAAATAATTTTAAAAATATCTATTGTTGACGTTTGAATTCAAGCGAATGTCTCTTTAACAATTTTTGGAAATTTAGGGGTTAGGGTATATAAGGCGATTTATTCACAGTAATGATAAGAAATCTCGCAATTGCGTGAACCTTTTGATTAGTTTGACGTTTCTCGTAACCCTAGCCGATCGCCGCGTAAATCTTAACCCTAACGATGATAATGGAGTTGAAGCTAATAATGCTTTCAGCGGACACATTTTTTCCGATTTGCCAACTGCGAACGCAGTGACAGACACGCAGACACTTCCAGTGTATTACCTCTTCGTGACGTCATCGTCACTGGGAGAGATAAAATGACGTGGATAATGGATAGATAATGCCGAGCTCTATATTTCTTAAACTGAAGCGCAAGCGTATAACATGAATCCAAGAAGTTATATCAGTATCTCAGAGAGAAGATATAAATTCGCCAGATTTCCAGCTTTATCTCCAGTCCTAACGTAGGTCCGCAGTCAATCCCCGTCTCTAAATTACAACCAGCATCTCATTGGTTCTTGAAAACTCACGTCAGCGCGACGACGCGAGTGAGGAAAATTTCCGACTGAAGAGAGCGAAATAGCCCGGCGCCTCCTTTTACGTCCCCCCTTGTATTTTAAAAGGGGGACTGGGACTATGGCGCGCGAATACAAAGGCATCTTATATCTTCTCTCTGAGATACTGATATAACTTCTTGATGAATCCCAATAAATAAAACAAACGTATTTATTTAATGTAATGTTTTTATTGTGACTTTCGGTTATTTCATATATTCATTTATACAATTACCAAAAACAGATTTATGTAGGAAGAACGTTGAACGAAGCAAATTCACTACCCATCCTCGACTACTTTGTTGTGTTTTGATGAGAGTGGCTTATAATTTCAAAACTCGCGCTCGCCACCTATCGGCCTTATTCTCTTATATTGTGGGCTTTAAATATAGATACTGTAAGTAAAGTAAATAATGATAATAGTAAGTTATTATCGTACTAAAATAACAATCTTAGTACAAAGAAAGGAAAACCAGATGATTAAAGTAAATATTTAAAGAAACATCAATTATATATATATATACTGTAATTATTCTTAACTTTAAAACTTAATTCCACTAAATCGGGAGTTATATCGCATTGTTGTCCACTTTGCTTTTTCACCACTGCCACATTTCGAGAAAAAAAATTATTTAACCACGAAAATAGAGATAAGAATGACATTTTCGCCTACTAGAAGTCGCTATATACAAAATTTGTGGGTGGAGTCAAAATATAAGCAGACGAAGTTTCTCAATAAAGTATGCGAGGATGGCACTAGAGGCTAAAGCTACGATCCGACGTTCTTAGTACATAAATCCGTTTTTGCAATTACTGATTTAAAACTTGGGAATTTAGTCAGTTTTGGTGGTCAAATGCTCACAATTCCACGCTATTTAATTACAAACAGAACGGTAAATTTTTTTTACCAAAATTTGAATTGGTAATTTACAGGTAATTTACCCGATAAATCGCAGTTTTAAAAATTAAGGTAATTTCCCATATATCTCTATTGAAACATCTGTCTCGAATTCGCTAACTCAAAACACAGACCATGCCTAAAAGTTTCGTCTGGTTCCATCTGTTGGCGTGAAAATCAGTCCTTAGCTCTAAATTCGAAACGTGGCGCATGTGGTGCTCTAATCGGTACTAATAAACAAAATGGCGCTTTCGAATATAAACTCTTTGATTGTTAACTTCTGGTACCGCTGTTTCTGAATATGGTAACGGTGATTTTATTTTCCCAATATTTGGAATGCAAATTATTGATGATAGTATACCACATCCATAATAAAAGCTCAATCATTAAGTGTGTGCATCCTGCATAGGCCTTAGCTTAGTCACTGCGTTCGGTCGATAGAGTTGAAGGACAAACTGTCGCTTAGCTCATCAAATTCTTGGACGTGCAGCTCGTTTACCTGTACAAACAAGTACAACCTTTCATCCTCCGCTACCCTTTTTTAATTCCTGTCAAATCAATACGTTCCAGGGCGGCTTACATGAATTTAATCAGTTCTCCAAGAATATCGCAAGATTCACTTAACTGTACATTTCCAAGTCGTGTTCATTATAAGTACATGTAAATGATTTGTAGCCGTAAGTGCAGTAGTCGAGGAGGTTTAGCGCATAACACTTTTACGTTGCTAATCTCTAGCTCAAAATTGCAGGCCGTGTGCGCGACAGAAACTTTAGCGACATTGTGAAGTCACACCTGTGTCGTTTCATCTTGACATAGTCAAAGATTTTTTAATGAACTAGCTAAGCTACCTGGTTGTTTTTAAGGACTGAGACAAAACAGTTTTTACCGCGACGCGTGTGAAATACCCGAATTGTTTAGTTTTTTCAGAAGTAAGATGAGACCAGAAGTAAAGAGCTCTAGCATTGGTAGTAGATCCTGGCACTAGTGAACAAATTTGAGGATTTTATGCCGCTTCCATCGCGCCTACACTAGAGAGAAAAAATTGGTCGAGTTCCAAAAATTTTTTCCTACCCCCTTCCCCTCAACCTAAAGCCGCGGAACACGGACGCGGGTGCTTGAATATAGTTCGGCCGTCTACCACCGCGAGCGTCTGACGTTTTGGAGGGAAAACTCGGAAACCGCTACCAGAGGGCCAACCGTTGGTGTGTTATCAAGAATATTCACTTTCGCCAAGTGAAGAGTACTTCTAGTCTCATCTTACTTCTGGTTTGCTAGATACTAATAGCAATTCTTAAAGCTAAAACTGTTAAGGGTCTAAATTAGGACGCATTTTACTGGCTTAATAACTAGGGGTTGGCGGACCCAACCTTGAGGAACTCAACCAAACCACTTCTAAAACCTTCTTCTGCTTTTACTGGTACCAAAAGTAACGTTTGGTAAATTAGATTTCATGTCTTTGATCATCTCGACCAAATAGTCACGTTACAATTGAAATTATTCTTAAAGGTTGAGAAGCGGTATGAGCGCGAAGGGTGTACTTGAACCTTCGAAGATTGTCAGTGCTGGAAAAGTAATCGAAGCAATAGCAGCAGCTTTTGAAATCACAACCGCCTTAAAGCGTATAACATGAAAGAAACGACAACCTAGAGGGAAAAAGGACGCGCCATGTTCAATATGGTCGCGTTTGACGGAAACTTAAATGACTTCAATTTATGGACTTTTCTCGAGACGTATTCCGGATCAGGGTTTACTTTGGCCAAGGTTTAAAGTGTAGGACCCTTAAGGCCTTAAAGAACCTGAAGAGATAGTTTGTTGTGATATTTTCCTTTCCTATCAAAGCGACTCTTTTCATTTTATTATTCCGCATACCAAGAACGAATTCAGGATACCATAAGAACGTGGAATGGTAACATTGTCCCCTGGTACCATGAAGTCATACTTCTTTCGAAAACCGTTACCGCCTTCGTTCTAGGTAACGCCTTAAAATCCGTTTTTAGCGCCATCGGTGGGTTATAAATCAGTTAAAGTGGCTAGTATCACCATGGATTTATAATAGAAGCTTACGCTTCCTGGATATTCCACTGTAGCCTTCAGTAAGGCATTTTGATTTTAAACACATTTATGTCATAAAATTCACGCGGATGGGGACTGGGGGGCTGATGACGTAGAAATTGAGGCAAACTTTTTTCTCTCGGCGCGCGTGCGCGCGCGCTTTTCTAAAAATTGTTTCGCGCGCGCTATTAAAAATTAAAACTTAAGCGCGTGAAAAACTTCCACCCCCTCTGAATTTGCCTCAAATTCTACGTCACAAACGCGCGTGCCAGGCTCCTACTAGCTCGCGCCATTTCAGACGAGGAATAAATGTTGTGCGCGTTTTAAGGCGAGTGGAATATCCAGGAAGCGTAAGCTTCTATTATAAATCCATGGTATCACATTCACCTTCTCTGACCTTAAGCCTTGGCGTTACACGGCGAAGTTTGGGAAATCCGTTGTACTGACTTTGTCCCAGATAAATCAGGCTCTCTAATAGAAAAATCTAGATTCTTTATAACCACTCTTTTTAAATATATCAGTTCATCATTAACGATTTTAACAATTTTTTTCTTGACACCGACACCAACACTCCTAGACCTAGGAGACTCCATTTTCCATATTCCCAAAAAATAGGCCCCTCCCTCATATTATGAAAAGTATGACTTCATGGCGCCAGCATTGCCTTGTTTCAACGTTCTTAAGGTATCCTGAATTCGTTCTTGCGCATACTGATATAAAATAGGAAATGCGTATTAATACTAGCGCGAGCACGTGGTTAAACCGATTTACAATAACCAACCAGGTTTCCCAGAAGTAAAATTATAATTTCCAAAGCACTCACCGAATATCTCAAAACCGAATAGGTTTTTCCGAAAAGGTTTCTGAGCCCGGGGCATCTTGCTTAAAAGGTCCCGCGCACGCGCATATCAAGCGGATAAACGTCACTGACACGACAGCAGGCGCCATCTGGCGCTCCATTATTGGGATATAGTTAGGCTTAACGGATTTTTTAACTGTTATAAATAGATAATATTTACACGGAATTTTACGAAATTATGTGTAAATAATAACTAACAAAAACTGGAAACTCGAAAGTACAAAAATACGACTACGACGTAAAATTTTAGACAGAAAGCGGGCTGCATATGTACTGAGCGAGTAAATTAGGTTTGATTGGCTGCTGCTAGAACTGAACTGACTCGAATGAACTGCTGTCGGACCTTTTACCCAGAATTCCTTTGGTTTTTTTCAGAAAGACCTAAGATCGTTAATATTAATGTACAGCGCTGATTGGTCAATAAATCAGAAGTGAGAGAGTATTACACTAAGGAAAGATTTCATTAACCTTGCCAATGCCCCACTTTCTAATATTTCAATTTCCCTTTGGTATTAAGGAATATTTTTTTATATTGAAGTTTGAGAATAGCTTTGAAGTTGAGAAATGTATGAAAAAACGGTCATTGAATTTCCTTCTTTGATCGTAAATCGTCTTTCTAATATCATCTACCGTAATAACGATAAGTATGACAATTCCCGTTGCTGCAATTCTAAATTTCCTATGAAAGGTTTGTTCACTACCTTCTTGTTGCCTTAAAACGGTTGATGGGCAGTTCTAAAGCTCCGTAGTATTTATACCTACTGTCTCTGCCTCACCAGGGTTCAATTCTACCTAACCTAGTTTCGATTAGCAAAAAACAAGAAGTTGGAATGGCGGGAATCGTGTTTTACTCGGAAAAACACCATTTAGTGTCCCAATTATTGTTGCTACGTTATTTATGGTTTTGCTCGCACTACATTGGTTTTTTCCCCGAAAAACATCGATTGTTAGGCATCCAGGGAATCGGCTTATGTCTTACCAGCTTTCAGCTTAGCTGTAAAGGACACGTGCGCCATCCTGATACCGTTTCACTGGGGATTAAAGTTTTTGGACTATCTCGTACAATTCCACAAGATCCATTTTAGAGCCAGTCAGTCTCTAATATGATGAAGGTAGTACTTGAAACTTCTCTTAACCCTTTCGAGAAACAAATTGAAGTAAATAAAACCATTTACTTTAAATATAAAAAGTAATGGCAAAAAAGCAATTTTTTTGCGAGAAAAATGCATTGAACTTGGGGAATACATCAGATTTTCTGATAAGATCCATAATTAGGTTGATGTTAGGCAGTAGTAATATCAGAAGTAAGATGAGACTAGAAGTACTGAGCTAACCACATTCTTCACTTGGCGAAAGTGAATATTCTTGATAAGACACCAACAGTTGGCCCTCTGGTAGCGGTTTCTGAATTTTCCCTCAGAAACGTGAGACGCTCGCGGCGGTAGACGGCCGAACTAGATTCAAGCGCCGGCGTCCGTGTTCCGCGGCTTTAGGATGAGGGGAAGGGGATAGGAAATTTTTTGGAACTCGACCAATTTATTTCTCTCTAGTGTAGGCGCGATGGAAGCGGCATAAAATCCTCAAATTTGTTCACTAGTGCCGGGATCTACTACCAATGCTAGAGCTCTTTACTTCTAGTCCCTTATCCTACTTCTGGTAATATGTTAAGCTTTCTCTGAAAAAGCCTGTGGCTTATTTACGGGTTGGTCTCTTTACAATGACTAGAGGGGTAGTGTCTAGCAATTATGCCACAGCTAACCGACCGCAGCCTATACCAACTATTATCGTCTATCTCAGCGACGAAGAAACTGGGTAATGTGCTGGAGGCAATTAAACTCCTCTAACAAGTGGAAAGAGAAGAACTTGCAAACTCTTAGCAGAAGAGCTTTTGTTCCCAGGTGTCACATTCTTTACTACTGTCCAGGATCGAACCTGGGACCCTTGCTGAGACCAGCAAACTATGAGGCGAAAGCGATAACAGCTACGCCACCGCAAAGGTCGAAATTTAAAGAATTTATAGGTGCGTTACTACTGTAATAAGATACATTTAACCATTTCTTCAAGCAACGCTACTATTACTTCCGTTATACCGGAAATAAAAAACAAATTCTCAATTTGACAGCAATGTACCGAAAAAAATCGAATATAACTTTCCGTTTTAAATATTGACATAAGAAACGTAACAGTTCATAAGTGTGCAACGTATAACAGTATATCATAGCTCGTATTAGAGTTGGTGTGCAGTAAGCAAGGATGATGGGGGTGGATACGAATTCTGAGAGAAATACGCGCCGTAACTGCGGAAACGATTGGGTCTGGTGGGACGCTAAAAATGGGGAAGGAAAACTCGGGACGAAAGCCAGGTGGGCTAGTTCAAAACTAGACAATTTTTAGCGCCATCGTGCGGCCTAATTTTGCTAACATGTGCCAAAGTTATTTTGAACTATTTTGCTCATAAATAAAATTTGCAGTTGAAACACTAAATTTCATATGGAGTTAATATTTAATAATTATTGCTTCAAAATTGTTGCAAAAATAATAGTGTACGTAGATGACGCTGCAATAGGGAAATGCCGGTAGGGATTTATTTGAACTCAAGCACGTGCGTCTAGCGCGTTCAAATAAATCGGTTAGCAGGCCCTCGCATATCCATTTCCATGAACTGTAAGCAGACGACACAACGCAAAGTTTGCAAAAAACCGTTCAATAGCCTATTACGTCGAATGACGTCACGTTGATCAACGGAGCTCAACGCGTTTGGTCTCCGTTGAGCGTTACTTACTGAACGCACCCGTAAACGGTTGTTCTTTCGATGCGCATCCGTCTCGTGACGTCAATTGTAATGAGGACTAATAATTTTTACGCCATATAAAAAGTGTTTGCCGGATAATTCAGAATACATTTTCAAATTTGCCCAAATTTTGAGGGAATCATTTAATCTTCTTTCTAAAGAATTTTTCTGTATGAAATTAATTAAATTTTAATAAAATTGCTTAAGCCTTGGTACTTCGCAAGCTGTTAGAAAATGTTGAAGCAGGCGCTATTTTGATTGAAACGGAACAACGAAACCAAAATGCGTTCAATCAAATACAAAATATCAGCCAATCTTAACTCTAAAATAGCTTTGCATGTCTTTTCTTGAGGAGACGAATAAAAACGACTTGATTGGCTTGATTTGGTTTGGTGACGCGTTTTTCTCAACCGATCGTCATTCCTAAAAATGACGACTGTCAAAAGAAGTACTATCTTTGAGTCTGTCTTCTGCTGCCAAAGATTTCGATTAACACATTATCCACTTTGACGGTTAAGTTTAATTAATGTTTAAACCTAAATGAGTGAATGTTTATTATTTTAAGTACATTTCGGTTAAATGTTCCCAAATGTTAAGTATAAGGAAAGATTCAGTACGTTTAGTAAAGCATACTTTGTGTCCGAATTTCTTGAGCCTCGGCACGATTGCTTGGAGTTCGATTCTGTTTTACGCTTGAATTTTATTTCCTAGATCTTATTTATCTATAGTTCACTGTTCACTTTATTTTACGGTTTTAGACACTAAATGATAATTTGCAATTTAAAATAAATTGTAACATGATGAATATTTTCAATTCCTTCACATTTCTTACTTCGTTTGTAAGTTTTGGCTTTTGGTTTTGGTGATCTGGCCTTTACTCTCGTGCCTATAGGTCTAGCAAATGCAGTGTCACGTAACACTAAAAAATTCAGCCAATGAGAGGAGGTTTAATACAGGTGAGGCACGTGATTTAATGCGACAGGGTACTATTGTTTTAGTGTTCCTGTGAAAAGACGAAGGTGTTCCCGGGTGTTTCAGCTTTGCATTTGGGGCGTTAATTTTTGGGGCATATAAGAAGAGTTGAGACGCCTGAAACAGTGAGAGACTGACTTTTTACACGTAGTTCTATGAACTTTGGGCTCAATTTGTGACGTAGCCTTCGAATAAACGGATTTATCGCGCTGAGGATTTTTTTGAACAACAAATGTCGATTTTAAGCTATTGTTAGGCTTTGATTTGCAGTAGATGTTTATAAATAAAGCAAACTTGAGCAGGTCGCAACATTGTTCAAGCCAGTTCTTACGATTTTACGTTTAAATTTAACCCAAAATATCATTAGAATGTTTGGAAGATTTAACATTATGACGTGCTATTTTTAGCGTTACTTTAACCAGAAGTAGGATAAGGGACTAAAAGTATCGAGGTAACCAAATTCTTCACTTGGCGAAAGTGAATATTCTTGACAACACACCAACAACCGTTGGCCCTCTGGTAGAGGTTTCTGAATTTTCCCTCCAAAACGTGAGACGCTCGTGGCGGTAGACGGCCGAACTAGATTTAAACACCCGCGTCCGTGTTCCGCGGCTTTAGGTTGAGGAGAATGTGGTAGGAAATACTTTTGGAATTCGACCAATTTTTTTCCCTTAGTGTAGGCGCAGCGATGGAAGCGGCATAAAATCCTCAAATTTGTTCACTAGTGCCAGGATCTATTACCATTGCTAGAGTACTATACTTCTAGTCCGTTATCTTACTTCTGCTTTAACACAGGTTTATAGCCATTAAGGCTTCACATATGCTTGAATATTTTTTTGGCATATTAATTTTTCACCAAAGTAAATTATCATAGTCCCGTTTTAACTTATTGGGGAGGAAGTTATTCACTTTTGTCGAGATGATTATATATTTGACAAGTTGAAATCGATTGGTTGGAATTGAATAGAGTTTGGGAATATTTTTTTTTTGTAAATTGAGCTTCATGCCACAAAAAGATTTTCTTGAAAATCGATAAAAGTGGAAGCGTCCTGTAATTGCAGTTGGACGTAAGACAGATTTTGATTCATTGGATTTTCAGTTTATTTCCTTTCAATAAATATCGCAATGATGTCTTTATTATTAAATGTCAGAAAGAGACGCGTTGGTTTCCACCCCCAAATAATGGATTCCACCTACATTTATGGTGTTGTTTTTCACGCATAGCCATTCGCTAATAAAGGCAAAATGAAATGTTATTTCGAGTGAATTAAACTATGAAAATTAATATCAAAATGACATATTTGTCCCTTGACAATTTAGCCTCGATGTTAAAAATATCACATTTTTCCATGACCATGAACACGGCATGGATATTACAAAAACTGTATACTTTTCTACCATTAAAATTAAGAACTACTACTTAAGTCATAAACTTTTACTCCGTGAGGTTATGTAATAACCAACGGATACACAATTATTGCGTGATTTATTTTACGCCATTCACGCGAAAATGCAATGCAAGCGACTCCATGGATATTGCAATCGTAGAGGGCACTGGTACAAGTGACAACTAGCTTTGATAGCTTTAAAAATCGTGGCACGAGGACGGTTTTGAAGTTCAGAATAAAGCATGGTTTTCACTTGACCGAAAAAAACTACTTTGCAGCTGGACGTCAAACGTCACTACGTCAGATTTGTTTTTTGCGTTGTCGCCCAGCGTTATAGCGTTTTCACTTAGCGTATTTCATGCAAATAATGGAACCAAGGCTTAACAGATAAACTGAACAGTGTAATAATTGTTACCCATCTATTGTCTTTCTTTTTTTTGCAATCTTTGTTTCTAATATCATACAGATTTGTATTGTTCCTAACCTCTTCAATAAACCTTTCAGCATTTAACTTCGGCATTCTCAGGGATTTGTACTAGTTACTGACGAAATAAATAGAAAGATGGCGGACCACGGACGGCCTCTTCCGAACACGCGTGGTTGAAAATGACGTCACGACTCTAGCTTATTGCTGATTGGCTCGCGCAGAGCGTTAACGTTGAACGCGGCAGAAAAAATAGAAAGCTAATATCGCCACACTCAACGTAATTTCTCTCCAGCGTAACTATGTATTTTTTCGGTTGTCGCTTGACGTCGGGCAAAAAGTCGTGATTTACGCCAAGTGAAAACCATGCTTAAAGCTAGGATTCTAAAAGGAGTTGTGAAACGTATCTTATAATAGTTTGTAGAAGTATAGAATCATTTTTACTCCGTGTGGTTAAGCCTACTTAACCTATTAATTCTGCCTTTAATAAATACGTACAGAAAATGTGGTTCGGCAAATTTATCATTGTCTGAAGGCACCTTAACTTAGGTGAAAATGGTTCGTAGTTTTAAAACACGAGTATTTTTCAAATTACAGGGCGTGAGAAAAACGCGATTTAGATAATTCATCTTGAGCATCACACGTCACGAGGAGGCTTTAGATTGCTTTGGGCCAAAAACAAATCTCTCCTTTCTTCAATCCCTTCCCCATACGAGTTAACCGAGTTACGACATGATTATAGCATTCTGTAAACTAATCGAGGGGAAGGACACTAGAAATTTCACTTGGCTAAATAGCTAGCCCTTGGCTAAATGACGCATCGCAGTATTAAAGTTACAAACAAGTAATCCATTCAATTCTTAATCACTGATATGCTTCTTGTTTTATCAGTAACATAACTACAATAAGTATGAAACGCAATCTATGAAATACGTTGATGGAATTGTGTTTCCAAGTATAACGTGATTTCCGCCAGGTTAACTTGCTCAAGCGGCCCCTGGTGGGTGAAGCGGAGCCAATAGGTATAAACATCAAGCGGTAATATAGTGGTTAGCTTTGCCTATCATCCGGGTTTCCAAAAATAAAACCTTATTTATAACATACTAGCTGTTACCCGCGGCGTCACTCGCATAAAATAAGAACTTCCATCAAAATGATATAAAGAATGGGTAGATTTTACTGATGACTATAGAACGCTAGGAGCGAAGGCACTCGGCGTTGCCCGTCAGCTCATAGGTATGCAATTCAGCCCTTAGTTAAAGGAAACCAGTGTAGTAAATATTAGTGAAATCGGTTGAAACGCGCGGACTTTGCTGCATAGAGAAGATTTTTTTACATTTCTGGGCGCCATTTTTTAAGATGGCGGCGCATTGGGGGGAATCTTTCTTAGTACGCGCCTACTACTTATGAGTAGCGTTCCTGCAGATTTTCAGCCTTCTATAGGGCAAGCGGTTTGGTCTGGGCGTTGATTATCAGTCAGTCAGTCAGGACTTTGATTTATATAGATATACATATAGAGAAAAAACCTTTATTTCTTCAGAAATTTAGCCTTACAGCAATAGGAAATACAAGACATACTTAATGTTATTATGTTGCTATGCACAGGTAAGTGTCCGACCCCCTGAGTACGAGTAAAAGATTTCTATAGATTGAAGGATGTCGTGACGCACGTTTAAGTATCCACCTTTGATTATGGCATTAGGCTTAGAAGCGCTTGAAAAATCAACAACATACCGCGTGATAAAACAACGTAAGTTCAGCAGCCATTATTGTTCCGATGTCCAATTTCGGGAAAATGTGGGATAACTAACGCGCTCATGACGCCACGAAATGAAACCATACAAAATTAAAGCAGTCGACGTCAAAACGTGAAGTCGTGCTTGACTTACACAAGGGGCACAACACTTACCATAAATATACAGTTAATTTTAAATTATTTTTCCAAGTTTCAAAAGTCCATACGCTAAATTTTTATTAATAAACTGCAATAAGGAACTCGAACCAATTAGTGACCTCAATACCACGTGTTTCATATCCTGCTTTGGCTGACAGAACCAGTTAATTGGTTTGAGATTTCTATTGCGGAATTTTATAAAAATGAGCAACTGACTTACAACATCTTTCTAAATTAAGTTTTGCAACTGATTGTGATGCTTTTTACTACACTAAATCGATTAAAAATGGTTGTATCTTGAACTAGATCCCATCTCGGTATCGGTACCGATATTTGGCTTTAACCGACATATCAGTATCGGTTAAAAATAAACCGATATTTCTACCCGATATTTTTTAAAGAAATATACTTATGTTGAGAGTAGATGGCGCCATGAGACTTAATATTTAACGAATCACAAGCCTAGAGAATTACAGCATTGTGAGCAGACGTATAACTGGGGATTCAGTTTCTCCAAAACGAAGTCGCCTGAAATCTCAAATGCCGAAAAGTTGACGTTTTTGAACAAGTGCACTCTTTAAATACTGTATTATTACATTAACACAATTAGTATTATTTCTTCGGATGCCTGTGTGTTTTTCTGTGATACGCATGCAGTTTAGAAAATTTCCAAAAATATAATAAGAAATTTGCATATTGGAATAAGTTAAAAGCTGTTATTTAATATCAAAATAAAGTTACTATTTTCCAACCTATATTTTAGCATCTATTTTATTATTTATAATTATTTTTTATATCGGTTAATTTATCGGTATCGGTTTAATATCGGTTTATTCGAAGGATCGGGTAAAAAATCGGTATCGGTACGTATCGGTTTCCCAAGTATCGAATGATAACGGTGTCGGTTTAATATCGGTTTGTTCGAACGATCGGGTAAAATATCGGTATCGGTACGTATCAGTTTCCCAAGTATCGAATGATATCGGTATCGGTTAAAACTGGTATCGGCCCATTTCTAGTATCTTCAATTCAAGTATTTAATCAATGATTATTTAAAATGTTTTAAATAATGCTTGATTTAATTAACTGAAAATTTGGTTCAGTGACTGAGCTATGTTAAGTTTGTCCGATGATCTCTCTCGAGTGACAAACAGAGTAAGAGGAAATGGAAATGGGGTTTTGTAAACTTTTGGAGTGGTTTGCCCCTTGGGGGCCAAGAGTAAAATACGTAATGCGAGTGACTGACTATATTCGTGTATAGTAGAAACATGTTTCTATTGATAATTATACCACCCTAGTGGAACAGTTAGCGAATATGGCCCCTGGGTGAGTTAAATCAAATCCGCCTTTAAGAAAATAAGATCAAATCCGGATTATTCGAGTGTGAAAAACTGGAGATAAATATATTTATTTAAAACTATATAAAATTAATGCAAGCTTATTTCTAGAAATTACATAAATACTTTTAAAGTTATCCTATCAATGAAAATAAATAAATAAATCATTACCTGGCTATTTCATTTACGCTTATTATTAATCTCAAAACAAAATATACGTGCACATTAAATTCGAAAGGTTTTTGACTTCATTGTTTTGTTAAAGGCCGACTTCCAGCGAAAAGGGTTCTAGCGAACTGAAAACCGAGCATCGAGACTAACAATGGAGGGACCGTGCCGATGTTCGAAGCCCCGCTGGGGTAAAAGATGGAAGGGTTCTAGCTAAGTGAAAGCCGTGCAGTGTGGTTCTAGCGAACTGAAGATGAACAATAGAAATCCTACTAATTTATTTCCTCTCGAATTTTTGCTTTCCCCTGAAGGAAATTCCCTATTGTTCATATTCAGTTCGCTAAAACCACATTGCACGGCTTTCAGTTAGCTAGAACCCTTCCATCTTTTACCCCAACCCGTTTGATGACATCACTATGACGTCAGGAAAAAAAGCGCGGGTATCCTATACGCGCGAGGTATACGCGTCTCGAGCTTCTCGCCAGTCTAAACTCTGGGTCTGATAGCGGAGAGAGTGGCACCATCTCGCGTGTGTGACGTCAAAAAACAGGGAAACGTTTTAGCCTTTCATAAAAAAAGGATTTCAAATAATTTCACATGAAGGATTTTCAAATGCATATTGCGGCCAAATACCCTGCAGAAATGGGAGAATTAAAAGCTTGGTATTTTTGAATTCACAGAAATGAATTCTATCTTTTGTTATATAAATCAGAGGTTTTTCAAACGAATCTTCTCATTCCCTTTAAATGAACAATATTACCGTTTAAAAATTCCAATTTTCTAATAAAACGCATTGAAAATAGTTGATTATTTGAGTCAGGTGTTTATTTAGCAGAGTTAATTATTTTGGTAAGAATACATCCTATTGACGTAATATAATCCCCTTACGAGAAACTGAGTTTCATTGGGGGGGGGGAGATAAATCTACTCTAGCAGGGATGCATTGAAGTGCTCTCAAAGATGAAGCCACCCATCCCATATGGTCGCTCAGATTTAAGAGGCGAGGAAAGTAAATCGAACAAAAGAATCTCCCCCTCCATACACCTTTTCAAACGGAACTTGTTCATTCAGTGAACACACCTAAGGGGACCCACCGTAAGCACATACTCTACTATCAGAAGAGAATAATAAGAGAAGGGTCAAGGTCGTAACGCGAGTCCGACCAACCTCAAAACTACACTGAAAATTCACCCAACTACACAGAGTAAATTTAACTTAAAAAAAAAAAAAAATGTCCCTACATTACGACATATTAACTTTCCCCTTGGGGTCGTCTGCTACAGTGTGAACAACTCGATTCCGTTTCAAGACGCTAACTTCGGCAAATTCCATTTAATGAGTTCATAAGATATGTTCCACAAGTTTGTATTTAGTTACTGAGAGTTTGTCTTGAAGTGACGTAGGTGAAACGTCATAGATTCTCATAAAGCGACGCCTGGTGAGTCGCTGTCAAAGACTTAGTACAGACCAGGGTGGGAAATGGAAAAAAGGATTTTTTTAAACTGGACATTGGGCCAGCAACCCCCCTGGTCTGGAATAAATAAACTGGTCCATGACCATTGGCCAGGGCGCGTCGTCTGCTAAACTTTTGAAGTGGATAATTAAAATAGTTGAGATAATGTCTGGACTGTGGTTACCCTTGAATTTTATTAGTGGTCCCGTGGACCACTGACCCCACTCCGATTTAATTTATAAGCTGGTCCAGGCAATATTTAAACTGGTCATTTGCCCTGTGCCACCGCCTCATTTCCCACGCTGGTACAGACTAAATAGGAAGATGGACTGCAAAACCTAGTGTAGTCAATTCTCACTTGTCGTTCTCGAACTAGCTCGTGCTGTAAGTCTCTATCATTGCGAAGTATAGATAGTGTCATACTTGTGTTACATATCTTATAATATTACACACTGTAGTGTTATTATTATCTCAGTGTGCTCTCTTTCGTCATTAAACGTCACAACGACAACAGAATATCGTTAGGCAGTCAGGGAAGGAAAGGTAATTTTGAGGTTGGTAGGCCACACCGTAAGAGTCCTGTTAATGTCGTAAACCATATCTGAAGTGTTACCCTTCTCTTCTAATTCTCTTCTGATGATACTCGCGCTTGAATAGAAATGCCAGCCTTCATACCCATTAAATATTATGCAATGAACGAGACCGAGATGAGCAAATACCTTGAGAGAGACCATATACATGTACCGGGTACATCTTATGGTGTAGTATTATATGGGATAGTGTTTGAAGTGAGCTTAGACTGAAAAGGCCTCAATTCTTTGGGCATGCTTTGTGCTATGTTGGCGCCCCACCTGAAATATACGCCATGACATGACGTATAATCGTGTTTTTACGGGTCCACCTAAGTTAAGTCTCGCACCGCCAAATAGGAACCAGAAACTAGGCGTTTACGCACGATTCATCTATAACAAGACGCGCACCATAACACATATCCATTTCACACTGGGAATATCTTGAAATATTTCGATTGGTAATTTAACTTTCGTAATTTAACAGATTTATTACAAATTCTCGCTGTATTACAGTAATTTTCATCAAGATACAAGAATATACACTATCGCCGAGTGAAGAATTAAGTTAGCTCAGTACTTCTAGTCTCATTTCCGCAAGGACGGAGCTAGAACTAAAACTAGCCTTTGCTATAAGCTTAGCGGACCAGTTAACTACCCCTTCGACTATAGTAACATCAGAAGTAAGATGAGACTAGAAGTAAAGAGCTCTAGCATTGGTAGTAGATCCTGGCACTGACAAGTGAACAAATTTGAGGATTTTATGCCGCTTCCATCGTGCCTACACTAGAGAGAAAAAAATTGGTCGACTTCCAAAAAAATTTCCTACCCCCTTCCCCTCAACCTTAAAGCCGCAGAACACGGACGCGGGTGCTTGAATCTAGTTCGGTCGTCTACCGCCACGAGCGTCTCACCTTTTGTAGGGAAAATTGAGAAACCGCTACCAGAGGGCCAACCGTTGATGTCTTATCAAGAATATTCACTTTCGCCAAGTGAAGAATTTGATTACCTCGATACTTCTAGTCCTTTATCTTACCTCTGGTAACATCTATACTAAATCACAACCGAAACTTGTATTAAAACCAAGTCAGTCATTACAACAACACGAAGTACGAATTAAATATCTTCCCAAAGTTGCTTAGAAGACATAGGTGGAGACTTAATCCGGAATTTCTGTTAGTTGCGGAGCTTGGAACTAAGACGATGCGATTCTGATCCTGTTGGCCGGGGTCGAGGAGAGAGATAGCGTGCGACTAAAGGTAATTAATTAAGTTTATGGGCGTGTAATCTCTTCGCGTGCCTCTCTTCCTTCAACTGACACACTATTCATTATATTTAGATAATAATTATCACGCCAATAAAACTAAACACTATCAGATTACAAAATAAAATATACAATAAAACCCAATGGATATTTAAATAAAAACAAGGAAGCGATTAAGAAAATCACAATTTAATATCTAATCTCCCAAGATTAGATATTTAAATGTTTAAAATCATATAACAGTTATTTCTACTCCATGCTTAATCCTCCTTACTGAAAAATATGGACTATCGTTGTCCTTTGACAGACTTATGTTTTTACAGATAATGCCAATTCCTACTCAACTCTAAATAATCATGTTTCTTATGGCTCACAATTTCCATTCTATACGTCATCGTTATTGACTTTATGCCTAAACATATACAGGATGTTTCAAATGTGGGACAGGACCGAAGTACAGTGATCGGTTCTATTGGCGATTTTTGACGAAATTGTTCACTATTTCCCTCATTGCAGTAAGTATTTTTCTCGTTGGCTCAGCTGTAACTATAATACATGTCGTTCGTGCTTTTACTTCCTCATTTTCGGATATTTCTCTCTGCCTTTGCCCTCACCAGAAGTAGGATAAGGGACTAGAAGTGAAGGGCTCTAGCATTGATAGCAGATCCTGGCACTAGTGAACAAATTTGAGGATTATATGCCGCCTCCCACGCGCCTACACTACTGAGCAAAAAATTGGTCGAGTTCCAAAAACATTTCCTACCCCCTTCCCCTCAACCTTAAAGCCGCAGAACACGGGCGCGGCTGCTTGAATCTAGTTCAGCCGTCTACCTCCGCGAGCGTCTCACCTTTTGGAGGGAAACACTCAGAAACCGCTACCAGAGGGCCAACCGTTGGTGTGTTGTCAAGAATATTCACTTTCGCCAAGTGAAGAATTTGGTTAGCTCAGTACTTCTAGTCCCTTATCCTACTTCCGCCCTTACGAAGGGTTCATAAGACTGATACTTAAAGAGGATGAGGATGATCCATGGCTATGATTATCATTATTTGAGAGTCAGGAGCTGTGTATTTAATTAAACCCTTAAAGCACCATACGGACTAATGAGGAATTCCTAGAGGGCTAATTCCCTTTTAATGGGGCTCCTATATCGCTTTTAATCGGACGCCTGACACCCAAAAATAATAGCCACGTTCAACGCTAAAATAACTCAAGTCCAGTAATGATATAATTTTCAAGAATTGAAAAGTGAAAATCTAAAATGGAAGTGTCCATTTTGAAAAGCTTAAGTATAAGTTTTTTTGCCACATCGTATGATGTTACATCTACGATGGGGCTCTTAGTTTGACCTGCCCTGTTGTTCTTGTAGTAGTAGTAAGGGTGTCACAGTAGCGCCTTTGGATGTATACAATTTTTCGTTCGTCATTGAAGGGAAAGTGAAAGGGAGAGAATTGTGGTGAAGGTGATATTGTTCGTTCTACTACTTAAAAGGAAGGGAATTATGATAGTAAGGTTAAGCCATATACTCTCCCTTAAAAATTCGTCTCACCCGCCGACAATAAGAGTTTGACCGCTCCCCTATTTCAACATTCAAAGAAATCGAGGGAAATTTTGAAAGCAAAAGCAAGTATTTACTGACGTTCTTTTTAGGATGGTCTTAAGGCACCGGGATATTACAATTATTGGGTGTTTTACCGAATTCTTTCTCTTTCAAACGCTTCTGGCCATAAGTTCATGTTAGAAACCATGAGTTAATAATATGTTAGCTCCCTATAAGTTATTCAGGCTCCATAGGCGTTATGTATCCAGCGATTTCTTCTCATTTCGCCCGCGCGGGAAAAAAATCCGTATGTTGCGCTCTCTCTTGTCGAAAAAAAAATCCCGTTCGTACGGCTCCTCGACCTCGAGTCGTCGGCTGCATTTTCGCCAAGGTAGCGTTTTAGTCTTGAATTTTTATGTTTTAGCAATTTAACATTAAATCATGGCGTTTGTGTCAGTACTGAGACAAAAAAAGCAGGAACTCAATGCAATTTGACGATATTGAGAAGAATGCTAAAGATAAGAGTTGTTATTGTGACTTGAAACCAGAAAATTATACAACTGAGCTAAATCCAATCCACTGATCTATTAACTGTTTTCTTAACCGAGGCTACTGAGCGAAATATTCGGCTGCTTAAATAGCTCTGATATCATTGGCTAGCTTCCACTACACGCGCTTCCAGGGAAACCGGAAAGAAGAGTAACTAAGATTTTCGTTCACGTGGCGGACGCAGAGCGTCGCATATAATTGGGCAGCCGGCGGCACGGGAGAAAACGCTGGAGTATAAAAATGAATTGCCTGAGTAACTTATAGGGAGCTAACATATTATTAACTCATGTAGAAACTTATAAGATGCGAAAATTATGCGTCGGCATAAGTCTATGTTATAAACTAAAACTTTCTGTACGTGTATTAATTGAGCGTTAAGTACGTAATGTTAGAAATTTATAAGAAGCGATAAGTGTGCATCGGCATAAGTCTATGTTGTAAACTCATCGAGGTGATAATCACTAAAACTATCTGTTCTTTGATTCGCCGGAATATATGCACGGTAAATCATTTAAGCTGTGTAAAAGATAGCGCTATATACTCATGAGGCTAAGTTAGAGAGGGGTTATCCACTCATTAGGGTAGGGTATAGAGGGGATATTCACTCGTACGATGTGGCTACTATTACGAGCCCTTGGGTCGTCTTGTTATAAATGATATCGATATGCAGTTGCTATCAGTTCAACTCTGCATTCACTGACTTACTGTTTGTAACGATGCGAATTAAACAATAAAACGGTTCATTAGTAATATACGTTTTAGTTAGGTTACAATATTCAGTATATATTTTTTGAACTACAAATTCGGCTCTGAGTTTCGATGAAATTTAACGCGTCACATGGCAAGGAATTATAGTGGGTTCTATGGTGATGACGACATTTTCCGTCCGGATCATCGTTTAGAAGTTACGTTTCGGGTGTTTTAGAAATGACCCCTTAATTAAAATAGCATTGTCTTTCAGTTTCATACTTAAAAGGGGTCATTTGTAAAACATTCCAAAAAATAATTTGCATTAAGAAATGTAGCACTACGGCAATGGAAAATGTCAAGCTCATTGACATTATTTTGTTATTTATAACATACACGTGAATATTGGAAATTTCAATCTCCCAAATAAGACATTCTAAAGCTTCGGAATAATTTTGCATAATTAATTGGATTTCAGATCTAAGAGGAAGTACGAAATGAAAGACATAGAATTCCTTTGAAGCGACTGCAGTACTTCATTAATGCAATTATCCCAACTTAAACACATACTTAACGAATCTTATCGAGGGAGAAGCCACTTTGTAATTCTAAAGAGGACCAGCAAGGTTGTCATTCCTCGCGACCCGAGTACAATGAGCTTAAGGGAATACGTCAATTTAATTACTCCCCCCCCCCCCGAGGATTCAAGGCCGACTTCCATCGAAAAGAGTTGTAGCGAACTGAAAACCGAGCATCGAGACTAACAATGGAGCGACCGTGCCGATTTTCGAATCCCCGCTGGGGGGCAAAAATTGGAAGGGTTCTCGCTAACTGAAAGCCGTGCAATGTGGTTCTAGCGAACTGAAGATACGCGATAGAGGATTTCCTTCAGGGGAAAGCAAAAATTCGAGAGGAAATAAATTTAAAAGGATATCTATTGTTCATCTTCAGTTCGCTAGAACCACATTGCACGGCTTTCACTTAGCTAGAACCCTTCCAACTTTTGCCCCCCAGCGGGGCTTCGGAAATCGGCACGGTCGCTCCATTGTTAGTCTCGATGCTCGGTTTTCAGTTCCCTAGAACCCTTTTCGCTGCTGGAAGTCGGCCTTTAAAACAGTCATCACTTTGATGTTAATTTCAAGTGATCATGATAAAATATGTTTTGTCTTTTGATCGATTTACTTTTAGATCGCCATTCTGTAATTTCTTTTCTTCAAAAACCAGAATTTCATGGGGAAAAGCTTTTTTAAAGTAAAATATAAAATCCATGAAGACAAAGAGCTTGTTATTATGCCTTTATCAGTAGTTGTATTCCGTACTCGAGAATTATGTTACATTGTTTCATATTTACAGCTTTTTTTAATTGTTTTGCGGATAGTGGATAGATAATGACGAGCTTTAAATTGAAAGAACGATTATTAATTTTCAAGTTAAAATTTCAATTTATACTTGACTGGTTTCATACCTACAACCTTCAAACGCATTAGCACACTCGACCACGAAACTGCTCGACCAACCTTGATTAATCAGTAAGCTTTAAAATTTTTGGGCGAAACGAATTCTATCATATTGAACCATATTCGTACAGAATTACGTTCGATCAACAACTTAAAATGAGCCCCCATCGGAATTATCTTCGCTCCAAAGAATTCAATCAAAGACAGCAATTTTCGATCCACCATTTTGGATTTTTAAGAAATGTATGTTATAAACAGCGCTGAAATTGAATTTCGAGTGACCGTTGATATCCTAGTATCCTTATCTTACTTAGATCGTCAGAATCTATTAATTTTAGGTACGAATCAAGTCTCGAAAGCGCGAAAGGCCGCATAACATTCGAAAGCTATGCTAAAATATCTTACGGAAAATTTCCTTCCATTTAAAAATGAATTCATTTCATCTACAGCCACAGACTAAATCGAAAACTGACTACCTAAAGAGCTAAGCCCGGCAACAGCACTTACAGCAGACGCCAAATTTTTGTAATCCCGATCTCCAAAGGTCGCTCTCAGATGGCACGTCAGATAGTATCCCATCAACCATTGCACGACCTTTCTCATTAGAAAATGGGGAACAAATGCATCAATGTTTCTACCCCCACCTTGACGGGGCCAATGTATTTGGTTAATTATCCATTCTAGGATAACTTCGGTTCATTTACTTCTGATATTTTTTATTTTTTTTTTTAAAAAGGCAGTTCTTTTATGATATAATGTTATGTTGGCTGAACTTTTCATTTAAATATATATATCTAAAACAAACTGGAACTCAGTAATTTCTTTCAATAGTAGTTGCTTAAATTAATCCGTTTTTGTCTTTAGGGTGTATAAGATCCATGGTTGTAGTAAGCTAACTTTAGCTCTCGCATCCTCTTTAATATTGAAGATGGAAACACGATTCGAATTTCAAATATTAATGATTATATATGCTCTTTCATTTTCTAGTACGATCTTTTGCTATAGCCTTTCCCCATTCGCGTGCGCGGATACGTCTTGACAGAAGTAAGATGAGACTTGAAGTAAAGAGCTCTAGCATTGGTAATAGATCCTGGCACTTGTGAACAAATTTGAGGATTTTATGCCGCTTCCATCCCTGCGCCTACACTAGAGAGAAAAAAATTGGTCGACTTCCAAAAAACATCTTCCTACCCCCTTCCCCTCAACCTAAAGCCGCGAAACACGACGCGGGTGTTTGAATCTAGTTCGGCCGTCTACCGCCACGAGCGTCTCACTTTTTGGAGGGAAAACTCAGAATCCGCTACCAGAGGTCCAACTGTTGGTGTGTTATCAAGAATATTCACTTTCGACAAGTGAAGAATTTGGTTACCTCAATACTTCTAGTCCCTTATCCTACTTCTGGTCTTGTCGGTGATCGTTTCTGGGTCAGGAATTCCCGGTGCTTCAGAACTAGAGTCAGGGAGACGGGTATTTGGAGAGAGAGAGAGAGAAGTGAATAAATTGCTCGCTTTTAATTTTAAATTCCCTTTTGGGCCTTGGAGAGGAATATGCTAATTCCAGTGGAAATCTCCACGTTTTCAAAACTTTGAGACTAGTAATTAATAATCAGGTAAATCAAGGTGACTAGTAAATAACAGTTAGCTTAAACCACAACGGCATCTACACTAAAATTTAAAAAAAAACTTTTAATATAATTACCTAAGTTGATTACGGGTTAAGTGTTTATAATCTCATAGAGACAGAAAAGTAAACAACAAAATATATTAGGTAAACCGAAGACTCCGAAATGAACTAGGCCCATGCGTGTCGCGAAGCGAGAATATTTTTTTACCGTGGTTTTACGCTTGGGGGAGCTTATATTACCGTAAAATAAACAAAGTTCAACCCCCTGACCCTGTCGACTGCTTAAGTATTTGGGCCAAGGTCGCGGATTGTAAGTATACGTTTTTATTACTCTTACTGAATTATTTTAATTGAAATAATTTATTTTGTTGTCATCTAACCGAAAGATTCAATAAAAAGTGAATAGCCCCAAAAACATTTACGTTAATTTTAGGATGAAACTTTTCTCTATCATAAAAATTTTATGACTGACCCCTAAAATATCAACGATAATTTAAGGAAGACCCCTGTCACAACGGTAATATAAGCGCCATCTCGTACATACACATATATGGTGAAAATATTTTCCTTAAAAAACTGGATATTTCCCCAGATAAAATTTGACATGCATGGGCCTAGTTCATTTCGGAGGCTCCGGGTAAACATCACATAATAATTATAGGATTGCTACAACTTTAAAAGATTTTCAAATTAAAATTGCCTGAACCTTTTAGGACCAAGGTGGTCAAGGTAAAACTATATTTTTTAAAAATCATAACTTTTCAGGCAGTTCGATTTTCAATAAGAAACTTTGTTGAACGTTCCGAACTTCAATGATCAATATCTTACACGTAATTATCATTAAAATGATTTGGAAATCAGCGCGTAATATTCGAAATAGCGTTTCAAATTTCGTCTGAGTCATTAAAGACGATAGAGATCTTATCTTGAAATGAGAAAACTCTCACAAATTGAAAGAAAAAGAGATAAGGCGGCATAATGAATGATTTTGGGTACGTAGGTGTCTCTCCCTTCCCGCCTGCCTTTGGCGCAATCATTTATGGTTAAGGGCGTGCTTCAATTAATGGCACAAAAGTAGCCAGAGTATTAAAGGGCGCTCCACTTCCAATACTTATAACAGATTTATAAATAATTCTATGGTATTTCCTAGCGTTATTCATCCGGCTTCTCTTCTTATTGCTGCTCCAACTTAGAAATTAGTAGCGTTACAAAAACTATACTGATGTGAATCTAGCAAAATTGCTTCGATGTTTTTGTATACTACTATAGGGTTAAGACGGATCGGAGCCTCCGCGATGATCTAGGCCCGTGCCTGTCGCGAAGCGAGAATATTTTTTAACTAATTTAGTTCGCCGTGTTTTCTCACTTGGGAGCGCTTTTAGTATAGTAAAATAAAAATAAGTTCAGCCTCATGACCCCGTCGACTGCTACAATATTAGCGCAAGGCATAGACGTAGAGCTGTGAAGCCGAGGTCGCGGATAGTAAGTAAATGTTTTGAAAATTTCCGTGGACCTTTATTAAACAATCATGCCAAAGAAGTAAAGGATAGGTTAAAAAATGAAAGGTTACGAAGGAGTAAAAAAGTCCTCTTATGGTATAATAAAATTGTGAATTAGGAACTCCAAGAAGTTTTGTTTTACTAAAAAAAAAAAAAAAAAAAAAAAAAAAATGTTGAAATCACATGGTTAATTTTGTTGTCCACACAATCTAACCAAAAGATTCAATAAAAAATAAATAGCCCCTAAAACAATTACGTTAATTTAAGGGTGAAACCTTTCTCTTTCATAAAAGTTTTATAATTGGCCCCTAAATTATCAACGACAATTTATGGAAGACCCCCTTCGCAACTGTAATAAGAGCGCCATCTAGTACACATATTGGGTGAAAACATTTCCTCTATGAAACCGGATATTTCCCCACATAAAAATCGACACGAACGGGCCTAGATATCTTGGAGGCTCCGGACGTTAGACAGGGAGCCCAGCCAAAATTTAAATTTCTTATTGGAAAAGTAGGATTTTTTTCCCGGAATTATAGGATTTTATAGGAGGAAAATTGTGCTTTTAAACGAAAATATAGGATTAAAAATGCTTATAATTAAAATACTATTTTGGATTAAACTGCGTAGTAAAATCCAAAAAGAAAAAAGGATTTTAATGTGAAAATAGGAACTTAATTAAAATATAAAAGTTCCGACTGACTGGCTGACCAAGAATAAAGACTCGAGTCAGTCCAAACCCTCCACATTACCTATAGGAAGCTGAAAATACTTTTGCAGGGACGTTAATAACTCTTAATTAGTAGGTGCACACTAAAAAAAAACTTTTAAAATTCGCGGCCATCTTAAAGGCCGACCTCCATCGAAAAGAGTTCTAGCGAACTGAAAACCAAGCATCGAAACTAACAATGAAGCGACCGTACCGATTTTAGAATCCCCGCTGGGGTAAAAGTTGGAAGGGTTCTAGCTATCCAACAGAGGGATTGATGGGTTTCGGTACTGAACAAACCCTCCGCCATCTTGAAATATTGAGGCCAGAAATGTCACAAAAAAGCACCTTACGGAAATAGGTGCGAATGTTTCAACCGATTTAGAAATATTTAGCGTAAAGGTTCCCCATATCCTATAGATGGGCTTTTCACACCAAAAAGTCCTAACAGGATAACGTCCCACAAGTCTAATTTATTTTTAAGTCTTCGTTTTAAAAAGGCCGACTTCCATCGAAAAGGGTTCTAGCGAACTGAAAACCGAGCATCGAGACTAACAATGAAGCGACCGTGCCGATTTTCGAAGCCCCGCTGGGTCAAAAGTTGGAAGGGTTCTCGCTAACTGAAAGCCGTGCAATGTGGTTCTAGCGAACTGAAGATGAACAATAGAAATCCTTTTAAATTTATTTCCTCTCGAATTTTTGCTTTCGCCTGAAGGAAATTCTCTATTGTTCATTTTCAGTTCGCTAGAACCACATTCGGCACGGCTTTGAGTTAGCTAGAATCTTTTACCCCAGCGGGGATTCGAAAATCGGCACGGTCGCTTCATTGTTAGTCTCAATGCTCTGTTTTCAGTTCGCTAGAACTCTTTTCGGTGGAAGTCGGCCTTTAAAGAGATGACTCGCTGGAATTGAAACAAATCGTAGATTTATAAATTTCAAAGTGAAACAATTCTTAACAAAGGGGATCAACCAGCTTGTTGATGATAAATGATCCTGTTCTTGGGCGTCTTTGTCTGCAATATTGTTGCTATTATCGTTAGATATAAGAGAGAGAGAGTAGTCATAATTTAGTCTACCGTCCGCCGCCTTATGGGTCCAAGCCCTTCCGCCAAGAATGTTCTACACTCCCCGTAACAATGTTTTACAACATTTTCAAACGACTTCTTAACCCATTTAAAGCACCAGAAACAGGAATCTTCGATAAATGGTTTACGAACTAGGTCGAAAACGTGGCGAAGATACGTCTAATAATATTTCACAGACAGTTTCAGGGTTGCCACAGTATTTGGAAAACCAGGACTCGAGGAATTTAAAATTGTTTTGAAATACCACAGAAAAGTCGAAGAATTTCCTAATGGTTCGATTATTGTGTTGAACAAAGAATTTCAATATCTGGAAAACTTTTAATACCTAAAAACTTCAGGGATTTTGAAAATGGGTATAAAACGCCAGAAAAAAATTCAAGGACTTTTAAAATGATCGTATAAGTCAGGGATACGATACTGATTCTGTAACTTTACAATAGTAGTACTAGTAAGATTTATTATAATTATAATTTAATAGCAATATTAGGTAGTTTTCGTTGTTGCGTTTACATTAAATTCCACCCCTTCTGTCAGATTAAACTTAAGTGCAGTGTTTATCAGATCGTCAGTGAGTCAATTTGGTTTCATACCGAGTGTGAATGAACTGCTAGCCTTTCTCTCTACAATCTCAACAACATTCTGGCAACAATGGGCAAACGGAAATAACCCGGCCTTTTAGTTGAAACTATGTATAGTCAATTAAAAAAAATATACATACAAAGGCCGACTTCCAGCAGTGTAAAGGGTTCTTGAGAACTGAAAACCGAGCATCGAGACTAAGAATGAAGCGACCGTGCCGAAGCACCGCTGGGTCCAAAGTTGGAAGGGTTCTCTCTAACTGAAAGCCGTGCAATGTGGTTCTAGCGAACTGAAGATGAACAATAGAAATCCCTTATTTCCTCTCGAATTTTTGCTTTCCCCTGAAGGAAATTCTCTATTGTGTTTCTTCAGTTCGCTAGAACCACATTGCACGGCTTTCAGTTAGCGAGAACCCTTACATCATTTACCCCAACGGGGATTCGAAAATCGGCACCGTCGCTCCATTGTTAGTCTCGATGCTCGGTTTTCAGTTCGCTAGAACTATTTTCGATGGAAGTCGGCCTTTAAGACACTCGGGGGAAACCTGGAAAGTACTGTATGAAAAACCAGTGGCAAGAAATTTTGATAGTTTTTAATTTTTTTAAAAAGTACATCTTTGACTATTCGTGAAAGAACCATGGCTAAAATAACAAAGTTTTCTTTCCTCCTGAACTGTTTGAAGAGTAAGGGTCTCCGCTGTACATAACGCGGGAATTACTTTTGACACCATAGCTCAAAAATTACACCGTATGTCTTCATTTATGTGCCATTTTACCATGCAATTACTTTGGGAGATTTTCGTAATTGTGTCCAAGGGTCAATCGACCTCTTACTGACTTCGTAATAAAATTAATTTCAAATGTGACGTCACACATCGAAGGACCCCTCCCTCCCCCCCTCGTCACGGACCGTCACAAACTTACAAACCCCCTCCCCCCCCCATAAGAGTGTGACGTAGTTTATGGACGGTCCTCAAACTTGTACGTTCACGTGTAGGAGTAAACGTAAAAGCCTGGAATAATAATAAGTTTCGGTAGCATAATCGCCAGCGATGAGAGTGAAACGTCATACATAGTGAAAAATTCTGATATTTTTTTTAATATAGAACAAGAAGCGTTTAGAAGTAGTCAATATGCATAATCGCCAATATGAAATGCGCGTTATGTGTATTTCCGAAACCAATCGGAAGTAACTTTGGTATAAGCAACCCCTAGCATAGTTGTCCGCGCTCATGCACTAATTTCAGTGAGCCCGAGCGCGAATTGAGCTAGGCTCTTCAAAAAAATTCGTAAGCTCACGAGTCCGAGCCGAGCCTGAAAGTTTATGAAAAATATTTCTGAACTTGAGCCCAGGCTCACAATACGTCACAAACAAAGTGAGCCATGAGCTGAGCCCAGGTTTAACTGTAAAATTGACGAGAGCTGCTTGCGCTGAGCTCTCTTACAAATTTTTTGGCTTTCTTGAGCTCGAGCGAGGCCAATTCAAAACTATATGACCGCTCATTTTGAGACTGCGCTCAGCTTGGCTCAGCTTGAGTTCGAGCTTATCCCATAAAAATTATGTGTATGAACCCGAGCCCGAGGTGAGGTCATTTATAAAAACCACAACGACATTATAGCATTTCGGGAAACGGAAGTATCACACAAAAAGTAAATTTTACCGGTCGTCGCATACGCGAGAGGGTTTACAGATGATTTCGCTACTAAACAACAATTATATGGAATAGTTAGACTTAATCAAAAATACTGAAAATATAGGATTTTATCAAATTAAATTATAGAAAATGTAGGATAGATTAATTAAAAATACAGGTCTCAGTCGGTCGGTGGTAATTTCTTGATTAGAAACTGTGTTACTATTAAGTATACAACTTATAAAAGGACAACCATTTTCAGCATACGCAATTTAACAGCAAAATTAATTACGGTGAATTTATCGATTTTGCTCCCTTTTTGTCGCCTTAATGAATACGAAATTAGATTGTGTCCCAGAAAAGTGACACAACCTTATAATTACGAAGAAAGGCGAACGCGAAAAAATGGACGCATTCTTACATAATTCGAAGACACAAAAGGGAAGATTCCGAGGGGTCGGTCATTCGTGAAATCCCGTACGCTACCCGTGAAATCCAACTTAAGAAATCACGAAATCAACATAGAAATCACGAAATCACAAAATCAGAAACAAAATCATTAAAGAAATCGTGAAATCCATTACAAAATTCACGAAATACAAAATCCAAAGAAATCAAGGGGAAAATCTCAAAATCCGAGGAAATCACGCAAAAAACCTCAAAATCCAACGAAATCAAGGGAAATATCGCAAAATCCGTCGAATTCAAACGAAATCCGAAGAAATCAAATTGGATTTCGAAATCCCGTACACTTTTTCCAAAACGTCCGACCCCTCGGAAGATTTACATTTGACTATTATACAGGATGTTTAGAAAGGTCTGCCAGAAATGCAGGAGGTATTCTTTGGACGATTTTGAGTCGAAAATGTTCAATGACATTTTCTCATAAGGCTACCGTTTTCAAGATGTTATTGTTGACCCCTTATATAGCATTGTCTTCCACTTTCTTAATAAAATTTAAAAAGGGAATGAGAAGCTTCGTTTGAAAAACCTCTGATTTATATAACAAAAGACAGAATTTCTGAGAATTCAAAAATATCAAGCTTTTAATTCACCCATTTCTGGTTATTTGGCCGCAATATGCATTTGAAAATGCTTCATTTGAAATCCTCTTTTTATGAAAGGCTAAAACGTTTCCCGTAGTTCGACGTCACAGATATATTTTTCACACGAGATGGTGCCACTCTCTCTGCTATCAGACCCAGAGTTTAGACTGGCGAGAAGCTCGAGACGCCGCGTACAGGATTCCCGCGCTTTTTTCCCCCTGACGTCACAGTGATGTCATAAAACAGGCGAACAAGCTCGACAAGGCAAAATTATTTATATATGGAAACTGAGTTTTCGTGATTTTTCAATGGATTTTAAAAATATAAACTTTGGTTCAATTATATTAAATAACTTGATATTTTGAAAGTAGAGACTTGAAAGTGTAACATAATACCATTTTAGTGCTAAAATATCATATGAAATTGTAAATTCGCATTCCCTTTAAGGGATTATCCGTAAAACCAAAAGCGGATTATGCTTCACAGATGTGTAAAGCCTAATGGGCTTCTGGTATAACACTACAATCACAACTTGAAAACGGTAGCAAGGACGGCAAAATGTCGTACAACATTTTCGACTCGAAAGGGTCCAACGAAAAACCCTTTAATTGAATTACTGACAGACCTTTCAGAACAACCTGTATATTTTCTTTCATTTAACCTTAAGGGTAAATAGAAATAACGGAAAGAAATTAGGCACTGGGGAGGCTAATAAAAGCCATTAGAAGTGTATTTGCTGTAAAATTATGTTTACCCAAGGAGGGTATCACCTGATTTCTGAATTCCGTTGATTACTGAATGAATTCCTTGATTTCAGTGATTACGATTTTTTTCGGTGATTTCCTTAATCTTTACATTTCCCGTTATTGCCACATAGATTACTTGTGATTTCTGTTTGAATTCCAATGAATTCCGGTGATGTTTTGGTGATTATCAATGGGTTTTTTGTGAACTGATTACGATTTTTATTTTGGATTTTCCAATTTCTCGATTGATTATCTGTGATTATTTCACGAAATGTGTGATTACCGAGGTGATTACAAAAGATTACTAGTAAATCGTGTGATTATTTCTGATTTTCTCAAGATTTCACGTGATATTCAGTGATTACCATGATAATTTACCGATTTAGAACCCTAATCAGATACAACTATTGTCGCCAGAACACACTCCTTATTGCCTGAAATTGTTTCTATTTGCCTTTGATAGCTCGGCTCTATTATATCTTTCCGGTTTAACGCAAACGCGTGCGAGTCATCCCCGATGTTGTAATCCATAATTTACTAAGATATTATTAACGGGCAATGTTCATTATCAAAATATTGATTGCCTAACTAATCAAATCCTATGTCGCAATAATTGTGGCTATTGTACATTAATCAAATTGACTTAAAGTTGATTTCAGCATCGTGAAAGAAGTGAACAAAGTGGATAATTAATACCTCTTGGATTTAATGAAATATGCTGCTAAATTCTCTAAACTATCTAAGACTAAATCCCAGATTTTCACCATTGTTTGACTCGTGGTTTGATCATGGTTTTGTATGTAAATACTACCACTACCAATGAGATATACAAGGCCCATGCGGGCGCCAATTTTTTTTATTATTTTCCGGACCTTTTAAATCGCCACGATTCTCCGCTAGAGGCGCGTTTAAGTCTGAAAAAATTACGTAAACCTCACGTGCCTGCTGTCTGCTCGAACTTCGAGCGAAGGAGCGCGCGGCGGGATTGCCATGTGAATTAAGCCTTATTAGTAAGTGTATTAAAGAGACAAAGAAGCGCCATCTGTCAACCACACAAGTCAAATATATATGGGTGAGGGACCCCCCCTTCGAAGTGAGTGTGCATGGGCCTTGTACATCTCGTTGGTAGTGATACTACGCACCCATTGAGGGTTGGAAAAAATATGTTATAACTACCCCCCCCCCCTGCCCGCCTCCCACAGAAATTTGCATTTATTTCTATCTGCGCATGGTCGAAATTTAAAATTCACCATTCAATACTATGTAGTTCCTTTTCCTCCACGTGACCTAACTACTTGGGACTCACTTTAAAGCCAAGTCGCATCCGCTGGTGTACCGTATATCTTATTTTAAGCTGAGGGTCAAGTTGGAATGTTTAATACGTAGTATCAGAAGTATATATTACTTCTCTTCGAGAGAAGTGTACTGCACAAAGCGGGGTAAGTGTAACGTCACTATTCCCAACGTCATATTACATTTGGAGCAAGGTTACTAAACCGAATCGCGTATGCGATAAACAGTTCCCTCATCATCACTCTATTAGCGTTTAACTATTTGGCAAGACGCATGCGCTTGTGGATATTTGACCCACCCCAAGACAATCAAGGTTTGTGGGTTGATTGCTGGGCATTTATTGCCTAACAATTATAGAATGCACCCTAGCACGGTGCGATGCCCATCTGAAGTTTGATCAGAGAGAATTTAGAAGGGGAGTGGAAGGCCCCCCCTTTGACTCTATTAAACGTGATGACGCCCAAACCAGATGTCGCGTTGAGCTTTTTGGGGTAGGCGAGTTTCCGGTCACGTGTTCTAAAATCTATCTATTACAAACGCATCATACCGGAAATCGACCTGCCTAGATAACGTTTAGCAGACGACGTTGCGCTACATTCCAAACCACCCCTTCCACTCCCCTTCTAAATTCTCTCTGGTTTGATGAGCACAAAAAGGGTGGGCCTGGGAAGAATGAGGTTGCATTACTAAAGTATTAAGAGGATACAGAGTGTCATCCTTCTTCAATTATCCTCTTCTGGTAGTATTTATACACATCCATGGTTTCATTGACCAAATAAAATCTCTGACTTATCCCAGATATTTTTACCAAATTTTTCTAATCCCCGACTTACCCTGGTTCAGTGAGAACCCTGTAACTAATTCTTAGATATTGTGACGTCATTAATACGCTTAACTTTATGAATATCATTTATACAGGGCCCGCACAACCTTTGGAGTGGTTATTTTAAAGCTGAAGCAACTCCTTCAGTGCAAACTTACTCAAGCCTTACAAATATTTTTACTAAAAATTCGAAATTTCCCAGAGTTTTTCTATTAATATTAAAATTAAATATTTATTTCCCTGAGTTTTCCAGGTTTGAATGAACCCTGATATACCCAGTTTTAAATTTAAAAACTAGAAAACCTATTTTATTTCAAATAAAATCCTTCACAGAGGTGCGGTATACCTTATTACCAAAAATTATCTTTCGTTTTGAAGTTGGCGTTAAGACCATTTATTTAAAATGTAAATATTTCCGCTTTAAATAAAAGTTAAAAATCTTACCTGAATAATTCCCGCTTGAATTCTCTCTTGATTTAGCTTTTAATCTTGCCGATAAAGATCCCGCGCTGCCAATTATTAGAGAGACGAATCTAATAGATGAAACGTAATCAGTTAACTAAATTCAGATTTTATTAAAGGGAATGCGAATTTACAATTTCATACCATATTTTAGCACGAAAGTGGTACTATGTTTCACTTTTGAGTCTCTACTTTCAAAATATCAAGTTTTTAATATAAGTGAACCAAAGTTTCTTTTTTAAAATCCATAGAAATTGAATCACGAAAACTCAGTTTCGATATATAAATAATTTTGTCTTGTCGAGCTTGCTCGCCCGTTTGATGACATCACTATGACGTGAGGGGATAAAAAAAAGCGCGGCTAATCGTTTACGCGTCTCGAGCTTCTCACCAGTCTAAACTCTGGGTCTGATAGCGGAGAGAGTGGCACCATCTCACTTGAAAAATATATCTGTGACGTCAGCCTACGGGAAACGTTTTTAGCCTTTCATAAAAAGTGGATTTCAAATGAAGCATTTTCAAATGCATATTGCGCTGAAATAAGCAGCAATCGGAGAATTAAAAGCTTGATATTTTTGAATTCACAGAAATTAATTCTATCTTTTGTTATATAAATCAGAGGTTTTTCCGATTTCTGCTGGTTATTTGGCCGCAATATGCATTTGAAAATGCTTCGTATGAAATTATTTGAAATCCTCTTTTTAAGATAGACTAAAACGTTTCCCTTGCTCCGACATCACAGATATATTTTTTCACGTGAGATGGTGCCACTCTCTCTGCTATCAGACCCAGAGTTTAGACTGGCGAGAAGCTCGAGACGCGTATACCTCGCGAGTATAGGATTCCCGCGCTTTTTCCCCCTGACGTCATAGTGATGTCATCAAACGGGCGAACAAGCTCGACAAAACAAAATTGTTAATATATCGAAACTGAGTTTTCGTGATTTTTCAGTGGAATTCAATTATATTAAAAACTTGATATTTTGAAAGTAGAGACTTGAAAGTGTAACGTAATACCACTTTCGTGGCAAAATATTTGAAATGAAATTGTAAATTCGCATACCCTTTAACTCCAAGGTCTAACGTGATCTAGTCATCTATAGGGACAGTATTGTCAGAATCTCAGATATGAACGTAACCTTTGATAATTCCTAATCCATTTTTAGTAAACCAACGTTGTGGCCGACTTTAATTAGCGTAGAAATAATATTGGGCACTATGGTTTTTCGGCTTCTGCGCTGAAAGAGCTAACTGAATAGAGCTGTTTTCGCCCGAGGCATTTCAATAAAAAATAACAACAAAGTCTCGGAAACAATATAAATATTTAACTTAAAGGCCGACTTCCATTGAAAAGAGTTCTAGCGAAATGAAAAACGAGCATCGAGACTAACAATGGAGTGACCGTGCCGATTTTCAAATCCCCGCTGGGGTAAAAGTTGGAAGGGTTCTCGTTAACTGAGAGCCGAGCAATGTGGTTCTAGCGAACTGAAGATACACAATAGAGAATTTCCTTCGGGGGAAAGCAAAAATTCGAGTGCCAAAAAATTTAAAAGGATTTCTATTGTTCATCTTTCTTCAGTTCGCTAGAACAACATTGCACGGCTTTCAGTTAGCGAGAACCCTTCCAACTTTTGACCCAGCGGGGCTTCGAAAATTGGCACGGTCGCTTCATTGCTTGGTTTTTAGTTCGCTAGACCCCTTTTCGATGGAGGTCGGCCTTTAACGAAATTTGTAATATTCCACTAAAACTTAACCGAAAAGTGCGCGAAAGAAACAAAAACCATAGGTGTCGCCACCATCGTGATTCGTGAACTACTTTGCATTTGTCACGTGACATTAACGATGAGCTAATCTATCCATGAACGCTGGATCTCTAAAGGGACTGGTAAACGGAATAGATTTTTCTCTATAGCACGTTTGCTTTGTAAAAAAATAAATGAAAAAACCGGGTACGGCCAAGGTCGTTTAAATTTCTTTTCAATAGGTTTATTCAGAATCACAAAAGACCGAATGGCCTTGAGTGTTCCCAAATTCACTACCCCCGTCCCTTCCCCCGACGCTATGCTAGAGAGGACTCGGTTTGTACATTGGAAGGCGGGCGTTTTCCGGTCCCTTTAGAGATCCAGCGTTCATGATCTATCTAGTTCAGATTCGATTGGTAGTTGAAAAGGAGGTACACCAACCAACCCTTTGTGCCACCCCCCCCCACTTGCTTCTAATTTTACGCAACTATCGTTGGAAAAGGTAGGAAAGGGTTAATGTTCTTTACTTTCTGGTTATCTATGCGCTTTTAGTAAAAAGCCGTGCTTTACCTTTTCTTAAGGCAAACACCATAGCCCACTCGAATATTGCACTCAGATTTTCCCTACTGCATAGTTAGGGGATAGTTTTAACTGAGGTGAGATCACCTTATAGTTTAACGATGTGACCTTCACCAAATCAAATTATATAATTTAATCTAAGTTTAATTTAATTACATTTTCTTGATTTTATCACTATTAAGTTGACTGAATCTTTTCTAGTTGCGATGATAAGAACGCCCAAATAAAAATTTAAATATTCACATTAGTCTAAGGCTTCAATTAAATATCATGTTTAGATTGATTAACTACAGTTTAGAGTAATTAAATCGTTATCTTCATTAAATGATTTAATTTGTTCATAGCCACTCCCCCTTTAAACTTTGAAAGTAGGGTGTCTAATTTTTAAAGCAAGTGTACCGATCAAGATATTTATTATTATCAATTTCCCTCCCTGACAAATTGATAAAAAATTATTCTTACCGGTTTAATCAATTAAAATTTATGTCTGTAAGTCACTTTTCATTTGGTCAAAACAAACTACTGAACACCAGCGCGTAACACGTGTTGCACCAATAACACTTCTTGAGCCTCTATTAGATGGAGCGGCGTTGCTACTTGTCACAATATATTTAGCGAAAATTAATCTCTCGATAAACGAGTACTTAGGTATGTCACGTGTCAGTTGTCAGGTGCAGGCGCGGGCGAAATCAATTGTGTCAGTGGGCACCCTAAAAACGCGCGTCTTCCGCTACACTCCACAAGTGAGGAATGACAGCTGAGTCCCGAGCGCGGCTCGGCTTTCGCGCCTTTTCGTTTCGGAGATTTGTCGACTAATAGACTAGGGCGACACCAAGCGGCAATAGAATGCGACAGCGCTTGAAACATTACAGAGAGAATCGACGTTAATGCAGTGGACTACGAAACTAAAATTATACCACCGTTCCCACTGTTTTTAAAGCCAAGAGGGGATAGGAAAACTGGTAGCTATGTTGATGCCCTAAAAACGGTATACAATTAAGGTGAAGAGATTTGGATATCAAGGCCATATTCACACCAATGTTTAAAGCTAATCGCGCAATAGGGGGATTCGAAAATTAGGATATGTATTTTTCTTGTATATCAAGCATGGATGAAGGATGCGCGTGAAAAACATTCGACGCTCAACAGGATGTGCAACTCCCTATACTAAAAAGCAGGGCCGGAAATAAGTACAGGACACTGGACAATGTCCAATAAACTTTTAAAATGTCCCATAACTTTTCTAAAAACTAAGGGGGTCACTGGACATTTTGACCAATAAATCTTCCGTAGTTTTGATGGTTTGACTGTGAAGATGCGACAGTATTTTTGCACACTCCAGTGGACAATGTCCTATAATTTTTCGAGTCAAAGGGGGCGTCACTGGACTCATGTCCTATACGAATTTTTCCTTATTTCCGGCCCTGCTAAAAAGTAGACAAGTCGATACTAGTGCCGCCTGGCTACCGGCACTGGAAACCCTAGCGGGAAAAATAAAAAATACTGGACATAAGAAAAAAAACCCACTGTTTTGCTTCTAGCAGATGGTAGCGCGTGTTTTTTTCTTATGTCCAGTATTTTTTTATTTTTCCCGCTAGGGTTTCCAGCGCTGGTAGCCAGGCTGCCCAGGCAGTGCTAGTATCGACTTTTCTACTTTTTAGTATAGGGAGTTGCACATCCTGTAGAGCATCGAATGTTTTTCACGCGCATACTTCATCCATGCATCAAGGTCACTGGAAGTTTTGGATAAAGAATGCGCGTGAGGAAATTGTTTTCACTCTACAGGATAGGCAACTCCCTATCTCGGACGACAGCTCATTCTGTATATACTCTGTAAAAAAATCGGTTGTCAGCACGCCTACTACATTGAGTCCTGACAACCGATGTTGGAACAGAGTATATACAGAATAAACTGTCGTTCGAGATAGGGAGTTGCCTATCCTGTAGAGTGAAAACAAATTTCCTCAGGCGCATTCTTTATCCGTGGTTGTATTATGGATAAAGGATGCGCGTTAGGAAATTTGTTTTCAAGCGATAGGATAGACCGCAGTTTATTTTTATTATTCGATATATGCTCTGTTCCAGCTTCGGTGGTCAGCAGCGCAATGCAAGGTCTCTGTGTAACGTTACATACAGACGTTACGTTGTTTTGCGCGTGGTGACAACCAAAGCTGGAAAAGAGTATATGTCGACTAATAAGAATAAGCTGCCGTCGGAGATAGGGAGTTGCCTATCCTATAGGGTGAAAACAAATGTCCTCTCGCGCATCATTTATCCATGGTTAAATCAATCAATAAAATTGTTTTAACACGAAGAGCGCTCAAAGGCTCTATCATTACAACAATGTAACTTAAAAACTAACGATGGCCCACTTATGAGTAACTATGATACTTATAACGTCCCAGTAACTAAAATCATATGACAAGACCCTTGAGTTCAAAACATGGCGAAGAGAGTGAGACCCAACTTTGCCAAGCACGGCTCTAGCAGACGACAGTTCATTATTTACAGCAAGAGTCTACAATAAGTCCATACCATATTTAGTCTTACTGAATAAATGCCTGAGATAAAACTTGAATACGTCGAGTGACTCGAATTTCGTGGTGAGTGTATTGTTTAATATTAACTCTATAATACTTTATTAACTTTAAATTTGAATTTACGAGCTTAGTCATAAGTGTAGTTGTACTGTAGGTTTCGTTATAAAATTAGAAAATAGGGTGTAATTGTAGTATTTAAAGGGCATCATCTTTCTGAGTGCCTCGTTGCCAAGGTTCCTAAAGAGCCTCGTTGGCGTCGTTGGCTCGTTGCCTCAATGACTTGGTTGGTATTGGAAAGCGAACCAATGACGGGGAAATAGTAACGGGCTACTAGAAATACACTGAAATTCGTTCGAGCTGTAGTGTTGCGTTAGTGTCATTGAATTTAATTTTAAATTCTTGTAGACTAAATTTCTTATTTACAATGTTTTAATTAGCTTTCCCTTTCAAAATCAAGGCCGAATGAAATTTTGATTAGGCCTACTAATTAGGTTAAAGTAATATCATGGATAAAGAATGCGCGTGAGGAAATTTTTTTTCGTTCTATAGGATAGGCAACTCCCTATCTCGAACGACAGTTTATTCTGTATATACTCTGTAACAACATCGGTTGTCAGCACGCGTAAAGCTAAGTCTCTATGTAACCTAGCTTTGTTCGTGCTGTCAAGAGACGAAGAACATCAGGATATTCAGGATTTAAAATATCCGCGAGTTTTTTAGCTCGAGTGCATGCACGGACCTCTAGGTCTTAGTTTCAAATACGTGTAGTTGGCTGTAGGCAATTTCACACGTATTTGAAACTAAGGCCTAGAGGTCCGTGCACTTCAGCTAAAAAAAACTCACGCATATCAGTAAATCCTGAAGATCCTGAAGTTTTTCGTCGCTTGACAGCACGTAATCTAGGTTGCATAGAGACCTAGCTTTGTGCGTGCTGACAACCGATGTTGTAACAGAGTATATAGAGAAAAAGCTGTCGTTCGAGATAGGGAGTTGCCTATCCCATAGCGTGAAAACAAATTTCCTCACGCGCCTCCTTTATCCATGGTAATATTTTTAGCGTTTTAAGGGATAGTTTGAGAAATATTTAAAGGTATATAACTTTAGGGTAGATTCTGAAATTATTTTAATATCTTTAAAGAGGTAGTGAAATATTTTTGGGTCTATGAAGGGGTAGTGTCACGAAATATTTTTGGGTCTATGAAGGGGTAGTGTCACGAAATATTTTAGGGTCTATAAAGGGGTAGTGTCACGAAATATTTTAGGGTCTATAAAGGGGTAGTGTCACGAAATATTTTTGGGTCTATGAATTGGTAGTGTCACGAAATATTTTAGGGTATATAAAGGGGTAGTGTCACGAAATATTTTAGGGTCTATAAAGGTTTAGTTTTACGAAATATTCTTGGTCGTTGAAGAGATAGTTTCACGATTGTTTTTTGTTCCTTAGCGAAATCTTTTAATATCTATAAAGGGGTAGTTACAAAATATTCTATAGTCTATAAAGGGGTAGTTTTACGAAATATTTGTCATCGTTAAAAGAATAATCTCACGAAATATTTCATTTTTTAAAGTGTTTATTCCGCTTAATATAACTGTAGGCATTGAGCGGTTTAGCACGCACTCAAAATTTACATTCCAAAACTAAAAGCAAGCAATTCAAAGGCTATGGATACAACTTATATTCGATGTGCAAAAAATTAATAATAATATTTGTTTTGTATTTGCTAGATAATTCAAAATGGCTACGCAACGATTAATTATCGATAACAAAAGCAGAGAATATACGTGCGACGCGTGTGACATGAAATTTCGTACAAAATTCACATTGAGGGATCACAAAGTAACTCACGCGACGGAAAAACCGTTTAAATGCGGCTTTTGCGATCACAGATCCGCCAGAAGATATCGCCTTAAGATACACGAGCTAACTCATTTGAAAGAGAAACCTTTCAAATGTCAGTATTGTCAAATGACCTTCGCGCTAAAACAACAATTAACGCGCCATCTATCGTCGCATTCCGAAGACAAGCCCTTCGAATGTCCGCAATGCCATTACAGATTCAAGAGCCAGTCCTACTTGGCCACTCACCTTAAGAACGTTCACTCAACCGCGCGCAACTTTGAATGCCACATTTGCCACAAGAAATTTAAAATCTTGCGCGATTTAACTCGGCATTTGTACTTGTTACATAGTGACGAAAGGCCTTATAGTTGCGATCAGTGTAATTACACCAGCAAATTAGGTTATCGCTTGAAATACCACAAGATGGCGGTGCATTGTTACAAGTTATTCAAATGCCCCATGTGTCGAAGCACATTCAAAACGACACTGGGTTTGAATTATCATAAATTCTTAACGCATTCGATTCAAGTAACCTGCGGAGACGACACTGAAATAGACGAATTAGTTTTAAACCAAGGTTTTGACGAAAGCGATCGAGAGTCCAACGTAGATGTGGAAGATTGCGACGAAGTTCAAGTTAGTTCCGATAATAATGGCTTTGGAACTATCGTAGTCTTGACCAAGACTTGCGATAGCGACGACTCGGTGGATATTGAAGAACTGGACAGCGACCATGAATATACGAACTCGAGAAATAAACGAGACTCGGGTGAAACGTCGAGGAGTAGGCAAGGCTTAGCAGAAAAGTTGAGTTATGAAACGTCGAGGAGTAGGCAAGGCTTAGCAGAAAAGTTGAGTTATGAAACGTCGAGGAGTAGGCAAGGCTTAGCAGAAAAGTTGAGTTATGAAACGTCGAGGAGTAGGCAAGGCTTAGCGGAAAGGTTGAGTTATGAAACGTCGAGGAGTAGGCAAGGCTTAGCGGAAAAGTTGAGTTATGAAACGTCGAGGAGTAGACAAGGCTTAATTGAATCGTCGAGGAGTAGTCAAGGCTTAGGCGGAACTTCGATGAAAAAACAAAGCTCAAGTCCGAAGAGGAATAGAAAAGTCCAAGGACTGGGTTTCATCGAGACTCGATTTGACGCGCCGTCTATTAATGATGAAGGATTAGATATTATTCGCCATGGTTTATTATTCGATCACCCTTACGCACTAACGACTAGGCAAGGCTTAGTAGATTCGAAGGAGCCCTTAATCAATAGCCCAGATTATTTCGAGACATCGTGGATGAACAATATGATGCCGATTGCGAACGACGACAATGCTGAAATAATCACTAGTGACGTACGAGACATCAGTCACAAGAAGAAAAAACGTAAGCGTAAAATGAGGAAAATAAAAAAATGGAGAAAACAGAAGGGAGTAAGTCTTAAGAATCCATTCGATCGGTTAAGTGATCGGGCTTATAAGTTTGTGGTGAAAAATCTAAAAATGGAGCCTTGCGAAGTGAAATTAGAAAGACTGTCATTGAATCAGATTGAATCTTGGGTAAATCCGCATATAGAGGAAATTAAAGTAGAACCATATGATGACTGTCCATTTAACGAGGCCGCCGCCATACCTCTTAACCTTCACGTGTTCACCGTTAAGCAAGAGCCACATGTTTAAATACACTTGTCTTATTTTTAAAAGGCATTTGAAGAAATTTAGTTAAAAACGTACCAAGTATTAGGGTACGTATTTAATTCATTCGTTTTCAAATTAGGCTTAAAGGGAGGGTGGAGTGGAAAATCAAGTGATTTTTTCTATCGATTCTTCTACTAATTATAAGACCATTCTGCATAGTGGAACATTCAGGAAATACTTCCGAATGATTTTAAAATTCAAATTAGGTTCAGATTTTAAGGATAATTTTAAAGAAGGTCCTCCGACCAATCGCGTAACACCCTGCCGTTTTGTTAACGAAATTCTCGTGGCACGTTCCGTGTTGAATGAAATTTATCACGAGATTTGATAAAATTAATCGCGCAACGTGACAATCGTGGCGCGAGACACGGAGAGTGCCACGAGAATTTTGTTAACAAAAAGGCAGGGCGTTACGCGATTGGTCGGAAGTCCTTGTTTAAAATTATCCTTAAAATCTGAACCTAATTTTAATTTTAAAATCATTCGGAAGTATTTCCTGAATGTTTCACTATGCAGACTGGTCTTATAATTAGTACAAGAATCGATAAAAATTCACTTGATTTTCTACTTCACCCTCCCTTTAAATGGAGAAAGAAATGGCCCGACAATTTTAGCATAAACAAAATTTTCAATAAAAGTATCTTTGCATAAAATTATTATATAAGTGTCAAAAATTGAGTAAGTCTAATAAACGCAACACGAATATTTTGACAAAAAGCGCCATATGGAACTCTAAGCATTTAGTGACCGCGGGAATAAAAGAGCTTTGCCAAATGGAAGAGGTCATTAATCTAACAACACCTTTGATTATCTGCCCATTTTACTCTCCTTTCAACGCCTGCCTACAAACATATGAAGCTTTGTTAGTTTCTTCAATTCTGTAATATGTAACGCTGACATGTAAATAAGTAAAATAAAGCACTCCAATAATATTTATATCACAAGAAATGTATTTCTGAAATATATTATTGGAAATCTTTCGAAACCCAAATCTTACATGATTAATTTAATACTGCACAAAATTATAGTGACAATGCCTTAAAAAATGTATTTAATGCAAGCCACTTACCTTCACTTTTTTTAAACAGAGCTATAATTAAAGAAAATTAATTTTACCAGAAGTAAGATGAGACTAGAAGTACTGAGCTAGTGAATATTCTTGATAAGACACCAACGGTTGGCCCTCTGGTAGCAGTTTCTGAATTTCCCTCCAAAACGTGAGACGCTCGTGGCGGTAGACGGCCGAATTAGATTCAAACACCCGCGTCCGTGTTTCGCGGCTTTAGGTTGAGGGGAAGGGGGTAGGAAATTTTGTTGGAACTCGACCAGTTTTTTCTCTCTCTAGTGTAGGCGCGATGGAAACGGCATAAAATCCACAAATTTGTTCACTAGTGCCAGGATCTACTACCAATGCTAAAGCTCTTTACTTCTAGTCTCATCTTACTTCTGACTTTACCAATGAACTCTAAATATAACGTCGAAACAACTATAGTAATTTTTTCGCCTGTTTAATTCAAGCAGATGTAGGCATAGTCTTTCCCCAAAAATTAAAATCGTTTAAAATGAAGGTGAATTACAAATCGCTAAGCTGGCCGATTCCATAATATCTGAAGTGTATAATTATTCTTTTAAAGAAGTCTCTGTGATTTATCCAAACCACAATGTAACAACTGCAAATATGCCATCTTTTTGTTCAGTTCAGATTTAATTGGCATAAATTACAAGTGGATGTCATTAAATGGCAGACGACGCGAGGATTACCGCTTTGAAATGTTACTGTAATACCTGGTCTGGTCTGGTCTCGGTCATACCTGGGAAATCCATGAATGAAGCCTGCCTGGATAGTTCACTCTTCATTTGGCCTATTTTTCGTATAGAAAAAAATTGCTTCATATGAAACTAGAGGCCGCTAGAAGCAGTAGCTTCTGACATGCCTCTACCGGAGTCTACCCTCCTGGTAAACTTCATGGCTTGGCTTTAGGAATATTTCTCTCGTCTATAGCGAGTTTGATCGGGGATCAATGCAAATTCAACGTCATAAACTAGACCAAGGGCATTGTTACCTTATATACTGCTTATAAACGAAACGTATTGAACATCTACTACAAGTATATGTAGTCGTTACTTCCACGATAAACAAAGGCTCACGTTATCGCTACAGCCAGGCTTTTCCAACTGCCGTTAACGACGAATGTACCGGTATGTATTCTATCTAAACGTCGCATACATATTCTTCCATTTCCAAGTTTATTCTATAATTTTTAAAAGCGACACGAAGGGCCAGGTACTTGAAAGTTCACTGTACAGTGATTTGGAAATATTTCTGGTATTATACCCAAAATAACTGGTTGTTAAATTTCCACATTCGGTACTAAAGACTCAAATATAACAACATCAAAAGTGGGTGGCGTAGCGGTTAGCGCTTTCGCCTCGCAGCAAGAGGATCCCGGGTCCGATCCCGGGCTGTGGCACCGGGTGAAAAATCTGGGAACAAATCCTTCTGCGTAGAGTTTGCAAGTTCTCTCCCCGCTTGTTAAAAGGAGTTTTCCTCCGCGGTCTAACCCGGTTTCCATCAAAACTTGCAGAGGTTAACGGTAATAATTAGTATAGGGCGCTGTAGATTGCCTGTGGCATGGGGCTAGCCACCACTCCCTATGCATTGTAAAGGGACCCACCTGGAAACAAGCCACAGGCTTAGTGTGGAAATCCCTTCATAGACAAAAGCATAGATTATTATCAATAATTGAAGACCGGATAATTACGACCACTTTTTGTCAATTGCTAGGGAGGTTTTGAAGCAAAAGCATTATATTTAAAGAACCTGAACATGTAATTTTTTTAAGATAAACTATTTTACCGTTCAGAATGGAGACCACCACTATGAAATGCATTAAAAATACTGAAGAATCTTTTCTTCTCAACGAGATACTTCTACGAATAATTATTATTTACTTTATGTTCGAATGTTTAAATCAGCGTTATACGTATCACGAACTTGGAGTGCTTTACCCTTTAAATGCCAAATTAAAGTCGAGATAGATTTAGAAGGAATCCTAGAAGCGCGCGTAGTCAATAGCCAATTTATAAGTCTTGCTCTGTTACGTCTCATTTGTTACGAATTAAAATTCCAGATTAAATCTATCATATTTAAAAATTTTGATCCTCGAAACATGAACGAATATAATTTTGAATCGAAAATTGATGTTTGGGACTACATGGTTGTCGCTGTATATTTTGCCACGGTCTTGGCGGCTGGATTCTACGTAAGTTGTACCGATTTGATATTGTTAAAGGTCCACTCGTTAGGCCTACATTAAATCATAACAGGTCTTAGAAATGGAAAACTAGCTTTCTTTGTCGCTAAATACCGACGGAATCCTTATGGAAGAATAGGATTGTAGCATATCCGGGTCATTCTTAATTTCAGAACTCACTATTTCAAGCTAGGCGCGAGTGGGCGGGTAAAGAGTTGGACCTCAGAGTCTCAGACCACCAAGAATTAGGTTGTAAAGTATGATCCCAGGTGGTTCGTGGTGTGATAGCTGTAATGCGGATTTGTGTTGAGTACCAAGCGAGGGAGTTCCCTTGGAAAACGGATGGTCGCGTCACTTTGACCGGCTTCTCCGTTGCTCAAAAACTGTGATAAAGTCGTTCACATCTTGGTTATGGAGAGCGTTTAGGGCAGCTGTAACAGCGGCGGCTATATCGGCGGCGGAAGCCATGTTGCCTGGAGAGCGATTTGTCGGTGGTAGCGCTTTTTTTTTGGCGGTAATTTGTAACGGCCGGCTACTTCACTCGCCGTATAGGCGCAAAAAGCCGCGCGTCTCCATACTCTCCAACCCTCTATGCCTTTAGGGTATGGTGTCCTATTGTCATCTTACCTGGGGTGGTCCTCGTGACCCTGACCTCCCGGACTAGGATGCCATTCGGCACTAATTGGAGTTTCCAAAAATCTACCTAAATTTTGATGACTTGGCGGAGAGATGTTAAGAAACTCTCTCGAATGGTTTTATGACAGGGTTGACTCGGGGGATTCTGTTGTTCCGAATAATAAAAATCAGTTCTATTTCTACCCTCAAAACGAACAGTCACTTTTTTAACATCTTCTACATTCGCTACTTAAAATCGCGCTCGTAGAGAAACTTGTAACGTTACATATCCGGGCAACGTTACAAATTGGATATACCGGGAAATTCGGGGGCTAGGTGAAGCATACGTCTAGAGTAGCGCTAACGTTACATATCCGGGCAACGTTACAAATTGGATATACCGGGAAATTCGGGGGCTAGGTGAAGCATACGTCTAGAGTAGCGCTGAGTCGATGGGATGTCAATGAGGGACCCCGGTGGGGTGTAAATCTCGGTATCGGTTGAGTTTGCGGACGACGCGGTTATTTCGGTAGACGGTACGGCGTCGGGGCGGTTGTCCTGCATAAACGGGAGCGCGGTACGATCGTGCCCGGCGCCTCCACCAGTTGTCAGCGTAGTAAATGACACTGAGGGTTGTTGGAAGGAACAAGACTTAAATTTATTTATTCGTTTTAAATGATACAGGTAAAATATGTAGGACAAGCTTTATCAGCTAGTTACGTCCTGGTTTCGTATACCTATCGGGCTAAGCTATAACAGCTTTACTATCCCGCGACTAGGGGCTGGTTTCTTGGGTCGGGTTTTCCATCCTGTGTTTGGCCGTGAGATGGCGTTGGTGTGCTTTGGAGCGATATTTGAATGTCGGTTCTTACTTGGGCGCGACAATAGTGTGCTACCACGAAGCTAGGGGGGAAAAACTGTGACGTCAATATTGGGTCCCGAATTTGTATTGCCCAAGCTGACGACGTCTCGCGACTGCCAATATGGTCGCCTGAAAATAAGGTAAGAGATAAGAGCATATGACGTCACTACAAAGTTCGTGGTAGCACACTATATGTACCTCAACGGTCCACCAAACACTTACAAATGTGGAAGCGCATGAATATGCAGACGACACCGCTATAATTGGGGCAAGCATGAATATGCAGACGACACCGCTATAATTGGGGCAAATTCGCAATTGTAACAGTTAATGAGTGACATCGAAAATGACATAGACAAATTAAATATTACATTAAAATCAAGGGGACTTCTAATAAATACAGGAAAAACTAAATTCATTTTTTGCACCAAAACTCAAAATGACCAAGTACGCGGAAACTGTGTATAATATTTATAAGGTAAAAACTGCGCGAGTTAAATCTTACAAATAGAAAATCACATGAAAGTTAAGATTAATCATACTGATATATTTAAAATATGGCAAAAGATTTGATGCAACTTCGAAAACCTTGGGCAACAGTGCTCTAACACAAAAATGCATCTTATAACATGATGATTTAGGATTTTAGGTGTAGTAAATAATTTTAATTGGTTGACTCTTAAAATGGCAGGCTATGTACAAATCGAATCGCAGCACTGTGAGTGGATATTTCTTGGCTGGAAGATTTATGTTTTGGTTACCGGTAAGAAATTAATTAGTCTTGTAAATGTTGATTAGAAGTGTATTAAAATTTGTTTGTTTCTTAGGTCGGGGCTTCGGTATTCGCTAGTAACATAGGAAGTGAGCATTTCATTGGTTTAGCTGGTTCAGCGTCCGCCAATGGGATTGGTGTCGGTGCTTACGAGTTATCTGTAAGATTTTAACTAGTTACTTTGAAGAGATATTGGAATGGGCAAACAACATTTTTTAATCAATTTAAAATTGTCTTCTGGGCATTTAATTTGCCCTTTAATCAAATGTACCTCGCTGTGAAAATATTTTTATGTTTTAGGCAATCGCCGCTTTGCAAATGACCGGATGGATTTTTTTACCTGTTTTCATCGCTAGCGGGGTATGAGTTTAATTTCACATTTTGAGGTGATGGTAGTTTGTTATATAGGAAGTTACTATGAGCAATTCGTTTTACTGTGGCCTTCGTTAGCTACGAAAATCACTTTTATGTACACATGAGGTGAAACTAGTTTTCCCTGCTTCCTAAAGTCTAGCCGTGATGCGATCGGTGGCGGACATATTTTTAAAGGATATTTACTTCACCATAACTATATCCGATGAAAATTCGATTCAAAAAATTATAAAATATTCACTAGCGTCTGCCTGTATAAATTTTTGATCAGAAAAGATCATCTCCCCATCCCCCTGGCTTTTTCACTCGGTGTCACAGTAATGACGACGCTTCGTTGTTAGGATCTAAGTACAATAGTTTCTATGGGTGATTTTGAGTCGGAAATGATCTATGACATTTTGCTCTAAGGGCCACCGTTAACATGTTACGGTTTTAATGTTTTACGGATGACCCTTTAAACTTAAGTAAGAAACTGAAAGACAAAGCTAATTTAAGTAAAGGGTCATCCATGAAACACTGCAATCATAATCGCACGTAAAACCACCCATTTGAACATTCTGTATTAATTTTTTTTAACTGACGAAGGTTTGCACATTACCGGAGTACATGACGAAACGATTTGGTGGCAATCGCATCCGGACATACCTGGCCGTTCTCTCTTTAATACTTTACATCTTTACAAAAATATCAGTAATGTGTACATTAATTAGTTACAGAAATGTTAACTGTGTGTCGAATTCGAAATACATTTCGTTTTAGTTCTACATTAGAGTTTTGAAATCAATAACAGCGTAAAAGCATTTAGATGAACCTCGAGGCTGGTAGAAATAACAGCAAATGTGTTACTGAGGGAGGAGGAAGTGTAATCCCAGTATTTAGTTGACGATGAACACCATGCCATTATTTCTTTCTCTCTAGCTTATTTACAATGTCAACCAATCTGCGCTCTGTACATATGCTCGTCCTAGTTTTGACTCTCGAGTTTTCGCTAAGTGTACCTCGGCAGGCAGAAAATACTTTTATCGTTGGCTCTGTTAATTTAAGAATCATTGCACTTTGCTTGCGCTCTCCATAACGTCGTACTTTCATGAAGTTATTTCTATTTTTCCTTGATAAATCGTTGAGGTTCATCTACAGAAGATGCTTTGACGTCAGCAACGACATAATGACACACCTTATTGTAGAAACCTATATCTACACGCGTATAAATAAATAAGTTAACCTCTTCATTGCAAAGGTAAACCTCTTTGCTGGAGCAATATTTGTTCAACAAGCCATTCATTGGGATCTCTACACCACCGTCCTTCTCTTGCTAGCAATGACCGCCATATGTACCGTCACAGGTCCATTTCTAATTCAGATAGTTCTATAGCTTGAAAAGAGACTAAAATGGCCAGTCAAATATGCAGTAAACGATTTAGACTACATGGAAATCATTAACAATCCATTAATTTTATATAAATATCAAAGCTTCAAAAGTTGACGTGTTAAAGGCCGACTTCCAGCAGCGAAAAGAGTTCTAGCGAACTGAAAACCGAGCATCGAGACTAACAATGGAGCGATCGTGCCGATTTTCGAATCCCCGCTGGGGTAAAAGATGGAAGGGTTCTAGCTAACTGAAAGCCGTGCATGTGATTCTAGCGAACTGAAGATACACAATAGAGAATTTCCTTCAGGGGAAAGCAAAATTTCGAGAGGAAATAAATTTAAAAGGATTTCTATTGTTCATCTTCAGTTCGCTAGAACCACATTGCACGGCATTCAGTTAGCGAGAACCCTTCCAAAGTTCCAACTTTTGCCCCAGCAGGGCTTCGAAAATCGGCACGGTCGCTCCATTGTTAGTCTCGATGCTCGATTTTCAGTTCTCTAGAACTCTTTTCGATGGAAGTCGGCCTTTTAGGGACCTCTAAATAAACACAGCAAGAGCCTTTTTCACCAATAAAAAGCACTAAATTAGAAGTCGTTAATTGTCGAACGTTCCAATGGCTGGTTTCTTTATTAAAAATAAGGGTAGACCGAATATGTGAACTTTTGAAATTTATATAACGGATGATTTCCAAGTTTTAACAATGAATTTGCCTAAAGGAACTATAAATGGTTCTTTGGCCGTTTTATTATCTCTTCAAGAGACTGTAAAGGCACCAAAATTGTTACTGATTATATATAATTTTCCAGGAGGCCTCGCAGCAGTGATCTACACAGACACATTGCAATTTTTCATCATGATCACTGGAGCAACAATAGTCGCCATCAAAGGTTTGACTATACATACAAAAATTACCAAAAACCCATTGCATTCTTAGTGCCAGAAGTTTATAAATTCTATCTTCTAAAGAAAAAGACTCAGAGTGTACATATTTGAAACTATAAATCTCTGATCAGCAGCTTGTTTATTAGTTCTGATCACAGAGTTACCAATGGAACGCAACGGTGCTTTCCTCGTTTTGAGCTAAGGACCGATTCGCACATCAGCAAAAATAAATAAGGGAAAGTGTCGGACTCTCTCCTTCGTCTGTGACATGCATTTGGAGGATTGAATGCATACTCGCGAAATCTGTTTCATCCCCCTCGCCTATTCACCACGTACCTAAGATAATTTGTGATATTGCGCGTGAAGAAATAGTGCGGTTTTATTTTACATTAGCTGCTTTTGACTGAGGCTGACCGTGCCTACTGCAGTTTATCGCCACAATTTATTTGATGATGTACGAGATTGTATTAATTTAGTTTGCTAATATTGATGTTATTAAAACGTTTTAGCTTATAACAGAAGTAACATTTACTTCTGGCGTACGAGCGTTATTTTCGGGAAGAATGACATCATCAACTACAAATCTGATTGGCTGATACCATTTTAAACACCTCTCGCGCGCTTGAGCGTCTCGAAATGCATGTCAAGCTAAGGCAACGGCAGGAAAGTATGGCAGTCCGACACTTTCCCCTATTTATTTTTGACATCAGCAGTTCATAACTTTTAGGCGTGGTCTGTGATTTGAGTTAGCGAATGAGAAACAATCGAAATACTCCTCTCTAAGAGGTGGGGTGCTTGAACTAAATAGCCTTCTTAGAGTCAGTACTTGTAGAGTCATTAACTATTGGAGTCATTAACATCTGTCAATATTGCGCCACAATGACAATTTGCAATTTCATATCTGCGCAGCTTTCTGGAAGGTTGGAGGTATGAGCGCAATCAAGGAACAATATATGACAGCGCTACCCAGGGTGGTCATCGCGAACAGCACATGCGGATTACCCCAAGAGAATTCCTTCCAAATGCTGAGACCCTACGACGACCCCGATCTTCCTTGGATCGGATTTTTACTCGGACAGACTTGTACCAACATTTGGTATTGGTGCACCGACCAGGTATCTATACAAATGCAACGAAACTCAATACAGTCGGCTGGCAATTATACAAAACGGAAAGTGAAACCCTTAAGTAGTGCATTCCCAAAGTGATGTTTAAGATTTTCCGGTCACTTATGCTCTCTTTACTTCCACATTTTCTGTTAATAACATTTAACTCTGACAAGTGCCACTATTTTATTTTAAAGATGATGGTACAAAGACTCTTGGCTGCCAAAAACCTTTCGCACGCACAAGGAGGTACACTCTTCGCTGGTGTTATGAAAATACTGCCGCTTTATTTGATCGTTATACCTGGATGTATCAGCCGAATTTTCAATCCAGGTTTGTGGACGTCAATGGGCTAATCCTAGGGGTCCGACATTCCCAAAAAAGCGTACGGGATTTCGTGATTTTGCCAAAGATTTCGTGATTTCGAGAAAGATTTAGTGATTTCACGATTTCGCAAAGATTTTGTGATTTCTTCTTTTATTTCGCCATTTAGTACTCTAAAAGGTACAAGACGCTTCGTTAGTTAAATGTTAGAGTCAACCAAGAAAGGCGACGCGTAAAGTGTAAGCCATTTCCAGTCTAACGTGGGATCAAAATCCATTAATACTGTTTCTTTCTTTGATTGGCTATAAAATCGAACTTAACTCACCAAAAAGGCCACCTATATCGAAATGTCTGAACATAAAATTCACTTCAGTATTATCAGAAGTAAGATGAAACTAGAAATAAAGAGCTCTAGCATTGGTAGTAGATCCTGGCACTAGTGAACAAATTTGAGGATTTTATGCCGCTTCCATCGCGCCTACACTAGAGAAAAAAAATTGCTCGAGTTCCAAAACCATTTCCTACCCCCTTCGCCTCAACCTAAAGCCGAGGAACACGGACGTGGGTGCTTGAACCTAGTTCGAACGTCTACCGCCACGAGCGTCTCACGTTTTGGAGGGAAAATTCAGAAACCGCTACCAGAGGGCCAACCGTTGGTGTGTTATCAAGAATATTCACTTTCGCCGAGTGAAGAATTTGGTGACCTCGATACTTCTAGTCCCTTATCTTACTTCTGGTATTATTAAGTCACAAATAGTCTTATCAGATAAGTGTTGCGATGCATTTTTGGTGCCTTGTGGTAAAATATCGTGCATCTTCTTTCTCCTTAGATTCAGTTGGCTGCGTAGATCCCGAGGAATGTTTTAAACATTGCGGAAACCGCGCGGGATGCTCTAACATCGCTTACCCAAGACTAGTCCTGGAAATCATGCCTTCCGGTAGTAAAAAAGGCAAATCGAAATAACAAAAAGTGAGGCAGGCACTGAAAAGGTTAATGAAAGTCATAAGTAGTGTATTCACAGTATGACCAGAACCCGATTAGGCTTCACACATGAAGTACGTAACATGTGCCTGGGGGAGTTACACGATATTCTCCAAGCTCCTAGGAAAGAACCTCCCCTTACGCGGAGGGAAATAGTTCAGTAACGCGGCTCCTTCGGATCCATCCGATCCTTCCGCCTAAAGAACCGATTTACCACGTACCTAAATTCGAGAACTAATATAAAGACTGAGTAGGGTGTCTAAAATATTCTTTATATAAAACTATTCACAATACCAAAGATTATATGGGAGTAAGGCGTTAAAATGTTATCAATCTGGGTAGTTTTTGCTTGGACTATTTAAGACGCCGTGTATCTGTTTTATTAGGAGGATTGTTTTCTGTTCTCGCGGCTACGACGAGTCCAGCCTCCGGCGGCTCGGGAATCAGGATACCGCCGATACCTAGCCAAGGCTAAGTGTAGTTTTCGAGTCTATTATTATTCGCTGAGCTATTTTCCTCTTGAAATTAAAAAAATTCTTATAATATTTAGTTGAAGACCTATTAAGTGACTCGGAAATTTTCGGAATTTGAGCTTTATAACGTTGAATATATTATAGCGACAACCGAACGATACCGCAAATTTGCCTTCCGAGCTTCCCGGTTAGGTTGACGGCGAGGTCGAGTCGAGGTCCGATGCAAGAAAATAGTACTGTAGCCGTCGGCGATTGGTCTGGCATTAAAGAGGTTATCTACGGTTAGGGACTTATGATTGGTTAAGAGCTTTTTTGTTCGTCTGGTTAGTTTTTACTTCGGGAATGTCATGATATCCATGGTCAAAACTATGGAAAAGTGGGACTTACGTACTTTATGTGTGAAGCATAATCCGCTTTTGATTTTAGTAGTTCAAACCTAGTGCGTAATTGTAATTTGGTTTGCCCGTCTGTGGTCGCGCTTCTTAGCCTGAAAGAACAACTCTACGAAAAGGGTTCAATAACCTTGTAAGTGGGATAGTGCATTATTCCTTGGGATCAGGAGTAATGGGAATGTCTCTTGTCCAGCGTAGACACTTTTTGTTATGCGAAATGAACCTATCCTCAACAGTAATTTCTTCTTAATATATAACAATGAACTTTTGTAGGTCTACGTGGTTTAATGGTCGCGGTCATGTTAGCAGCCTTAATGAGCGATCTAAGTTCAATTTTCAACAGTGCCAGTACGTTGTTCACTTTGGACATTTGGGCACTAATACGCAAAAAGGCTAGCGTCAGAGAACTAATGATCGTTGGAAGGTAAAAAATATTTTGATAAGTATTTTGACTTTAGTGGCGATTATTTGTGTACCTTCTCGACCACATTTACTAACACTATGAAGGCTTTTAAACGATCGTTAGACCTTGATTTGGTGAACAAATTTCTCTCGAAATGCCCTTTATTATACAGGATAAGTCTGCATTTATTAAAGGGTGTGATTTTTAGTGTCAAAGAACATTTAATTACGGAGATATGGGATACCAAAATTGGCCCTAAAAACAGTAAAAATGTTTAGTCTTCAATTTAAGAACGTTGTAAAACCATAGCAGAAACGTGCTATTATTTAGTGCACGTATGCTGGTAATATAAACGTAACTACTCCACAAAAGTAACTATTTCCTTGTTTTATTGCCAATGTTTAGGAGCTAAATCTTGTAAACCACATAATCTTTGATCGTTTCAATTCAGATGGACCAAAAGAAAACATAATTTATAGACCAATTCGGAACTTTAAAAAAGGGCAAACAACACAGAGGGGCGAAATCGCCATTGGGGTATTCTCCCTCTTGCCAAGAAGCTCCGCCAGAGGCCGTGCGAGTCGGTTAGCCTCCCGCGTGTAGTGAAATTGATCTACGTATGGCGTTGCTTCTTGGTGCGAGCGAGAATAACTCAATGACGGTCTCACCTTCGTGTGTTGGTTTTGCATGTTTCCGAATTGGTCTAAAGAAGAATTTCGTTTTCTAAGTGAAGGTTTATAATGCAGTGGTGGAGACATTAATTCTTGGTTCCAACACTTACGACAACACAACATATTTTAAGTTATATAAACCAAATCTCAAACATAAAAATCTTATTTATCGCTGAAAAGTCGTATAGGAACAAACTAGATTATGGATACCTAGCATAGTTTTATATCATTTTCAGGGCATTTGTGATTGTTATGATCGGGATGAGCATTCTGTGGATTCCAGTCATTGAAGCATTGGGTGGAGGCAAAATATTCATCTACCTCAACATGGTGGCCTCGTATTTATCCCCACCAATAGCCGCTGTCTACGTATTGGCCATACTTTGGAAAAGAACCAATGAAAAAGTATACATTCCATAAAAACTATCACTGAACATAAGAAACGTAATAGCATTAAGTTGAACACTTTCATCTCCAAATCAAGTTTATTCCATATCATATTTTTAGTGAAAAAAGATAGGTAACTGCAGAAGTAAGATGAGACTAGAAGTATCGATGTAACCAAATTCTTCACTTGGCGAAAGTGAATATTCTTGATTAGACACCAACGGTTGGCCCTCTGGTCGCCGTTTCTGAATTTTCCCTCCAAAACGTGAGACGCTCGCGGTGGTATACGGCCGAACTAGATTCAAGCACCCGCGTCCGTGTTCCGCGGCTTTAGGTTGAGGGGAAGGGGGTAGGAAATATTTTTGGAATTCGACCAATTTTTTTCTCTCTACTGAAGGCGCGATAGAAGCGGCATAAATTCCTCAAATTTGTTCACTAGTGAAAGGATATACTACCAATGCTAAAGCTCTTTACTTCTAGTCTCATCTTACTTCTGGTAACTGTAAAACCATAACATACTACCCCTTGTATCACCAGCAGTTTCATTTACAAGATTTATTGGAAAAGAATATGTTAAGTGTCATACTCAACCTTATTATGTTACTTACGCTCTTACGAATAGAGTATAATTTGCGTGCTCACGATTGTTACTGCAGGGCGCTTTCTGGGGTTTAATCTTTGGCTTTACTCTGGGCGCATCGAGATTACTTTACGAATTTTTACATCCACCCCCGGGTTGCAGCCAGCTTGACCTTCGACCCTCTTTTATCTCTAAGATTCACTACCTCTACTTTGCTCTTTTTCTCTTTATTATAACATCCTGCGTCACCGTAGCCGTCAGCTACGCCACCGAACCACCAGAAGCCCACAGAGTAAGTAACCTTTCGTTCTATTTGTTGCTTTTAAGGTTGAGATTTTACCAAAAAGTCTCTAAGCGAACTGAAAACCGAGCATCGAGACTAAGAATGGAGCGACCGTGCCGATTTTCGAAGCCCCGCTGGGTCAAAAGATGGAAGGGTTCTCGCTAGCTGAAAGCAGTGCAATGTGGTTCTAGCGAACTGAAGATACACAACAGAGAATTTCCTTCAGAGGAAAGCCAAAATTCAAGAGGAAATAAATTTAAAAGGATTTCTATTGTTCATCTTCAGTTCGCTAGAACCACATTGCACGGCTTTCAGTTAGCGAGAACCCTTCCATCTTTTGCCCCCCAGCGGGTATTCGAAAATCAGCATAGCCGCTGCATTGTTAGACTCGATGCTTGGTTTTCAGTTCGCTAGAACTCTTTTCGATGGAAGTCGGCCTTAGGGTTGAGATTTTACCAAAAAGTCTCTAAGCGAACTGAAAACCGGGCATGACATTCGCATTTCTCATTAGAACAACATTGAAGTCAGGTTTGCACTTGACACTTTGGATCCGGTTTGAAAGCTTTTTCAAGTTTCTATTCCATTATTTAAAATAGGAATTGAATTTTCTTTAGGACTTTATAGTTAATAGCAGAAGTTTATGACTTCTTATCCTGGGAAGTATTGGACTCTAACCATATCCGGAACCATCTCTGTTAGCCAACTTCTTATTAGGTCCGATCACCGCGCTTCTCTCATTTTGAGTTGGCAGGCTGATTTGCGCGCCAGCAGCGGGCAAGTAACGAAACTTTAAGGTGTGTCCTTGGTTTGAGGTAACGAATCAGAAACGGTGACAAGAACAGCTGTTAATAGAGTTTGCTAGAAATTCCGGTCAAACTAGTGTGGGGTCCTAGGCCCACGGATTGTAATGGATTTCCATAGAGTTCTAGCCAGACGGCTTTGCAACGATTGGCGCTGAAGAAGTTTTGAACACGCTCCACAGTTTGAGTGCCACAGCCTCTCGGCGTGGGATTTTTTCAGTAGATTAGATAGTTTTCCTAGTGGGGAGGAAACTTTCGACCCTCTTTTACGATTGACATAGGCAATTTTGACTTGCAGTGTCCAATACTTCCCAGGATAAGAAGTCATCAACTTCTGTTAATAGCAAAATCTTAGGTTTCGAACTTTCTCAAGAGGTTGAAAAAGGTGTCGAAGTGTCAAGTGTAAACGCAGCTTGACTATTTGCGCGGGAAAATAACGCTTTTAATCGACTACCACGTGCGATTTGGATAAAAATTGAGAAATTGCACGGTTGCCGGGAATTGTGAATTAAGGGTTATTGCGTGATGACAGTAAAATATCTCATTTTCGTTTTCAGCTTTATAAAACCACATTATGGACGAGATTTGCCAAAGATGAGTTATGCTACGAAATAACACTCAGAACTGAGAGTTCTGCTAATGGAATCAACAGCGATCAAACTGGTAAAATCTATTCCACAAATTTGTCGTAGACCATTCCATTCATTATATGTAGTAAACCAAGGCGGTTGAGGGAGACCGCTATTTTAGGTTATTTCCATCATATCACTCCAAGGGGCAAAGCCAGATTAAGCAAGCGGGAGGCTTTCTCCTTTCCATCAAAACTTGCCGAAGTTAACGGTAATAGTTAGTATAGGGTGCTGTAGGTTAGCTGTGGCATAGGGGCTAGCCACCACCCTCCTATGCATTGTAAAGGGACCCACCTGTAAACAAGCCACAGGCTTAGTGAGGAAATCCCTTCATAGACAAAAAAGCTTAGATTAGATTAGTCCGCTCGCGTAACCTCTAATGGCGTTTCTTGGCGCGAGGGAAATAACCCAAGAAGAATTAATGGATTGATACGTAATAGATGATACCTAAAATTGTACACGGTCGCTTTTCACCCGGGGAATCGAATAAAAAGTATGGGTGGTTTTTAGTTTTCCTTCTTTTTGGGTGAAGGGAAAAATGTGACCTTACCTAGGAAGATCTCTACGGCGCAGCTCGTGCTTCCACTTCTGACGTTATTATCGTCGTTCGGGTTAGAAGTCGTCATTGTACACCTATTAGACACTAAGCACTTTGAGCTGATAAATCTCGCAACTTGTCAAGATAGAAGACCTTCCTCTATTTTTTTCTGAAATGGGCTGCATGCCATTTTTTTAAAGTTGGTGATGAATTAAGTAATAGGTCTGTCCTAAGTGGTTTAAGGGTTCATCTGCTAGGAATTTAAACGGGAAAAGAAAAATTTCTCCTACCTAACCTATAAGAAAAAACAAAAAAAAACGGCATATGCATTCGTATTTGGGACTATGTCAACTTGACGCTTAAGAGAAATCCAATCAAAAACTCTTCCTTATACATTAAAGCCAGTATGAAGTCTTATCTAAGAGAGCTACCGCTCTCATAGAATAGGACTTAAAAACACCATATTTGGTGACATTGTAGGCTGGGTTATGCGAGAAAAATCTATCATATTTACGGTTACATAGATCGTATCTTTTCCGTACTTGCGACTTTACGCACTTTTGTGATGTCGAAAAAACAGTAAACCGTCTAAACAAATTATTTAATATTTCAGATCAGTATATCAAAACCATCCATGACGCAAAATCTCTTACTGTTTCAGCCGACGTAACCACATCTTTCATTACGGAGAAGCAGAAAGATACAAGGGTGAAGGTAGTATCTAACCGAACTGAACTGTTTAGTAAGCTTTCGATGCTGTGTGTCTGGTTCTGTGGTCTTGAACAGTCTCGGGAAGGAACGCCCTACGTTGAAGAAAGAATGGTTACATGCATAAAACAAACAACTCGAGAAAAAATACTTTTAAATATAAGCCTCGTGGTTGTGGTTTCCGCTGGTTTTGCCATAATGGCCGCTTATTCCATACAATGGTAATCCCCGTTTAGAGGAAGGTTTTAGTACATTTTCTGACAGGATTATCTAGTTAATTAAAAATGATTTTAGTTCATAGCAAATACAATTAAAAATAACATTAAGTGTTTCAAAAAGGAGAGCCCATGCGACATTGATTCATGTTGCCTCTGAGCCAACGAATTAATATTTCCAGAGGCATGATGAGACTAGAAGTACTGAGCTATCCAAATTCCTCACTTGGCGAAAGTGAATATTCTTGATAAGACACCAACGGTTGGCCCTCTGGTAGCGGTTTCTGAATTCCCCCTCCAAAACATGAGACGCTCGTGGCGGTAGACGGCCGAACTAGATTCAAGCACCCGCATCCGTGTTCCTCGGCTTTAGGTTGAGGGGAAGGGGGTAAGAATTTTTTTGGAACTCGACCAATTTTTTTTTCTCTCTAGTGTAGGCGTGATGGAAGCGGCATAAAATCGTCACATTTGTTCACTAGTGCCAGGATCTACTACCAATTCTATGCTCTTTACTTCTAGTCTCATCTTACTTCTGATATTTTCTACGTCTTCCCCACGCCTCAAACTGCGTCAAACTAGCTTATAAACACTATAGAGCGAGTTCGCTGACAAAATTACTATTATGCAGAGCTGTGCTAATTAGCTGACAACTAATTGAATTAGAATTAGCAATTAGGGAAATATTTATGAACTAATTAATTAGCCAATTAGCAATTAGACGTAGAAACTAATTCAATTCAATTAGAAATTAGACATTTATTTATCAAACTAATTAATTAGAATTACTGTTTTCTAATTAAGGTAAAAAAGAAACCATAAGTAAACATAAAAGTTTAAAAGTGCCCATGGATTTAGTACTTTGGTAATGCAAAGTTTATTGTTTTACTGCCATTGAAAAACGGGTACTGAAGCCATGAATTATTCTCGAAAAATGAGACAGGACTCGAGCCTTCCGTCATGTTAAAATTTGTCTCATTTCTTCATTTTCTTGCCACAGTTCCTATAATGGACTCCTGAGTAGTAAATACATGCGCACTGCTATTAATTCGAGTTGGTAAAACAGTCGAAATTTCGAAATGGGGCAGTTGCGAACTACGAAATTTTCTACTAGTACTAGTATTCTCTCATATTTGAGGAGCTGAAAAATTTAGAGTAGCACTAAGGTTTCCTCATCGATATAATAAGGCTTTTTCATATTCAAATAGATGAATCAAGAGTTAATTCCTCGATTTTTTTACAACAAATTGGCGTAAAAGATTAATTGAAAATCCAATTGGCTAATTAGTTAATCCTAAATCTAATTAAATTTTAATTAGATAATTACCTTTCCGATTCATACTAATTAATTAGAATTACTTCTCAATTAGCACTAAGGTAATTAAAATTCAATTACCATTTTCAATTAGTAAATGTTGCTAATTAATTAGAAATTCAATTAGCTAACTAATTAATTAGCACAGCTCTGTATTATTGAACCTCTGTTCTACGAAATGTATGACGACTAAGAAGCAAAATTATAATTCCTAACATAGTGCCCGTCTTATCTAATGTTTTCGAAATAAATGTAAAACAAATGAATTAATAAAGTAAAGCGCTGATTTGACGAGCAAAGAAGATTTCGTGAATCGTACACATCATAGTGGGAATATACAAAGGTAGACTCATTAAGCAGTGTATAATTATTTTTTGTCCACGGTCTTGGTAACTGTAGTTTGCAATTGCCAAAGACAAGAGAGCTGCATTTCAGTTTCAAACGTTACTATTTCCATTCCATTTTGTTTATATTTTTGTTTACCAATTCCACCCATAGATTTCATCACCCTCCCCATCCGTTACCGATCCGTGGTTTCCAAATACCAACCAATCCCATTCCCAATTAAGAAACTTTATTGCATTTCCAACCATTATCGAAATAAACAATATCAGAAAACTATATCCATACCATAATGTTCGAAAGAATACAACCCTTAAGCGTCTTGGTTTGGCCCAAAATTACCACTGCAATACCGTTTCTTCATCGGGAATTTTAGTAAAATAATAAGGGGCCGAACAACTGTAGAAAAATCTGACTGGACCTAGGGACTCTTGCTCGCCCGTCGCACAGTACACAATATCTAATCGCCGTGATAGCGAGGCGCCTAGGCGTACGACAGCAAAACCGCAAGACGCCAGCAGCGCACGTCTTTCGAGGGATCAGGCACTAGCGTATTAATGCCGTAAATTCGGGCGATATGCCTACAATCCGCTCTAATATTGAAATTAAAATTGTAAAAAGTAATCCCGAGTGTATTTCCACGTTATACCGCGTAATACCAAATACGCTTCCCATCGTACACCCTCAGAAAGACTTTATTACAGGTGGCTTATCCCTCGTGAAATTTTCCGCATAGAGTAATATTTTTGCAACGCCATCTAGATGTCGTGTGCAAAAATAAAAAATCTTTGGTAAATATCTTCATTTGACTAAATACCTTTATGAGAAATGAAAAATCCCCTGAGAGCTATTTTTTTAGCCCAGTTTTAAAGAGACAAAGAAGCGCCATCTATCAACCAACAAGTTTTATTTGTGGAGAATTTTTTAAGAGACAGCGGGAATTATCGACGATTCTCCATCTCATTCTCTCCTCAAAGAATAAGTTAAGGCTCCGTCTGATTGATTCATCAACGACCAGCCTAAACCGCTTTACACTGAACATTGAATTAGCCTCCACACTACGGTTTAAGAGCTGACCTTAAAGGGTTAATGTCAGACTAAATTACTTTCCTTATTTTCCGTTTCAAAGTATAATATTTACCTAGAATTTGAATATCTACTTTTGTTACTCCTAAAAATGCTTTATCCTTCAAGTATTTGTTCGAAATAAAAAGCCATAAGCTCGCCCTATTTGAATTTCCCATTATATTTCGCGAATCCTGCCTGCTTGTTTAAATGCCAGGATATGTCACGAACCAGTTGTTCTTTGGCAAGCACAATACCGCCAACAATCAAACTGAAACGGCAAATCCTAGGAAGTTACAACCAATCAACGCTGTTTGTCGCACCAAGGTCTACCGACGTTGTTGCATCTCAAACTAAACTAATACTCGATCCACTTTGCCCCGCAAAATCCAACCCTCTCACAAAATTTAAAATCTTAAACGTTGAATGATAAGTTTTACCTTAGGAGTTTGCTTATACAATGCTCATTCTATTTCAAAATAAAATCATATCGATTTTAAGGAATCCGTAAGTATTTTTATTTAATTTTTTAAACCACCTCTAAAATTTTCGTGTCTGTAATCCTTTAAAGGGAGACTCTCAGCTGAAAATCTTAGTGCCATGTTTTATTTTTTCCTGGTTCATTTCAATTAAATATGAAGTCTCAAATTTATTTCTGATTTTTTCAAAAAATTTTTCAATGAAAATTAAATTTTTTAAAATTTGTTAGGCTTAGTAATGGGTCTCGATTTTAGCGCACTTACCTACCGGCCAATAAAAATCTCTTTAGGGATAGAGCCAAATCAGCCAATCCCGTGAGGGTTAGAAAATATTAAGTGGTATGTTGTCTGCTTCAAACAGGAAAAGCCGAGTTCCCAAGGGCGGGAAATAAGTATTTTTTAGAGTGGGCTCGTTACCAGTGACTCCGCGGTGCCCGTCGTCTGCTAAAGTTTGAGGAGGATAGTAATTGTGTTGCAGCTTGACACTGCTGAGGTGTAAAAGATGGGTTTTTTTTAATTTTTCCATCTCGAAGATCACAAAAAATAATAGTAACAATAATCTAAGAACACAGATCTTCCCATTCCAAAGGCTAATAACTAGACACTCAAGATATACAACAAAATACGGGCCGCCACATTTTAATATAATAAGATTACGAGGGTAATTTGAGTTTAAGTGAAACGTATAAAAGCATAAACCGGATAATTACTAAAGTTCCTAATCCGCTTATCGTTAGACGATCGAAAACACGTCTTTCTTTCGAGTGCTTAAAAGTAGAATACATATTTCTGAACCTAATGCAGACGACGCAAATGAGACTCGCCCGAGAAAACCTTTGGGGGTTGACTCTTATAAATCACGGGCGCTGATTGGCCGGTAGGTCGCTTTATCAGAATTCAAATGCATGTTTTGGATACAAAACTTCAAATATTGTTTAATACTATAAATAGCGCTTCAAAAAATCAGAAATAATTCAAGGCGGCATATTTTAACATAAGGAATCAGAATAAAAATACTTAATTTTTGCCAATAGTGTCCCTTTAAGTAAATACAATGCTTTACAATATGGCATTGAAGGATTTTCTTTTTTTTTTCTTTGAACCAACCGCCATATTTCTAAATGGTGGTCAAAAGAATTGCACTTTAACCGCTTTGATAATTTTTGTATTAATTAATGATCTAGGCATGGGATGTTTTTGGTTTGAATGCTTGGCTTTCATTGAAAATGGTGGTCCGAAAAATGGCAGAAGTAGAAAAAAATTGTATTTCAAGCTTACTTAAAAGTATATATTGAAAAAAGTTGTTATTCTATTGCTAAGTATTTTTTGGTTGATATGATAAACAATGGTGTTTGATGAATTCTCGTGCCACCACTAACAAAGGATATTGAACGCGACTCTTCCAGAAAGGTGTTAAACGTTATAAAATATTTAGGTCATTCTGGTCAGCCTTTTAGGCTTACTGTCGAGAAAAAACATTTGTGTTATAATAAAAGGTTAGTTCATAAGTTTATTGTTACCCTAAGGCACCAAATTTGGTTGCGCAAAGATGTTTGAGGGAAACAGTATTGTAATCAATATGATAATGGTGACTTATTGTTATTCACTTGTGGAAAGTTTATTATTTGCATTTCGACATCATTCAGAAGCCGTAATAATACACACTTATTGTTTAAATGAATCGATAAATCAATCTAAGTGTAATTCTGTAAAAACATACCGAGCACATACAGTGGCATTCATAACTGGTCGCGGAACACGTCTAACGTATATGTAACGTTAATCAAAAGTCAATAGAATTTTACCGATTAATTATAATTTATACTTTTCACGGCTGACCATAATAACTATACAATAAATAAAATTGTCAAAGCACACGAATATTTCTCATAGTTAAGTATCTGTCGTGTTTCGAAATTATGTTTAAATGTTAAATGTTTTTTTTTTTCTATTTGACGGTTTCGTAAACCGTGTGTAATGAAGAAGATGTAATTATTGAGAAACCAATTCTTTCCCCTCGTAGTATGAAGTCACAGGACTTAGAAATCAGAAAATTTGGTATTTAGATCGATTGCTCTACAGCTCGATCTCTTTCTCTTAGTCAAATACATTGAATTCTTTCGTTCCAAAATATTTTTCGTGAAATATGCACCTTCGAGTTGGATTCTACCCAGTAATATAACTAGTATAAGTATAGTTATTTGACCACTTATAAATCCAATATAATTTTAGAACAGTTTATGGGCCACAATTAAATCAAATTTTAGCGTTGGTCAGGAAAGCTTTTATGATGTTGAAGGTTTAACTGCGGTTGTAACTGATTACATGGCCAGATACATAAACTTCAGGTGAGCATAATTTTTATATTAATTAAAATTTATTTTGTGGTTAATCTCCCTCTTCAACAACTTATCTTAAACAAGGCCCGATCACAAAACGATTGAAAAAATTAAATTTACCATTTATCTCTTTCATGAACCTATTGGTAGGTGGTCTGAGGTAATAGTATTACCATAAGAGAATAACCCTCTTGAAGTGTCGATCATTGGGTTGTTGGTGGAACGTTTCCTACCCCCTTCCTTAACGTCAGCGCCTAAGAGAAATGTATTTTATCCGAATCACGTGGTATTTTTTTCCTTACGCTACTGATGTTTTTAAGGTTTCAAAAAATAAACAAGATGGTCAAGCCCATTATTAACCCACATCGTTTATGTACTCTCGCTATCCCTACTACAAAAATACACTTCTAGTGAAATATCCCCTAATATACCGGTCAGGGGGAAAAATTTTTCAAAGGCTGCTTGGCAGCGTAAATCGCATGTCGCCAACGCCTGTTACTTATTTAATTAACTACTACTATTGCCACTGCTACTTGGGTTACTGCTACTCTTCCCCTCTCCCTCTTGCAGCTCAATCAGCTCAGCTCGGACCGCTTCTATATCCTTACATTGTCTCTTCTACTATCTCTGCAAGGAATGTATGGAGGGGCTGGAATGGCTAAGGGGGCTCTCGTTGTACCCTTGATGGTGGAAACATAAGGCGAGTCCTTTTTTTTTAGAAGTGTTCCTCCTCCCCCTACGTCTGTTCAGCTGTCTACCGAAGGCGAAAAATGTCATGACTCGTTAAAAAAGTCATGGTAGATTTAATCATATTCGATTCTCTCAGCCTAGGCAGCGGGCCTAGGGTAGAGGGTGGAGAATTATATCAAACAAGTTTTTTTGGCAGCCAATGAATGAATGACAATAATTTAAGTGGTAAATACGATTTTTACGTCAGGCTATGACGTCACTAGCGTAAATTAAGCCACGCCAGTTGTTTCCAAGATCATTTCACGCCGATTAGGATTTAACCTTAGCCATTCCAACCCCTCCATACATTCCTGGTTTCACAAAGCAATAGTAGACGAGGCAGTATATTATCAGTATAAATTTTAAAATCCTTGATATGAAAACTATAGAAGATAGAGCTAGGGGCCAGCGCCACCTAGAAGTGGTTTTGTGAAGCACTATTGAACAATAACAAACGAAAAATCTTCTACACCATCATCATCATCTTCTTCTTCTACACACTAGGTCAAACTAATAGCCATACGATGTGGCTAAAACAAGGGAATAAGCCGAACTAAGATTTTTACCAAGCTTTAGTAAATACATTTTATGGGAGAAATTGACGGAACGAAAAAAAAAAACCTCAGCGGAAATGGAGTAGTAGTTTTTCATCATATCTCGCGTGCTAATAGTACACTAATAGTTAGGCCGCCACAGGATATAATCGTGCATTTTTTGATAAAAGCATGAAAATTGGTGAAAAGGTAGTACTATATAAGTAGAAGCGATTTAAGATTGGAGGCAACGTGAATTCGCTGTGCAAAATTAATTATAAGTAATTAAACATGCCTCGAAAGTGTAGTGATACTTGTATGAGAAACCCCTATACTGGCCCTTTTACCCGCTATACGGAGGGGAGTCGACTATAATTCACGACTCTTTACGATCGCGGGGGACCGACACTAAAGCCAATTTTTAGGTAAAACTACCTTTCTGCGGCTTCCAAATTGAATAATGAACAGAAATGTTCATAAATTAAAAGCAAATTATAATTATACATCACCAAATTTTATTTAATCATAAAAATAGTTAGTACTTCATATAATATTCAGAATATAATATGTTGAATTTTAATGAGAATTAAATCGTATACACGAGTACAAATCGGTGGAATGGTTACCTTATCTCTGTTTTTTTTGGGAGAACATAATTTTTCTGGCAATGTTAACGTCAGATTTCAAACTACAGCGATCATGCATTAAAATAATGAAACGTTCCACAATGCTTAAATTTTGGAACCGTAGGTCTTAAAGACACCAAACCTAAACTAAGCCTTACCTAACACTAACCAAGCCTAACCTAATCTGACCTATAAAACAAGCAATATTTTGAAAAAGGCAGGTGTTTATTGTATAAAAACTTTGCTAGTAGTTTTCACGATTATTTAGAGAGGACGATCGCCTATCAAACTTAGTTTTGTAATTAATCAGCCAGTTAAGCCAGTAATTTAGTTTAGCTGTAACCTCCATTTTCTAATAATATTTCGTAATTTGTGTATGTGTGCTTGTGTTCCTGGAAAAATCAACAGTCCGAGCCTAATTTCGGAGACAAAAAAATCCACTGAATAATGTTAAAAAAAATTGGCAAATTATTATGTTCTTGAACATCAAAATATAATAAAAATAACTTGTTGAATTATAATATTAAAATTGTGATTAAATAAACCTGGATTTATAACCAAAAAACTCGCCAAAAAACACTCCTTTGAACGCCCAGAAAGCAATCATTTGATTTGAAAAAAAGCTCCCGTGTGAACTCTCATAACGCTCTCGTTAAAAAGCAAAAACGCTCTCATTTGAACACCAAAAATAGTCACGTTTGAACGCCCATAATTCTCTTGTTTTAAAGCCGAAAACACTCTTGTTAGAACTCCAAAAACAAACTCATTTGAACGTCAAAATGATCCTATTTAAACGCCGAAAACGCTCTAGTTTGAATACTAATACATTCCTATTTGAACGCTAAAACGACCATGTCTAAACGTTTCATTAGCGCAAGGCAGTTATTCAAAATTGAATGAGATAAAGATTAATTTTTGAATGGTAATATGTAAGCTGTTCAAAAATTAATGCTAGCGTTAAGGTTTGGTCGATATAACGGTAGATTGATCAGAAAGGAATGCCCGTGCTTAGTTTTGAACGCGTAAAATACTCCTGTTCAAAACGGAATGTTTCTGGTAAAATCTGAATTCGTCAATAGAGGCTTGTTCAAAATTGAACGGTCGTTATCATTTTTGCATGCCGAAAGAACGCTCATTTTTATCGTGCAGTAATTTGGCTTAACGCCGATGTTAGTCAACATGTAAAATCAGAAATTCATGATACTGTATAACCGTCAAATTCTGGCAAAATGTATATGATTTATTTCTCATTATTCAAGAAACATCTCATAATTCAACATATTATATTCTGAATATTATATGAAGTACTAACTATTTTTATGATTAAATAAAATTTGGTGATGTATAATTATAATTTGCTTTTAATTTATGAACATTTCTGTTCATTATTCAATTTGGAAGCCGCAGAAAGGTAGTTTTACCTAAAAATTGGCTTTAGTGTCGGTCCCCCGCGATCGTAAAGAGTCGTGAATTATAGTCGACTCCCCTCCGTATAGCGGGTAAAAGGGCCAGTATAGGGGTTTCTCATACAGGTATCACTACACTTTCGAGGCATGTTTAATTACTTATAATTAATTTTGCACAGCTAATGCACGTTGCCTCCAATCTTAAATCGCTTCTACATATATAGTACTATCTTTTCACCAATTTTCATGCTTTTATCAAAAAGTGCACGATTTAAATAAAATATGCTTGTTGGCTGCTGTACTATAAAGGAAAGGCTTCCCGTGACGTAATGTCTCATAATTTAGTTCCAGGTGGTTAGGGCGAGACGGATCATTTAGATTTACAAACTTTTGGTAGATTATCCATTTATGGTATTAGTTATAATTTACTAACCAAAGGTTTAATAATTTCATCAAATTATGATTGAAACCGCATAGTTTAGTTTTCAAAGAAAATTCATTTCAACAGACATTATTGAGAATAACAGCCAATTCTTCATTTATCATAGCATGCTAAAAACGAACTAAATTATTTTTCACATGAATGGTTGCAATCCGGTATGTTAAAGGTTAGGCATTCGGAAATACGGTTTATCCTTGCAAACATATTTATATTAAACGGTCAATTATTGCCACCTCATTTCTCTTTACCTATGAGCCATACCAAAGCATTCTTCGATTTTCATCATGCTCTTTTCAACTAGCTCATGTTGTCATTGAAGTGTTTCATTTTCAAACATTTTAGCTATAGTTATCACTTCAAAGATGATTACGAATATGGCAAGAAGCTTCCAGACAACACGTGGACTGGATCTCTTGGATTGTTACACAAAAATGTAGACTTAAAGAAATAAGTAAAAGCTAAAACCTTGACGAATAAAAAACATTCAAAATCTTTTCTAGATAACTGACATCTTTATATCGACCGTATATTTGAATGAAAGAAGAAATAAAGCATTTTTGGCAACAAAACCAATTGGTATCATGAACACGCGTATATTATCATCCAGTCATTTCGTGGGATTGACTCACATCTCTCGTTTTTTCGAAGCCATGGAGAAAGAGGTACTATTAAGCCAAACCAGGTGTTTACTTCTATTAATATTAGGATATTAATTGGAACTTTCGAAATATGCATAGATTTGGATTGTCTTGGTTTATGCTTTTATTCTCTCGTCTCTTGTCGGAGCAGCACTTTCGTACTTTTATCAAAAATATCCTTCAAAAACAACCATTCTTGGTCACATCTTGAATACCGTTAATGTTCAGTTCATGAGTACTTTACAGCAAAGTAAGTCATTTGCTGAGAGCATGCTGAGAGTGTGTGCGACGATTTATATAGGTCACTATCCGCGTAAAACCTGAAACCAACGGACATTATTCCGTTAATCAGGCTTTAACCACTACCGACGAGATATACAAAGCCCGTGTACGCTCACTTCGAAGGGGACGGGGGGGGGTCCCTAACCCATATATATATATATTTGACTTGTGTGGTTGATAGATGGCGCTTCTTTGTCTCCTTAAAACGGGGGTCGTTCCTAAAGAATAGTTCTCAGGGGATTTTTCATTTCTCATAATGGTATTTAGTCAAATGAAGATATTTTTTTGAGGGGGCTAAGTTTGAAATTTGGGGGGGGGGGCATACCCACCCCACCCACAAAAATGGCCTAGCGACGCCACTGATTCATTGACTTGTATTAATACTTAAAGTTTAAATTCATTCTTGGTTGACAAAGAAAAACCATGGATATAAAGAATGCGAGTGAGGAAATAGGTTTTCACGCTATAGGATAAGCAACTTCCTATCTTCGACATCACGGGACCCTATTCGATATATACTCTGTTCCAGCTTCGGTTGTCAAAACGCACAAAGCCACGTTACATAGAGATCTAGCTTAGAGCGTGCTGAGAATTAACCAAAGCTGAAACGGAGTATTTAGTGAATAAGCTCCTGTCGGAGTATCGGTGTTGACTATCCTATAGCCAGAAAACAAATTTCCTCGCGCGCGTTCTTTATTCATGTGCGAAATACAACTAAACTATGCCTATAATTTGATAACATTCCTCGAAGTACGCTTTCAACTGCATGGTTACAGAACAAGAAAACAAATGATCGCTTTCGCTGTTCCTAAATTGTGAATACGTTCATTGTGAATACGTTCATTGTGAAAGTGTTAAGATTTAGTGTTCAACTGTTACAATTTTTCCAAATAGAAAAAAAAAATTAGAAGTTGAACACCAAAATTAAGCGAAGCGTTCAATAAATGACACTTTTTCCTGACTTAAACATATCAAGAAAACAAAATTTGAATTTTGAACACTTAAATGTGTTCAAATCTTTAACACATTTTTTTCTGTGCAAGTTAATCACTCTTCATAAATTTATGTATGCGAGACACCGCATAGTATAGCGAGTTTTAGGGTGTCGTACAACATTTGCACCTTGGAAATCACAAGGAATATTGCAAGATGACTTTTGTTCTTGTATAGAAATAGATTACCATTATTTCCTAAATTGTTCAGCGAACAACTGCGAGACACAATTGATTTAACAATTAGTTATGACAATTTAACTATTTCTAACAATGTTTATTTTTATTTCATCTTCACAGGTATTTCTAATCAAAATTTAGTTCAGCATTTTCGTTTCGTCTTTTCTATTTGGCTACTCGCCACGATGGTATTGATGAAAGCTTTATCTGGTTCAATGAAATCGACGATAATTAAAGAAATGGAAGAGAATGTCATTAATAATTTTGCAGATTTGTCCAGGCACGAAACTCTTATCATACGGGCCAGAAAGGGAGACGATCAACGTATATACGAATCGGTAAAAATGCCCAATTTCTATGATACGTTGTACTACACGAAATGAACTACTAGGCATCACGGCAATTTCACATGTATATATACGAAGACCTTGCGTACTTTCCAGCAACCCTTACACCCGTAGACGGTTTTTCATATGCCTTTTAGTTAAGACAAGTTGCTTTTGTAAACAAATTGCTCTAGATTTTAAAAGAAAGCAGATTGTGGCGATTGGATGATCCATACAAACGAATTTCTCAAATTGAATTTAAAAAACTTCTTCGAAATGTTTTTAGCCACATCGTAGTATGCGATGAGGCTCTTAGTTTGACCCGGGCCGTATAGTAATAGCAAGAAGGAATTTACTATAAGAAAACATAAGTAGCGAGAATTTACGCTTCTACTCTTACACCGATGTTGGTGGACAAGTAAGCCTCACCCCTTTCATGTCCGTCATTGATCTGCGCTTTCCCACTGGATCCCGTGGGGATAGGTCATACAGACGCGAATGACGTATTCCGACTAGAGGAAAAAAACCACGAGCAAAGTAAACAGAAAATCGAGACTGCCAGTGGTGCTGAAACGGTACGCGAATAGTTTTTAATTGCCATTAAAAAGTTAGTTAAAAGGTTTTGAACCCAACTTGAAGGATTTTGAATATGTGGCTCTACGTGAAAATCGATCGTTCTATATTTGTTTCTGAATCGATTCAATTAGTGTATACTTATGATTTATTAAGTTCCTTAAACCAAACCAAGGCTTAATGGAAAGGGAAAAGAGATAGATGATGGAAAACATAAGAGTAACAAAAAATATTAAGTCCCGCCTCTGTTTCCACCCTCCCCCCACCCATGAAGGGGGATTGTAGACTTTCACGTGAGCACCGGACGCTTTTTTTGGCCTTCTTATATTAAATTCCTTCTTGGTAATAGTAGTAGTCGTAGTAGTAGTAGCTGTGGCCGGAGTTTTCGCTTTCGTTATCGATACTTTTTAGCTCAAATGGAACTCGATTGTATATCAACCCACCCATATGTGGAACTGAGCTCGGTTATAGATTTTATCATAATAAAAATTCTACTTGGTTGCAGACGTGATTTGAACCCGGGTCACTCACGCAGCAATAAGACACTCTACCACTGTACCATCGGGCTTATCAGGAATAGCGAGTTTTCTTCGTTTAATTTATCTCTAAAGGGTCGGGAATGAGGGAGGGCCCTATTTATTTGTGGGGTCGGATACTTCTGTATTTTATGTATGTGCTAATTAAATAGCTAACGATGTGGCTACTATTAAGACCCAGACCTTGTGCCATCTTGTTTACCTTATGACTATTTTTCTAGAAATTTTATGTATTAATGATTAAGAATCCTTGGATTTCATTTAAGCAAATGGATCTTGGAAAAACCTTCACTGCTCCTTTTTGATAAGGTAATTTGATTGTCACATAAAAGTTTACCCCTATTCTTTTGTACAGGAATTTAGACGAATGGGTTTTGACGATCTTTCAAAAAGGCTTAACGAATCGAGTGATAAGAAACTTTTAACATCGGTGGATATGCTTAAGAAGGAACTGTACACCGAAATATTGCGTGACAACACTGTTGTTTTACACTCAAAAACGATACTTCGAACAATAATGTCTCAATTTTGTGGAAGTTTTCCCATCGGAAAAAGAAAGTTCAATTTCTCCAAAGAATCGTACTTTCCTTTATTGATAGTTTTTCTCGTTCGCAAAGATTTCCCTAAACACATCTATCATAAAATAAATACTTGGTATGTATGTTGAAAGCTATAACTCTACAGTAAATTCTTGATAATTGGATCCCTTAGTAATTGTTGATTTCTAATATTGACCTGTTCTGAAAAACGGTACCAAATAGATACTGATGTTTAACCACCTTGTTGTATATCGACGAAACATTCGTTGTTTAGATCCAAAGACGTTAGATATGGCTTTAAAAAAAGGACTTTCTTGTAGTGGCGTCGCTTAGTCGCTAGGCCTTTTTTGGAGGGATATTGCCCCCCCCCCAAAATTCCAAACTTAGCCCCCCAAAATAATCCGTAAACCCTGCCAAAAAATTGCTGTTAGCAACCTAAAATTCTGTAGCAACATATAAAAAATTTTCAATATCAAACAGTAAAATTTTGAAGAAAAAAACAGATGGAGACAAGTAAAATGTTTCATGTTCTTTCGAAGGGAATCCCAATAGTGTGGACTAAAAGCTCAACAAAACTAAAATTAAACTTAAAACGAGTGAAAATCCTTCATAATCGGTTCCTTAGTGTTTATCAATAAAAGGTTTTATATCATTAAAATACGAATAATTTCACGTTGACACAAATTTACGGATAGTTTTAAAGGTCTACACATTTTCCAATGAACCCATTATGCAGTTTGTTATATTAAGTTTTTATAATCACTTTCAAGTAGTTTGCCCAAATTTAGCCCCCCCCCATTTCAAACCCTAGCGACGCTACTGCCGTCTGCCGGTACATGGATTCAAGGACCTTACAAAGGATTTCAAAGTTACCAGTCCCGCAAAGTCCTTTTGTCTGAATCCACATCTAACGTCTTTGGATCCAAGAATGCAGGATGCTCGGTCTAATGAAAACAATTTCATCAAACTCTTATTTAGCCTACAACGTTTAAAAAGGGTCTAGGGTGGAAATCATCGCGATTTTAACCTTTTTTTTATGGGGAATAGGGTTATCGAAAATTCAGGGTTTTTGGTGTTACACAATTTATGAACAGCCCCTAAGATTAATGTGAAACAATTAATTAGTTTATGATGCACGTTTTACTCCGAGTTTAACAAAATCTCTTTCTATGGGACAGCATTAGCAGACTCCAAGAATTTTCGATCATTATGAGGAATGTGAACAGAAAGTTATTCAACTACGTAAAATGCGAAAAATTAGTTTTGACTCAGGACACGGAGCCGTTTAAACTCGTCCAATTAGAAACATCATTTCGTCTAATGTTTTACCTTCAGGGGTTGGCCACGCTTACACTAATGGTTGAAATTGTGTTTTACACTTTTACCAAAATTGTTCGCCGTCTGTATATTTTTAAATGCAACAAGTGAATGTATACGATGAGAAACTATGATTTTGTGTCTGATGTTGCCTCAACTAGAACAAGCACCATCATCTTTTACAATTGAAGATTATAATACTTATGAACTTATCGCGACAAACCGACTGTTCTTTCTTAATGCCATGGTTAGCACGCGCGAAATTTCAAATCTAAATACAAGGCTTAGTAAACATTTAGTTTTATACATTAACGCTCGTTGTGTAAATCTCAAGTAGTTAATAAATATTGTCCAGCGTATACAAAGTATCACAAATTTTTCTCTGCTTTCGAAAATAAATGAGCTTATTCCCACCAGGTGTGCTGGATAACTATGATTCGATTATCATTCTGGCATTCGCGTGGCAGAATCGTAATTTTTAGTTTGACTTGGTCTAAAGAAGAAGAAGTAGTTGAAGAAGAAGAAGAAGTAGTAGAAGAAGAAGTATCGTTCTTAATAATTAATATTAAATATTTTCTTCGTTAGTTGTTCGCCTTATTGAGCGTTACATCGTTTTGAATTGATAAAGAACAATTAAACATTCTTGAGAGACTTGACTAATATTGGCGTTTGAAATGAAGCATACGCCGGTTGCATCGCCTTACCAAAAACGGATTTGTGCAAGAAGAACGTTGAACGTAGCAAATTCACTACCCATCCTCGCATACTTTTTTGATAAACTTCGTCTGCTTATATTTTGACTCCACCCACAAATTCTGTATATAGCAATTTCGAAAAAAAAAATTTAACCTCGAAAATAGAGATAAGAATGACATTTTCGATTTCTAGAAGTCGCTATATACAGAATTTGTGGGTGGAGTCAAAATATAAGCAGACGAAGTTTCTCAATAAAGTATGCGAGGATGGTACTAGAGGCTAAAGCTACGATCCGACGTTCTTAGTGCATAAATCCGTTTTTGTCCTTACTCAAATAGGTAGTTACTACGTTCAGTAACTGGAAATCGGAAAAAGCCGTTACCGCTACCGATGTGTTTTTTTCCGAACGCTACGTCAGAGTGACGTCAGACGTCACTGAACGTTTTTTTTTCTTTCTCTGTTGCGTTTGATGATACTTTCCATGATGGCGTCTGCTAGAGATTTTGGATTGAGGAGAAAACTGTTATTTTTGTTATTAAATGAACTATCTAACGATGATAAATCGGAAATAACCTTAATTCCAGTTCATTTGAAAAGATCTATAAAAGAAAAATGTGTTATCGTTACGCTAGTGGCTTTGGACTGGATTTCTCGCCGTGTTGAACTTCAATTAATGACGTCATAAATCCGATTCGCATCGAAAAAACCTGCTCTTCCAGCCGCTGCGATCGGTGTCACATCGATGCGTAGCGTGACGTAGAAACCGGAAGTGCGAAAAACCGTACAGTAAAAAAATCGGACTCCGATGCGCGCAGCGCTGCGTACGCTAGCAGTTACTGAACGTAGCCAGTGTATAAGGGTGTCGAACTACAGCTAAAAGCAAGAACAACCGCAATTGCGAAAACCTTTGGTGGACAACCCACCCTAGGGAGGCTAGACGTTTCTCGTAACCCTAGCCGATCGCCGCGAATGTCTTAAACCCAACGATGACGATGGAGTTAGAAGCCAATGAGACAGATTGCTGTCTAGGTGGAATAGACGGAAGACCAGTAGATGGTGGTGTTTAGAAGCCTGTATGTACAGACAGGTGTCCAAGAGGGATGGACAAAGACCAGAAGATGGTGGTGATTAGAAGCCAGTAAGTACAGACTGGTGTCCATGTGGGATGGACGAAGACCAAAAGATGGTGGTGATTAGAAGCCAGTAAGTACAGACTGGTTTCCATTTGGAAACTGCGAACGCGGTCACGTGGGTGTAACAACAGACACACACACACACAGACAGACACACACACACGATCGTTACAGAACCTATCCGTGACATACGTCACTCGGAGAGGTAAAAAGAAATTCTGTTTGATTTTTTCATATCTGGTGGAATTTAAAAGAGGAAACAAAAGTGTAAAAGCCAAGGGCTAACTAATTCCAAATTTTCACGATAAATTTTTGGTTTGATTTTGGGCTGGATAATCTAGATCATACTAGTCAGTTATTGGGCTTCTTTTCAAAAATCGAAATGTCGACTGGCGGTTTTTTGGGCTTGTTTCCAATTTGATATTGGCGGGTTTAAGGGTTTCAATCTGGCATCCCTGTCCAGTCCACCCATTGAGTTGAGAAAAGTACCACTAGAGTGGCCTTTCATTAGCTAGGATATAAGACCCACTTAACTATACCATGCGCTTGTAGCGCCATCACGGTGCAACCATAGATATGTTAAAAGGGTGCAACCAAGAGAACTAAAAAAAGGCGGGGAATTTGACTGATTTCAAGGATACATGTATTTATACATTTCTTATCTAGGCTTCGAGATAGCGACGCCATCGCCATCGCCATTGCTTGACACAGTCCTGCAATTAAAACGCCCAGATGGCTCCCTGACCAACACTATCAAGGAGTGTTTCTTTTTGCTACCCTCCTTAACGATTACCTTGCCACTACTGTCCAATATCAATCCTCGCGTCCAACGTTCAACTTCCCTCCAATCCCCACGAATTCCTCGGTTCTCCCCTTAAGTGAATTTACTTGTGACCCTAGCGATATCCTTCGACTCCTCACTCTATTAGATATAAAACAATCACCAGGTCCCGATGGTATCCACCCTAACCTCTTAAAGGCCCTTGCACCTCTCTTAGCTCTACCACTTTACTTACTCATAGCGCGTTCCTTTTCTTCGTGTTTTGTACCCACTGCCTGGAAAGAAGCCAATATCACTCCTATACATAAAAAAGGGTCTAGGGCCGATTCCGCTAATTACCGCCCTATTAGTTCCTTAACCCAAGTCTCGAAATTATGTGAACGTCTCGTTCATGAACAATTGCGTTCCTTTCTCGTATCGAAAAACTTTTTCTCCCCTTATCAACATGGTTTCCTTCCCCGTCGTTCTTGTCTCACAAACTTACTTTTTGCCACGAATGAATGGACGCAGTGGTTGGATGATGGCCACTCCGTTGACGTCATATATCTCGACTTTAGTAAAGCTTTTGATTCGATCCCTCACTGTGCCCTCGAGGTTGTTGGTGTCACGGGTAACGCCCTTGCTTGGCTCTCCCACTATCTCCTAAACAGGCGTCAGCGAGTCGTCCTCCAAGGTGTTACAACCGACTGGCAGTATGTTGAGAAGGGTCTTGGGTCCCCTTCTTTTCAACATATTTATTAACTCCATGCCGTCGGTTGTGAAACACTCTTCCATCATCCTTTTTGCCGATGACGCCAAGCTTTATCGTCGTATCCGTAACTCCACTGATCAAACCTTGCTCCAACTTGATCTCGATGCACTGGTTCACTGGGGTATCGCCAACGGACTCTCACTTAATGTCACTAAATGCAAAACTCTCCATTTAGGTCGCCGTAATCCCCTATTCGACTACTCCATTAATGCTACAACTTTAGCCACGACCTCTTGTGAAAGAGACTTAGGGGTATTTATTGACCCCCTTCTCAAACATTCCGTTCACACACTCAAAATTTCTAAGCGTATTAGGAGTCTGACAGGCATAATCCGCCGTAACTTAAATTTTAGGTCCATACCCCTTATTAAAACGCTCTACAATTCACTAGTCCTTCCTCTAATTGACTATTGTTCACCAGTTTGGTCCCCCCATTTATTAACTGATATCCACTTATTACAAAAGGCCCAAAATGCTTACTCCAAGCTCCCGCACAAACTTAGTAACTACCCAGCCCCCCAACGTCTATCTACACTAAACATTGACCCTATCTCCATACGACACAAAATCAACAACCTGTGTTTAGTATTCGATATTGTCCATCGTAACCTTGATTTGGACCCCTCTCTATTTTTCACCCCATATTCCAATACTAGAACTCGTGGTCACTCACAGAAATTAACTAAACCGCGGGTCGCGACTACCTTCCGCCAAAAGCATTTTGCCATTTCTGTCATTGATGATTGGAATTCTTTGCCCAATGATATTATCATACTCTCTACCAAATCTCAATTCCGTCGTCATTTGATAAACTTTTTTCGCGCTACTTTGTAACTTTCATTACCCTAAGTTCCTCACTGTCAGGGCCGGAAATAAGCACAGGACACTGGACATTGTCCAATAAAATTTTAAAATGTCCCATAATTTTTTCAAAAACTAAGGGGGTCACTGGACAGATTGACCAATAAATTTTCCCAAGTTTTGATAGCTTGACTATGATGATGCGACACTATTTTTGCACACTCCAGTGGACAATGTCCTATAAATTTTCCAGCCAAACAGGGGGGCACTGGACACATGTCCTATAAGAAATTTTTCTTATTTCCGGCCCTGCTCACTGTATTTATTTATTTATTTGGACTAGCAACGTACATGCAAGCCTTAGGCTTTTGTGGTACGGACGGAATGATTTGAATTTTGACATGAGAAATTGAGAATAGTAGACAAATATTAGAAATTAAATGAACAGTGCATATGTATAATTAAATAAAGATTTTAAACAGGAGGATAGCAAACAGATTTTAAGATTAATTAAAGGTTTTAAACATGAGTTTGGTAACGATTATAAAATGAGACAGTAAACAATAATTAAGATCTAAGTGAACAAAGTGCTTATAGGTAATTAGTTAATAATTTGACTTGAGAATAGTAAACAAATATTGAGAATTTAAGGTGACCAAGCGCTTGAGGGGATTTAATTAAAATATAGGAATAGAAGAATTGGTCATGAGAGTATATACTAATTTAAGATTTAACTACCATGGGGTTGTAGGTAATTAATTAATGAAGGAATTTCCAGGACGAGTGGGGGGAGTGACCAGTGCATTGGATTACAAGTGAAAATGTTGAGAAAGTGCAGCGCGGAATTTAGACCTTATAGGGATAGAGATTATTGATTCTGGGAGTGCGTTCCAATCAGAGATGACCGAGCTTGTAAAGTGATGTTGACGGACTGAGGTCAACACTCTGGGTTTTAGTATTTTAAGGGAGTGACCCCTAGTAGAGGATAAGGGTGCCGGTTGGAAGAATGTATCGATATCCAGCGCGAGCTTATTGTTAAAGAAATCGTGTAAAAGACAGAGATTATTAATTAAATGACGCGTGTGGACTGGGTCGATTTGGAGTTTCGATAATCTTGTAGGGGCTGGGAGTTTCTCAAGTTTGTTGGTTAATTTAGTGAATTTATTTTGAGCCTTTTGCAGGGTGGTAATGCTGGAAGAGGACGACGGTGTCCATATGGGGGAGGCGTAGTCAATAATTGGTAAAGCTAGGGCGTTGTAAAGAATTTTGATGAATTTTTGAGAACGATTATTAAAATTACGACGAATTAGCCCTGAAAGGGAGTGAATACGTTTACTGATTTTGTTGGTATGAGAGGTAAATTTTAGGTTGGGTTCCATGGTGACACCCAAATCGGATTCGGATAGGGTGCCTCTTATGGGCTTACCGTAGAGAAGGTAGGTATGATGCGGGTTAGAAGAACCCAGGTGGAGTACAGCGCATTTGTCCACATTGAAGCGAAGGCCATGATTAGTGGCCCAGACTTCAACAGAGTCCAAATCCGCTTGGAGGTTGGCTAAGTCTAGAGCAGATTTTATGCGATGGGAGAGTTTAGTATCGTCTGCGAAAAGCAGAACGAGCGCGGATTTCACAACAGATGGAAGTGAGTTAATAATGACGTTAAAGAGGAGGGGACCTAGGACCGAACCCTGAGGGACACCTTGCTCAACAGAAGCCCAAGAAGAATGGTGGCCCTGGAAGATTACCCTTTGTTTGCGTTGGGATAGGTAATTAGTCAACCATAACAGCGCAGTGCCAGTAATTCCCGCTTTGGATAGGGCCTCAAGTAGTTTATAGTGGGGAATGCTATCAAATGCTTTGGCTAGGTCGAGGTATATTACATCGACGCTAAAGCCATCGTCGAGCCATTTGGTCCAGTGGTGTGTAGCTACAAGTAGGTTAGTCACGCATGAGTGTTTGTGGAGAAAACCATGTTGGGCTTGGGAGAGGAAAGTATTCTTGTCGAGAAAATCTAATAATTGGTTATAAACTAAAATTTCGGCGATTTTAGGGACCAACTTATATTGTACCATTTTATTTAATTATCATTATTATCTTTATCTTATTTTATTTTATTTTTTTTATACATATACATGGTCTTAATTAATCTCGTGTTATTATTCTTGCCCAATACTATTGTACTATTTGCTCCTGATTGCTTGTTGTTGATGTTTTCTTATTTTGTAATAGGGACTTGGCAATTCGGGCTTAACTCCGCCCCCAGCGCCATTATGGTATGTTTTTTTGACAGAATGAAAGCTATATAAGCCCCTCCTCCTGGTATGTTTTTTAGCACTAGTGGAAGGTAGCCTGACGTTTCATGACGTAGTAATGCCAAGTCCCTATTACATTTAGTTTTTCTTTTCTCTTGACAATTTGTAACTACGTACGATGCCCATTTACACGTCACTTTGATGACTTTGTGGGCAATCATTCATTCAATAAATAAATAAAAATAAAATAAATAAACTTGGTAGTTGTCCGTCCGTCCCAATGTTTTCAAAAGTGTCCCATGTACCCCAATAGGCAGGGCAGGTTAACGCAAAGGCCACTCTAGTGGAACTTATCTCAACTGAATGAGTCCACCTATGGCCAACTTAGATTACCGGTGGTAGAAGGCCTTCCAACTTCACCCGAGCCCCCAACTTTGAATGTTGATTACTCGTCAAATAACGGACGGAATATTATGAAATTGGTCTCAAAATATAAATTAAAACTTACTTGACTTCTCATTTAAAACTCGGCGACGAAAAAGACCCGTAAATATATTAATAATGCTCATAAACCGAGTCCACTTCCGAATTTTTTTCCCATAGAAAAAGCATTAGGAGGAAAACTGGGTTGGTAGCGCACCTAACGGCGAAAGTGGGAACTAGGGGCGATTTTGCTAGTCGTTTTTTAACATGGGGCTCGGGTGAAGTTGGCAGGCCTACTACCACCGGTAATCTAAGTTGGCCATGGTCCACCATTAAAGTTCCGCAAACTGAGCGGTGAAGGTTTCGTTGGTGTTATGAGTTCAATTTATTTTAAAGTTTGTGAAAAAAATTAAGGAAATCGCAAAGTGCAACGTTCCAAAGAAACCTACTACGACTAGAAAACTAATTTAGTCTCTAAAACGAAAGGTAAATAACTTCTAACTTACTTTAGAGTTTTTACAGTTAAGCCTTGGCTCAACAACTGTTTCTGTTAAATCTGTCTCTTGATCTCTCAGTGAGAACTGTGACTGCTTAATTAAACAGAGTCAGTTTAAATTTTAAATTTAATTTGGTGGATTTAGTAGTAACTCAAAATTAAACGCTAAATAATTCATTCCCCAAAATCTGGAATACTAAAGCGTACACCTATGTATCATACGCTAAACCAAAACAATAACACCATTGCCGATGCCGAGTAACGTAACTTTAGCTCACACATTCAGAATACTGCTTTTTCATTAAATATCATTTATTCAAGGTTTATTATGGGATAATTTGTTAAAATTAAGATGCGGAAATGAATTAAAATATATATTTTCTATATTTTTCTATATTTTGCCCTTCATATTATAGGTTAGGTTTGTTTATATTGGGTTAGGTTTGTTTATATTAGGTTAGGTTGGTGTATGTTAGGTAAGGTTAGGTTTGTTTATGTTAGGTTAGGTTATGTTTGTTTATGTTAGGTTTGGTTAGGTTAAACGGTGTTCAGGTTAGGTTAGGTTTGTTTATGTTAGGGGTAGGGTTTGTTTATCTTTGGTTAGTTTAGTTCAGGTTAGGTTTGGTTATATTTTTAGATATTTTGTGGTATCTGGTGGCTAAGAATATATTGAAAATACAATACAATGAAAATATTGATTAAAATAGTTTAAATGTAATTAATTATCATATAATTAACCTCCAAGAAATTATATTTATTTTAAAAAACTGTATTTTGAATGTGCGAGCTAAACCGTAAAGTTTTTCCCCACCAAAACAATAACACCATTGGGCCGAGTAACGTAACTTTGCCAAAGATGAGCAGCATTATGGTAAAATAGAACCTTAATGAGTCCAAATTTGAAAGGCAGAGAGGTCGTAACTAAGGTTATTTTGCTTCATTTTTTCATTCTAATTGAAGTAAATTCATTCCTATTTAGACTTTGAAGAGTAATTATTGAACGGAATGAATAAGCAGAGTTTTATTATTTTTTTTCAAGCACAACTTTTAATTATTATAGATGTTCGTGACGTGATGACATTGGAGCAGGAGATTATTAAGCTTTGTACATTAAACTTTTAATCCTAACTGAAGTTAAAGTTATGGCTTCCGAGCTCGACTCTCTTTTTAACGTGCTAAATTTAACACCCGCAGATGATCTCGACACATTCCCGGGTAATTATTTTCGTAACTAAGGTTGGTACTGCTAAATGCGAACGCTTTTTCTTTAAAAATTTGTAACAAATGTTTGGGCGGCTCAAATTCCTTTTAAAAGGGCTCAATTTGTAGATTGAATATCGGGGATTACGATAAAAATTGTCCCAATATTGTAGGAATATTTTGGTGAAAGATACGGACCAATAAACGCACCAACTCTAACTAGTCAACTTAAGTTGATGCCAAGTCAGGGTGTTCGGTATTTAGGGTCAGGGTGTTCGGTATTTAGGGTCAGGGTGTTCGGTATTTAGGGTCAGGGTGTTCGGTATTTAGGGTCAGGGTGTTCGGTATTTAGGGTCAGGGTGTTCGGTATTTAGGGTCAGGGTGTTCGGTATTTAGGGTCAGGGTGTTCGGTATTTTGGGTCAGGGTGTTCGGTATTTAGGGTCAGGGTGTTCAGTATTTAGGGTCAGGGTGTTCACATTTGCGTCCCGACGTCCCGCGTTCACTATTTAGGGTCAGGGTCTTCACATTTGGGTCCCAACGTCCCGTTTTCACTATTTAGAGTCAGGGTGTTTACATTTACCAGCGATTGTTCACATTTGGGGTCCCTCTAAGGGGTTTGGAAATAGCGTATTGTGCAAAATGTAAAAGAGTTGCAAATTGTGTCTAAAGAATCATATTTCATGAAAGTTGTAAGTGTCTAACGTTAGCGCCACGGAAGTAATTCAAAGATTTGTAAAAAGTGTTCGCAATTACCAGTACCAACCCCTAATTGTGAAAATATTAATTTTTACGTTAACTTATTCCTGAAATAAATGAATAAATTTCAGAGATGTGGTACCAAGTATTTCTCTGGACCCTTTTCTCGTCATTTTTTGTCTATGACGTAGCGGCTGTCGTGGCATTCGTGACGCTTAGGAAGCATAAACGGGGGAGGTTTTTCCCAATTGTAGTCTTTGTCTCGGGAATTTTGTCTCCGTTAACAGTGGGATTGGTAACCAGTAAGTCTAATCATTTCATTATTTTTATTTTGGAAAAGGGACTTTGGCCAGAGGGTGTGGGGCCGTCGCTACTTCAAACCTCTATCTCGTGCATCTAGGTTTGCAAATCACTTCCCAAATCACATAAATCACTTCCCAAATCGCGTAAACCACTTCCCAAATCATGTAAATCACTTCCCAAATCTAGCAAATCGCTATTAAATCAATCAAATCACTATAAAAATCATTCAAATCAAATAAATCACTTCCCAAATCCGTGAAATCGCTAGCAAATCGTTCAAATCACTATCCAAAGCAGTAAAATTTATCAAATCACATTAAAATCACTATCAAATCAATGCCAAATCACTCGAATCGTTAAAATCATTAGCAAATCATTCAAATCACTAGCAAATCTTACAAATCCTCGAAAAATCGTTCAAATCACTAGCAAATCATTCAAATACCTGATAAATCATTCAAATCCTCGACAAATCACTTCCAACAGGGTTCAAACAAACCTGGAAAACCTGGAAAAATCAGCGAAATAAATAGTTGACAATAAACTATTTTGAATTTCTAGTAAAATTCAGGGAAATCAGGGAGATTTGCGTCAAACGGGCCGAGTAATTAAGCAAAATGTTTATAAACATACCCTCCATAGGATTAACATTACACTATACTTTGGAGACTCATAACTCTGGTTCTACTAGAGATACGGAGATGCCCTTTGATTATGTAATAGTCATATTTGACCCCCCCCCCCTCCTCTCCTTCGTTAACATTTGCTCCATAGGATACTCCATATACGGGAAAACCTGGAAAATTCAGGGAAATTTAATTTCCAAAAGTTGTATGAACCCTGTTCCAAATCCTTGAAATCACGTAAATCGAATCGAAAAAAATCGTGAAAACCGCTCTCAAATCATTCAAATCGTCTCCAAATCGTCTCCAAATCATTCTTAAATCATCAAAATCGATAGTGATTTCAAATCTCGTAGATGTAAGCTCATTTTGCGCAATGACGCCACCCCCCCCCTTCTCGGACCTTGGTCATTATAGTTTTACACCAGGGCTGCGCGGGTCCAGAGTTTTGGGTGTCGGGTAATAGGGTATCGTGTCCAATTTTCAATTACCCGTCCCCGGGGGGTCCTGCAAAATCCCCAAAATGAGCTCCCTCGGGTCCAATTCGGTTCTTTGTTTTTCATTGAACAGTCCAATTAAAAGCTAGATTTCAAAGCCGCCGAGCCATTATCCCCCATAGTTACGTAATTCATTAAACAATTGCCTTAATTAATAACTTGTTGCTAATTAAATTATTAATTATGAAAGGCGGAAGTATTGAAACACGCGCGGTAACCCGTCATGAACTGGACCCGTCAGACTCGGCATCTTGTATTGGCAAAGGCTTAAAATTGGGACTCGGGTACCCGTTAACGAGTCCTAAAAAATATGTTTCGGGTATCTGATCGGGTACCCGAATCGGACCCGAGATTTTCGAGTACCCGCACACCCCTGGTCATTATAGTTTTACACGCTCATAACTTTTGTGTTGATTGTGTAACTTTTGCAAAAAAAGGTGCCGCCATCGCTGGCGTGTACCGGGCTTCCCGTTTCCAGATGTTGCCCTTGTACGCCTTAATCTGGGGTGTCGGACAAACAATTTTGGGCGCAGTCATGGCCCTGACTCGCATTTTGGCAACATTATGATGTCACAAGAAGCCGCTGATCTGATCTGATGAGCTATTTTAGGAGGAATTAACCCTTTTTTTTTACAAAAAAAGAAAATAAATAAATAAACCGCGTATCCAACGATGCTCTGTTTCCAAGAAATGGTGGTGGAATGAGCTGTACAGGCGAAATATATTTGGCGAAATCTTTGGTGAAATCAAGAAATCAATGGTGAAATCGAAGAGAAAATCTTGAAATCTTTGGCGAAATCAAAGAGGAAATCCTGAAATCTTTGGTGAAATCGCGAAATCAAAGAAGAAATGTAATCCCCGGGCTCAGCCCATAAATGATGAAATATCTTTTCAGGGTTGTACATTACATTGTGTACGCAATCTATCTATATTTATGTATATACTAGGTGTTATTCCCGCTGTAATAAGAACTCCCATCAAAATGATATAAAGAATGGGTAGATTTTACTGATGAGTAATATTTTTGTAGCACCCAAGGAGCGAAGGCACTCGGTGCTGCCCGTCAGCCCCTAGGGATGCATTTTTATTACTTTTCACGCGGACATTATTCCATAAAGAAGGGTTTTTAAGTTTTTGGCCACCATTTAAAAAGATGGCGACAAATCGAACCCAAAAGACCATTCAGCCTGTCTATAGGTTAAAGGAAACCAGTCTACTAAATATTTCAGCCTTCTTGGGCAAGTGGTTTGGGCTGGATTATTAGTCAGACTGTCAGGACTTTGATTTATATATATTATTATTATATTATTGTTTATATATATATATATAATTATATATACCATAATTAGGTCATGACCTCTAACTGACTTCAGTCAGTCTTAAATGCCAGTTCTGAAACATTTCTGCAAAAATTCACGTTTAGGACTGGGGGCGGGGGGAACGGGGTCTAGAGAGCATTTCCACATAGTTAAGAATGGAAGGGGGCGTGTTTTCCATCTCTTTTTTGGCGCCAAGACAGGGACGTGATGTATTTTCAAAAGTAACCCGTTACATTAACTGTTCAGAGTGAGCCGAAAGTTAAATAACACATTTAAATAAATAATCGGGTTTAGATTTTATACTGGAAGAAAGCATCATGCAGTGACAAATCGGAACACTGAAAGGTCGGATCGTAATCGCAGGGTTGTCACAGTACCTGGAAAAGTCAAGGAATTTGAAATTGGGCCGAAAAGGTCAGGGAATTTGAAATTGGGCCGAAAAGGTCAGGGAATTTGATTTTAGTGGGTAAAATTTCTTTGGATATGTCTTTATCGAAAGAGTAGTGAAAGTTCCCCTCATCTTCTCTTAACACAGAGTGAACTCTGAAGCAATCCTTAAAAATGCTGTCTAGAATTGTTCTTGTAAAATCTCTTAGACTGCTATTTATAGTTAAAATGTTTCTTAATCATTTTGTTGCAACAAATACATTGGAAAACTTAATGTAGCCTAGATCGAGTTTATTTAATTATAAGCACTTAAAACGTGCTGTAAACATTTACAGCATGTAACATATCTAGTTGGATAGAATTTGAAATTTGTAAATTAATACATTCGTAAAGCCTACACTTTCAATTAGAAAATTTTGCCGCTTCAACATTTTCTAAACTTTATATCATGGATAAAGAAAGCGCGTGAGTAAATTTGTTTTCACGCTATAGGATCGGCAACTCCCTATCTCGAACGACAGCTTATTCTGTATAAACTCTGTTACAACATCGGTTGTCAGCACGCGCAAAACTAGGTCTCTGTGTAACGTAGCTTTGTATGTGCTGTCAAGAGACCAAAAACTTCAGGATCTTCAATATTTAAAATATCCGCGAGTTTTTTAGCTCGAGTGCATGCACGGACCTCTAGGCCTTAGTTTCAAATACGTGTGAAATTGCCTACAGCCTACTACACGTATTTGAAACTAAGGCCTAGAGGTCCGTGCATGCACTCGAGCTAAAAAACTCGCGGATATTTTAAATCCTGTAGATCCTGAAGTTTTTGTCTCTTGTCTGCACGCAAAAAGCTAGGTTACATAGAGACTTAGCTTTGGGCGTGCTGACAACCGATGTTGTAACAGAGTATATACAGAATAAGCTGTCGTTCGAGATAGGGAGTTGCCTATCCTGTAGAGTGAAAACAAATTTCCTTACGCGCATTCTTTGTCCATGCTCTATATTATGTAGTTTGTGAAGGGGAATGAAGAGCCTTTCGCTAATGACAAGGTTTGTAAGTGTATGTTGCGTCCCAGTTAGCTTCGGTGGATTGGTGTGGGCTCTAAATGTCAGGCCCCAGTGTTCTCTATTTAGACATCGTAATTGAGTTGTGATTGGTGCTACTTTTGAAGCGCGCGTGTGACTTGAAGAGTCAGTAATAAGGAGGCCAGGGTGCTTCCAAGACCAAGGGCGATGGCAGCGATCAGGAGGTCGCTGGCGTCCATGGCTTCGCTCTCCTGGCTGGTGATGGGTTGAGTCCAAGTGTGTCTGACCACGTGACGCTCGCATTCCCTGTAAAGCACCTCGAAAGGCGTACTCTCAAAGTGATGTGTCAACCTGCAAAAACGGAATAACGAACGGATTATTACGGAGTATCAGCTTCGTATGAACCCTATACCAATTTCTAGAAAGTACCAAGAAGTGATATCTAGTTTATTAGGGAGAAGGTATGCCTAAGTATTCGCGCGCCATAGTCCCAGTCCCCCTTTCCAAGTACAAGGGGGTCGTAAAAGGAGGCCGGGCTATTTCGCTGAGTTTCTGGTTCGAACCACCACTTTCACTTTGGCGGCTCTATTAATTCACGAGCGAGCTTTATTAAGGTCGAGCCGAGCCGATAAGCATCAAGCCACAACCACTCGCGAGCTTAGTCACTTAAGTATTTTTATATGAAATAAAGCGTAGGAAAATTTGCTTTTTCTCGCGTCTAGCCATGTTTCGAATTATTCCTTGATTCGCCTCTTCATTTGTTGGACCTAAACGGATGTAGATATAGCGCCATCTCTAGTCAAAATAAATCGTTTTTGCGGATTTTAAAGATAGCGGCGCCCAATTTAGGCAGGATTTTGATTTTGACGTCATAGGACACGTGATATTTGGTCCAATTTTCTTACAACTTCCTGTTAGGGGTAGTAGCTGCGGCTAGAGGGCGTTTGGAACATGTATACTTTATCTTTTAGGGGGAAATAACAATCCCTAGCGTTAGTTAATCCATGGCTAGAACCCTTCCATCTTTTACCCCAGCGGGGATTCGAAAATCGGCACGGTCGCTTCATTGTTAGTCTCGATGCTCGGTTTTCAGTTCGCTAGAAGCCTAGAACCCTTTTCGCTTGAAGTCGGCCTTTTAACGCGGTGCTGCTATGTGTCAGAAGAAAGATTAAGGAAATACTTTAGGTTGAGTTTTTCCAAGCGAGACGATGTCACGTTGCGATTAATGAGAAAAGCGTAGAGGATTTGCTTCAATGGTCTCGAAAAGTAGAAGCGGTAATTTTCGTCGTCGGTGAGTGAGACGCACGATGTCGTCGTTACCAAAAGGGTTTGCGTCAAAAGCGTCTTTTGGCGCTCGTTCACCTCTGACAAAAAATCGAATTCCAACAATTGCTCGAAAAGGAAAAATTCCATTTTGGACACGACTGCTTCCAAGGACACGTCACTCCGAGACTGGAAAAATACAAGATATTACCATGGATAAAGAATGTGCGTGAGGAAATTTGTATTCACGCTATAGGATAGGCAACTCCCTATCTCGAACGACAGTTTATTCTGTCTATACACTGTAACAAAATCGGTTGTTAGCACGCACAAACCTAGATCACTATGTAACGTAGCTTTGTGCGTACTGTCAAGAGACGAAAAACTTGAGAATCTTCAGGATTTAAAATATAAGCGAGTTTTTTAAGATCAAGTGCACGGACCTCTAGGCCGTAGATTCAAATGCGTGTGAAATTGCCTACAGAATACTACACATATTTGAAACTAAGGCCTAGAGGTCCGTGTATGCACTCGAGCTAAAAAAACTCGCGTATATTTTAAATCCTGAAGATCCTGAAGTTTTTTGTCTCTTTTCAGCCCGCACGAAGCTACGTTACATAGAGACTCAAGTTTGCGCGTGCTGACAACTGATGTTGTAACAGAGTGTGTACAGGTTAGGCTGTCGTTCGAGATAGGGAGTTTCCTATCCTGTAGCGTGAAAACAAATTTCCTCACGCGCATTCTTTATCCATGGTATGTGTGTACTGACTTTTGCGGCGATGAAATGGTGCTCAAATGAGTCGTTGATGACTCTGAGGGATTTGAATTTGTGGGAGTAGCGGGGCAGGTCTTGGAGGTCCGTCAGCTTGCTGTACGTTGGGATGGACATCTTGGTTTTGAAGAAACTTCCTTGGTATAACAAGACGATCATAGCTAGAAAGAGCCACGAACCCATCAAAATGCGCACGCCGCACCCATTGCCGATCTTCAGATTAGCTAAGAGGGATTAATAGAAAGACGGACAATTAAATTTCACAATTAATAATAGCTCGGATTGAGAATGAATAGGACAGAAAACAGGGTTGTCACGGGTCAGGGAAAACCTGGAAAAGTCAGAGAAATTAAAAATGGGCCGAAAAGTCAGGGAATTTTTAAAAATTTCAGCAAAGTCAGGGAATTTTTTAAAATTTCAGCAAAGTCAGGGAATTTGATTTCAGTGGGTAAAATTTCTGGGGATAAGTCTTTATTTAAAGAGTAATGAAAGTTTCTCGGATTCTCCTCATCCTCTCTTAACACAGAAAACTCTAGAGCCACCGTCACTAGACTATATTGCACGGCTTTCAGTTTGCTAGAACCCTTCCATCTTTTGACCCAGCGGGGATTCGAAAATCGGCACGGTCGCTTCATTGTTAGTCTCAATGCTCGGTTTTCAGTTCGCTAGAACCCTTTTCGCTGGAAGTCGGCCTTTAAGATATGTTTGACAACTCTTTTTTTTTACTTTTCACGCGGACATTATCTTCCATAAAGAAGGGTTTTTAAGTTTCAAATCGAACCCAAAAGACCATTCAACCCGTCTATATGTTAAAGAAAACCAGTGTACTAAATATTTGCGAAATCGGTTGAAACGCGCGGACTTTGTTGCATAGAGAAGATTTTTTACATTTCTGGGCGCCATTTTTTAAGATGGCGGCGGATTGGGGGGAATCTTTCTTAGTACGCGCCTACTAAGTTATGAGTAACGTTCCTGCAAATTTTCAGCCTTCTAGGGCAAGCGGTTTGGGCTGGGCGTTGATTATCAGTCAGTCAGTCAGGACTGATTTACGGTAGCGTTGATATTCTCTCATTAGTTTCAATCCATCAAAATATGGGTGCTCGAATATTTAAGCAGAGACGTACTGATATTTATGAATGTGAAGGTGAGTTGCCAGAGACAATACGCGTAATTCCTCCAATCGTATGTCTGTTTCCGCTTAAAGCGCGAGGTCGTGAAAGAGCTGCTCCAGTTCCAAATGGCAGATACACTTGATAGAAATAACGCCATCAATGCAATTACCTGCAATTTATCCAATGATCGAGTACATTTTAGAACTGTCTAATCTTCTATTGTATATCCTGGATCATAAGTTTATAATATATGTTCCATAAGTGCGACAATCAGGTAAAATTATTACAGATACAGAGACCCAGTCTTACAGTGTCTTGCGCATCTTGTTTGCATGACGTCACAAATTTTGAAATAAACCTCCTAACGGGCACTCTCTGAAGCTCGCGGAATTGTATCAATGCGCGGTAGGGACTGTATGTGCAACATTGGAGCCTCGCTGCCTCGGACCATGCTCGGACTCTTGGTTTTCGCGAGTTCGGTCTTGGTTTGCTTATATTTTTAGTCCAAGATTAGCTCAGATTCATTCCATGAAAGGTTCGATAATTTGATTGATAATAACAGTAATATTTCAACCAACCTGGCATTCAGAAATTCTTTTACACTATCTTCAATAAGTTCTGGCGGAGGCGATATCTTAAGCCTTTTCTCAACTTCATAATAGGAAAATAGTGTTCCCGTCGAAACTTAGTTAGTTTGACTCGCCTTTCTCTTTCATTTTAACAACTATTCTTATGCCTAAATTACACTGGGTTGATTTTGATTCTCTCGTATCAAATATTCGCGTACGAAAACAAATTTTGCAACGCGTTTGCCGCTCAATCGATGGCCGCCGTTTGTTTACATCTAGAGAGATTAGGGAACGCCTACGAACTACTTTCGAGCACTCGTCTCTGATTGGCCCAAAGAAAGAAAAACCAAACACCTTATAATGACATATAACGGGCTCATATCTTGGAGTCCCTCAAAATATTTTGTCATTGTGTGACTGGGTGTAAGCAGAAGTAGGATAAGGGACTAGAAGTATTGAGGTAACCAAATTCTTCACTTGGCGAAAGTGAATATTCTTGATAAGACACCAACGGTTGGCCCTCTGGTAGCGATTTCCGAGTTTTCCCTCTAAAACGTGAGACGCTCGCGGTGGTAGACGGCCGAACTAGATTCAAGCAGCCGCGTCCGTCCGCGGCTTTAGATTGAGGGGAAGGGGGTAGGAAGATGTTTTTTGGAACTCGCCCAATTTTTTTCTTTCTAGTGTAGGCGCGATGGAAGCGGCATTTAATCCTGAAATTTGTTCACTACTGCCAGGATCTATTACCAATGCTAGAGCTCTTTACTTCTAGTCTCATCCTTCTTCTGGTGTAAGTAAAGATTTAACATGGGAAACGGTTTAATTGTCACACTTATGGGACATATATGGTAAACTTACGCTGGATGAATGGACACTATAACTTACGTAGTTCTGAAAGACGAACAGACCAGTGAAGGATGTTTCTATGTTTTTGGGTGGGGTCCCGGACATGATGACGATGTTGGTGGCCTTGAAGATGGGGGAGAAATGGTAATGGACGTAATCCCAGCCGCCGTTTGTAGAATATGGCATGAAAAACACGTCAATACCCTGTAGGATATATAAAAGTAAATTTTATAAAAACTTGTTTGATAATTTACATCTACATGCGCATGGTTCTCGCCTCCTTCAAGATCGTCTCCCGTCGAAAGGACGCGCAATCCTCCCCCGATACCTCTTCCATCTTCAAACTGTCAAGTAATCGAAATTCAAGTACTTGATCAATGATCATAGAGCTCCTTTCGGAAGTATTTTTTTTTCCTGATCCACTTAATTGGCCGGAGTGCTGCCACTTTAAAGTGCTTATATATTATGAGCCCTATGCTTCGTAAAATTAGTGAATACTTTATTCATTTAGGGAATACCATAAGTTTGCCTTTTTTACTTGCAAATATCAGAAGTGTATAATTCTTCTCTTCGAGAGAAGTGTACCACAAAGCATTTGGAGCAAGGTTACTAAACCAAATTAGATACGCGATAAATAGTTCCCTCATCATTACTCTATTACGCTTAATTATTTGCCAAGGCACACCTGTGAATTTTTTGTCCTATGTCAAGATGAGGCCTGTGGGTTGATTTTTGAATATAGAATTGACCCCACGGTGCGATGCCCATCTATAGAGCTATAGCCGCGTTTACACGAGACACTTTGGAAACGTTTTCAACCGTTTTGGAAAGGCCTAAGACTTTAAAAAAAAAAATATTTGCATTTTCTTGTGAAAGATCTCTGGTTTTATCAGCTTAATATTATTTTTTGTGCATTCCGAAACGGTTTAAAACGGTTTCAAAGTGTCTCGTGTAAACGCGGCTTTAGTCAGTTTGAAGGGGGAAACGTCACAGTTGGGCCTGCCAATAAACGGAACCGGTTTTCACCCTCCCTCCGTGCGGGCCGCTGAAGAACTCTATGCTAAATTTCCCGCACAATATGGCTCCTAGGCGGGGACTGGCGAAACCCCGCCTCAAAAGCTCTCCTTCCCCCCGAATTGAAATAGCTCTATAGTTTGATGAGCAGGAAAGCAAACAAAAATGGTGAGCCTTTAAAGAATGACGTTACATAACTAAAGTATTAAGAGGATACAGAGTGTCATCTTTCTTCTATTATCCCCTTCTGGTGATATATAAGAATCGTTTTTGGACTATGAAATACGTAAATGAGACTGTATAGATTGCGCTTAAATCTAGTCTAATATTGATCTTGTAATTCCAACCATAATTTTGGTAAGTGAAGAATTTCATCTTTCGCGCCTTAAAGACACCAGGGATAGATTTAAGTAGGAATGGAGATCAGAGTAATGTGGGCGCGCGTCAAAGTCCCGGACCCCCTTCCACGGGACGGGGGGGGGGGGGTATGAAAGAAGAGGCGGCGGATCATAGCAACAGAGGTGAAAAGGAATGACGTATTTTTCGCCGTTCCCGTCATCAACGCCATCGAAACGTAGCTGTTTAAGTGAACCAATAAGATAATTTAAACTTCTCGTTACGTGTTGGAGGGAGGGGCCCTATACTGGGTGGTCTATGAGTCGGACTGAAGGAAATACTGACAGTTCTCCATTCCTACTTCTATAATTAAATCTATCCCTGATGACTCTTATCTTCGAAGCTTTGATATGTTGAATTTAGACGTAAGTATTGCACGGTTTTGCACCACTCCTTCCCCAGTTATCCCAAGAGACTAAAAACGATTTTCAAACCTAATTATCTTAAGACTGGCTTTTTTTAGTTAATATTTTAGTTTAGATAGTTTTCACACATGGAGAATTCATACCATTTACACCAGGAGACCGGGCTACCTGGAGGAGACGGATTTCCGTCCACCAGGTAGCCCGGCCTCCTGGTGTAAATTGTATGAATCCTCCATGTGTGAAAACTATCTATTACTGGACAATTAGGTCTTTTGATCAATCTCAAATGAAATATTCACTTGAAGATTCGGCATGCTGTTATACGTCTGCCATCACCATTATGGAGTAATGTGAATATCACATTTTAAACTTAATAGCGCCTCACTTAACGCAAAGTGATTTCACGAATAACTTACCTTTGGTTCATGGAGGAGGCAATGTGTGTGGCCAGTCTGAGCAAAATCTGTCCAACCGGAGTGAATTCCATTCCCTGAAAATATCACAATTAAGCCACCATTATTTATATGTACGCTGGGCCTGCGTTTTTTTGCATCTTTTTGCTGATGATTTGTGTATGTGTGTTTGAGGCCGGGGTACGCCATGAACAAGTGTGGTTAGAAAGCGATTAAGACAAGATCCGCTACCACGTTGAAGCTCGTAATGTGAATAAAATTAAAACAATTGCGAATGGAAATACATTAGTTCTATCAGAAGTAGGATAAGGCACTAGAAGTATTGAGGTAACCAAATTCTTCACTTGGCGAAAGTGAATATTCTTGATAACACAGTACACACCAACGGTAGCGGTTTCTGAGTTTTTCCTCCAAAAAGGGGATATGCTCGTGGCGGTAGACGGCCGAACTAGATTCAAGCACCCGCGTCCGTGTTCCGCGGCTTTAGGTTAAGTGGAAGGGGGTGGGAAATTTTTTAGAACTCGACCAATTTTTATCTCGCCACTGTGTAGGCGCGATGGAAGCGGCATAAAATCCTCAAATTTGTTCACTAGTGCCAAAGAGGAGAGAAAGAGGGAGAGAGAATCAGTATAGGCAGCCGTGATCCATGCGTGGTGAAAACGGGGGTAAATCTACGGTACACCGCGGCGCCTGAGCGCAGCTTTCTCGCGCACAGTTTACGTAGGGGATGACAGAGATAAGGCGAGGAGGTCAATCCCCCCTTGCGCAAAGGATGTGAGTCCTAAATCTAAACGTACCGAAAATTGTTTTTACTACCCCCCTATTTTCCCATTTTCGGCGGATTTTATAAACCGCGTTTCTATCTCCCTCTCTCTCTCCTCTTTGCTAGTGCCAGGATCTATTACCAATGCTAGAGCTCTTTACTTCTAGTCCCATATCTTACTTCTGGTTCTATGGTATGAGTTAATAGTATAGTTTTCCGACTTCGGACGGACGTAAAATGATTTGGTATAGACTTTTATTGAAAAAAGATCTTCTTCGGGCTCTTGGAAGTATTGGGAAAGAAATAAGAAAAAAAAAACGTAGACAATTTCATACCTGGTACATTCCAAATATAAGCTCCATTTTTCGGGGTTTTAGGTTTGCTCGAGCTCTTTAGAAATTTCGTCGTCGTAAATTAAAAATCAAGTCCATCGAATATAAGCTGCTGATTGTTGGGCCACCAACAACTATGATCTGCTCTTCAAATAGAACGCAGTTCCATGTAAAGAAATAAGCGAACTTTTGTTAAATGGAATTCTATGGATCTGTATTGTTATATCATTTTCCATGGGAAACAGCATAAGTCACATTGAAGCCTTAATGGATTCCTTATCCTAAGACCATTGTTGTTAATCTAACCTTCCGGGTTGCCGACAATAAAAGTAAATGGAAAGCACGTGCCCACTCGCTCAATCGAAGGACACGGCACTATATCAACTGAAAGTCAAATCAGAATAAAAATAGGGCTAATATTAAAGTTAAAGCTGGTCGAGAAAAAATACTCCTCGTTTTCTATTGTTTTCGCTTCATTTCAGACTGGGAAGTCACTTTTATTCGAGGGGTTAGTCACCTTTATTCGAGGTGTTAGTCACTCGAATAATCAGGTGTACAAAACCTCAGAAATCGATTACTTGATTTCGGGAATTCTTAGAAAATCATCAGTAATCAAAATCATTCTTGCGGGTAATCAAAGGTAATCGGAAATCTCCGATAATCACGTGAACTCTTGAGAAAAATCGGAAATAATCACGTGATTTACTGCTAATCTTTTGTAATCGCCTCAGTAATGACACATTTCGTGAAATAATCACGCGTAATCAATCAAGGAATTCGAAAATCCAAAATAAAAAATCATAATCAGTTGAAATAGAAATAATCACTGCATTCATCGAAATTCACGAAGAAATCCAGTGGTAATCACGGCATTCACCAAAAAATCACCGGAATTCGTTGGAATTCAAACAGGAATCGCAAGTAATCAGCGGCAATAACGGGAAATCAGTGTAAAGATGATCGTAATCACGGAAATCAAGGAATTCGTTCGGCAATCATCGGAATCCACATAAAAATTCAGAAATCAGTAAAAATCAGGTGTACAAAATTTTGGCGAATGACTAGCCCCTCGCTTTTATTCTAATTGAAAATCTAAACAGAATCAATGAGGAATAACTTACGAGGCGTTACTTTTAAGACTGTAAGACTGAAGTTCGGCGACAATCTAAATCAAACATTATGTATGGTGAAGTGTAAACATGCGGACGTTTGACAATAGAATCATTTGGCACAATGGAAAACGAATAGCTTTATATGTATATAGGTTTTTAGTGGCAGTTCGCCGAAGCTCAAACTATATTCAAGTGTCGCGTGCTACCAAGAAAAACCAATCTCTTAGTATTAGAGTCAAAAGCTTTGCAAAAAGGTTTTCGGAAAGATGTCAATTTCGGCCTAGATAGTTAAAGGAATAGCGACGTCGATAAAAACATTATCTCAAATCTAAAGAAAACCTTAATTTTTTGAGAGTTTAAACTCTCCTGATTCCAAAAATATGCTTGATTAATATTTAAATATGAGAGAATTCACAGGAAAAAACACTACGACTGAATTTTGAGTTTGGCGGTAGATATTTTTGGGTCACGTGACAGATTTTAGTTTTTTCCACAACATGTCTTTCAAACTCTAAATTGGTATCTTTGTCCCCTTGTCGCTTAGATCGTACAAGAAGGGATATTTTCTAACCTCCTCAGTAAAGTCTTCCTTCTTAAGCTAGATTCCCACTCGACCGAAAAAACCCGGCGGAAATCACACAGCCAACGGTAGAAATTTTAACTTACGCCGGCGTCCGGCGGTAGACCGTTCACACTACGACTGAATTTTCAGTTTGGCGGTAGATATTTTTGGGTCACGTGACAGATTTGAGTTGTTTCCACAACATCTATTTCACACTCTGAATTGGTATCTTTGTCCCCTTGTCGCTTAGATCGTAAAATAAGGGACATTTTCTAACCTCCTCAGTAAAGTCTTCCTTATTAACATCTTATCTCTTTTTACTTTCTTAAGTTTAATTTTTCTTTATTGGTGGTATGTTTCCGATAAGCCTTGGTCAACCACAAAAAAATGGCGGCTATCAATCGATCTCGCGTGTGCGTGCGCTCTTGAAATTTATGACGTTGTCAGTGGGATAATTTCATTGGCTGAGACTCCGGCGTAACGCCGAACACGACCGAAAAAATAGAGTTGTGGAAACAACTCAAATCTGTCACGTGACCCAAAAATATCTACCGCCAAACTGAAAATTCAGTCGTAGTGTGAACGGTCTAACGCCGGCGCAAGTTAAAAATCGGCTGCATGATTTCTGCCTTGTTTTTTCGGTCGAGTGGAATTATAACCGACTGGAGTGGCGTCAAAATCAACGCGCGATGTTCCATCTTTAATTATTAGAAACATTTCATCTTGATTATTATGAAAAATCCATCGTGAATATTTAGAAAAAAAATCACATTTAGAATATTTAGAATAAATCCATCGTGAATATTTAGAAAAAAATCACATTTAGAATATTTAGAATAAATCCATCGTGAATATTTAGAAAAAAATCACATTTAGAATATTTAGAATAAATCCATCGTGAATATTTAGAAAAAAATCACATTTAGAATATTTAGAATAAATCCATCGTGAGTATTTTGAAAAAAATCACATTTAAAATATTTAGAATAAATCCATCGTGAATATTTAGAAAAAAATCACATTTTGAATAAATTCATCTTGAATATAAGATTAATTTTAACTTAGACTGCAATTGTTCATCGAGAAAAAAGAGAAATAATTCCATATCTAGGTAAATAAGTTTGTAAGTAGTAGTCCTCTTGACTCGGAGAGGTAATATTTTGGTTTTCCCAACTTCTTTTGAACTTGAACCGAGACGGAACGCTCATATGGCAATTATCAAGAAGACAAAAATATAAGGTTCTTAATTATTTTAAATTCGAAAATATTTTGTAAATGTTCAAAAATTTAGGCGTGTGGTGATCGATACTATTACTAAAGCATCAAAGCTACGCCATAATTGTGAAACCTCTTTCAATAACTCTTGATTTCTTAAATAGACATTTCTCAAAGCGTATGACACGTAACATTAAAAGTCTTTCTTTTCTCATATTCTATTAAAAAAAATGGTTTAATCCAAAATTTATTGATAATTTCTAAGCTATTCATTATTCTTGAAGCGTATTGTAATCAGGGGTGTGCGGGTACCCGAAAATCTCGGATACCCGAAACTCATTTTTTAGGACCCGAACGGGTACCCGAGTCCCAATTTTAAGCCTTTGTCAATACCCGCCTAGTCTGACAGGTCCAGTTCTGACAGTTCATGACGTTATCGTGCGTGTTTCAATACTTCTGCCTTTCATAATTAAATAATTTAATTAGTAACAAGTTATTAATTAAAGGCCGACTTCCAACGAAAAGGGTTTTAGCGAACTGAAAACCCAGCATTGAGACTAACAATGAAGCGACCGTGTCGATTTTCGAATCCCCGCTGGGTCAAAAGTTGGAAGGGTTCTCGCTAACTGAAAGCCGTGCAATGTGGTTCTAGCGATCTGAAGATGAACAATAGAAATACTTTTAAATTTATTTACTCTCGAATTTTTGCTTTCCCCTGAAGGAAATTCTCTACTGTGTATCTTCAGTTCGCTAGAACCACATTGCACGGCTTTCAGTTAGCTAGAACCCTTCCATCTTTTAACCCAGCGGGGCTTCGAAAATCGGCACGGTCGCTCCATTGTTAGTCTCGATGCTCGGTTTTCAGTTCGCTAGAACTCTTTTCGATGGAAGTCGGCCTTAAAGGCAAATGTTTAATGAATTACGGGGGATAATGGCTCGGCTTTGAAATCTAGCTTTTAATTGGTTTTAATTGGACTGTACAATGAAAAACGAAGCGACCCGAATCCCACACGAAAGCTAATTTTGGGGATTTTGCAGGACCCAAGGACCCGACGGGTAATTGAAAATTGGACCCGATACCCGCGGCGGCGGGTAAAATTTTCTATTACCCCAAGTTTACCCGCACAGCCCTAATTGTAACGAAAAATAAATTTAAAAATATTTCTTGCAAAGTTCCAACAATAATGTTAAGAACGATACGGTGTAGCCCAAGGCTAAGACCATAAGCGAAGCTCGGAAATTCTTCAACGAAAGCCTTTCCAATACATCGTAATTTGGTTTGATGAAAAAATTATCCAGACAGTCCATGGACAGAATCGAATCTCGCACCAGTTTTTGATCTTGCAAACCCGATTCGATGAACATCAAGGCTCTAATTTTCAAAGAAATATAATTTAATATTATTATTGCTCATAGCAGGGATAGATTTAATTTTAGAAGAAGGAATGGAGAACAGAGTAAGCTGGGCGCGCGTCAAAGTCCCGGACCCCCTTCCCCGGGACGGGGGGGGTATGAAAGAAGAGACGGGGTCATAGCGACCGAGATAAAAAGATATAATTACGTATTTATCGCCGTCCCCGGCAGCAACATCTTCAAAACGTAGCTGTTTAAGTGACCCAATAAGATAATTTAAACTTTTCGTTACGTGTTGGAGGGAGGGAGGGGTTCTATACTGGGTGGTCTATGAGTCGGACTGAAGTAAATACTAACCGTTCTTCATTCCTACTTCTAAATTAAATCTATCCCTGCTCATAGATGGCTTTTCTTCTTCTATTTTACTATATTTTTGAAATTTTTTTCCTATTATTGTAAACATTGTTATTTTAAAAATTACCCAACCTGATTCGGGATGCAATTACCTATCTTAAACGTCAAAACACCTTATTTTTAATGAAGTACGCCACGATTTTACCAACAAACGATAAATCTACGCCCTGACGTTATTTTTAAACTGATCGGTTTCGAGACTTCATAGTTGAACTTACGACTTTGAAATCAGATTGCGTGTTTCCAAATCCAAATCACGCCTATAAAAGTAGCAGTCTTGTTCAAGTACAATTTCGGATGATCCAAAGGCGGCGTTTATTTGCCCGTCCTCGCACATGTCGGCCAAATCCAGGACGATCCCGAGATAAACTGGCATAAAGAAAGTGGCCATGCTGACACCCTCTTCCGGTTCGCTAATGAATCTAACCATATCCGAAGCCTCTTCGGCAATTGTCATTTGCTTAGTAGCTTTCATCACGTCAGCGTTGGTATTCCCCTGAAAATATTATTATTATATTAAAGGGAGAGTGAAATGAAAAATCAAGTGATTTTAAACGATTATTTTACTAATTATAAGGCCAGTATGCATAGTGAAACCATGGATAAAGAATGCGCGTGAGGAAATTTGTTTTCACTCTACAGTATAGGCAACTCCCTATCTCGAACGACAGCTTATTCTGTATATACTCTGTTACAACATCGGTTGTCTGCACGCGAAAACCTAGGTCTCTATGTGACGTAGCTTTGTACGTGTTGTCAAGAGAGCAAAAACTTGAGGATCTTCCATCAAAATTATATAAAGGAATGGGTAGATTTTACTGATGACTGATATTTTTGTAGCACCCTAGGAGCGAAGGCACTCGGCGTTGCCCGTCAGCCCGTCAGGACAATTTTTACTACTTTTCATGCGGAAATTATTCCATAAAGAAGGGTTTTAAGTTTCTGGCCGCCATTTAAAAAGATGACAACAAATCGAACCCAAAAGACCATTCAGCCCGTCTATAGGTTAAAGGAAACCAGTCTACTAAATATTTGCGAAATTGGTTGAAACGCGCGGACTTTGTTGCATAGAGAAGATTTTCTACATTTCTGGGCGCCATTTATTAAGATGGCGGCGGATTGGGGGGAAATCTTTCTTAGTACGCGCCTACTACTTACGAGTAACGTTCCTGCAAATATTCAGTCATCTAGGGCAAGCGGTTTGGGCTGGGCATTGATTATCAGTCAGTCTGTCAGTCAGTCAGGACTTTGATTTATATAAATAGATTGAGCGTGTAAAGACCGCGTAAAGGGCTGATTTCGTCTACCTTTCTGTTATTGTTTTAATAGAAATTCAGTCAATGTACCTTTATGTACTGTTCCGTGCTACTTTCAACTAAAACGTAGAGGTTGACTTTCGGAAACTGCACCAGATCCTTGAACGAATCAATGACGATAGGCATTTCAGGAATGGTAACCCATGACAGAAGTAAACCTTTGTAAGACGCTGTTAATATGAAAAAACCGACGAAAAGCGTCCCGAAAAACAATTTTGACGAGCAACAGCCTTTAATCGTCTTGACAAAAGGCACATCTTTAAAGAAAAAAATTGTATTTGTGATAAGAAACATTCAATCAGAGAGAATTTACAATAATAATATTAATAATCCAAGCTTTTTCTATGAAGGGATTTCCACACTGAGCCTGTGGCTTGTTTGCAATGCAAAGAGGGGTGGTGGCTAGCCCCTATGCCACAACTAACCTACAGCGCCCTATACTAACTATTACCGTTAACCTCTGCAAGTTTTGATGGAAAGGAGAAACCGGGTTAGACCGTGAGTAGTAGGGAGTGATAAATACAATGTAGCTCAAACAAGTAGGCTGCGACGCTAAAACTGGCCAGGTAAATTTCCGGTCACATGAATCTCCTAAAGTTTGCCCTCAATCATTGTTGGTTGTACAACTTCTTCACACTCAGGAATAATTAATTCCTGCTTAACCAAAACACCAATGACCGTTTAATATCAATACCTTAAACTGTGCCAGTGTAATACGCATAGTTACACCTAAATGCGTAAACCTTCAGTAGAACCGCATTGGATTAAAAACAATTTCGGTTTTAAGTTCAAACCAATTTAAATTATCAAATAAGCTTATAATGACGAATATCAAAGCGGGTCAATAAAAATCCCTAATTAGGTATAATTATTTATTTTTTGAACCTAATAATGAAAAGTCATTTTCACTAATGTAACTGAAAATTACATATTCCCTTCACAACATACAAACGCGAAAAAGCTTCCTTGCGAGGGACTTAGTGGCGAGGGAAAAAAAGGCCCTCGCGGTGAGTGAAGGAAGTACTAGGGAGTGAACTGACTCACTCTTTCTTTAGAACAATCTCTCTTTCTCGAGAATGGAGTAATGTAAATCTCTGTTTATGAAACTCTCAATCCGCGAGCAGCAGCACGCGTGGTCCAACAATGTTTCAATCATATTTCGCGAAGGAGTGATTTTAGAGGGACGAAAAATCCTTCAAAATACCTCTCTTCATTGGTGGCCAAGTATTTCTTAAAATTTTCCTAGACACTTGCAGTAAGGGAGACAAATAAAATTGGGATGATATTTTTTTAAAATAAGGTGGGTCTCTCTGGTGATAAGGACATAAATTTATGGTAGTCGAACTTTAACCAACAGTCAGTTCAGTTTGGTATTCGATTTCGATATTCGTATCGAATAGTGAAAATGGGCTTATCGAATACCGGGTCGAATTATTCGATTGAAACGGTTAACCGCTCACCTCTAGTTACCATTTGAATCGCAAAAATTTTCTTTTCCAAGCTGTTTTTACATAAGAATTTTTAATCTTTCAAGTTCGTACCTTGTTCTAAAAGAACTGACACGACATTAACGCTCGTCTCTTTCAACAGCGTTCTAAATCTTCTTGTCGAGGCGAATCTTTGCATTACGCTCCAAAGTATCGCTAAGGATACGGCCGTAGTTAACAGTGGAATCCATACCTTAAAATATACATGTATATTACGAGCATTTTTATTCTATTTAGATCGTAAGTTTATAAGATATGTTCCTTCCATAAGTATGACACTTTCTATACTTTGTAATGCTAGAGACTTGCAGCTCGAGCTAGTTCGAGTCCTAATTAGTCTGTACTAAGCCTTTCACAGCGCCACACCGGGCGTCGCTTTACTATGAATGTATGCCCTACGTCACAAGCTCTTAGTAACCAGTGACAAACTTACGAAAAATATCTTATAAACTTATGTTTAGATACATTTGAACCAGGAATGTATGGAGGGGTTGGAATGTCTAAGGTCAAATCCTAATCGGCGTGAAATGATCTTGGAAACAACTGGCGTGGCTTAATTTACGCTAGTGATGTCATAGCCTGACGTAAAAATCCTATTTACCACTTAAATTATTTTCATTCATTCTTTGGCTGCCAAAAAAACTTGTTTGCTATAATTCTCCACCCTCTACCCTAGGTCCTCTGCCAAGGCTGAGAGAATCGAATATGAACGCGAACGGCGGCGAATCAGCGCGTTTAACTTTAAAAAATCTAAAAGGTCACTTCTGCCATGCCATTTTTAACGAGTCATGACATTTTTCGCCGTCAGTAGACAGCTAAACAGACGTAGGGGGAGGAGCTACACTTCTAAAAAAGGGACTCGCCTTATGTTTCCACCATCAAGGGTACAACGAGAGCCCCCTTAGCCATTCCAGCCCCTCCATACATTCCTGTTTGAACTTATGTTCGTCTTGTCCACTTGATCGTCACTGCCTTTAGTAACGTAACAACAATTAGTATAACACTTTCCATCGCCGCAAACCTAAATATCTCGAGGGAAAATTATTCCCAACGGAAGAGGCCAGCTTCAGGCCACTCAAATAACCCTTTCATGCTCGTATCTATTGGCTGTGCCCCGAACAAATATTAAGTTGGTTGATGCTAAATGTGTTTTACTTGGAAAAACACCCATTAACGTGAATCATTGAGCGTCATACTTCTTCTTGTTAAGTTACTTTTGACACGGCTGTCTTTTAAACGATGTTATGGCGTTCAACAAATCAAATGCGCCATAATTTTAATAAAAACAATTTCCTTACGTTTAATTCAAAGACGTAAAATATGCTAAAGACGACGGATTTGCCTTGTTGAGGCGTTGAGAAAAACCTCCACGATATACAATAGACCGGAAAAGTCACTTCGTAGTATTTGAAGATTTCTTCGTTTATCATAAGTGGTGATACGCTTATGTCACTTTCCTATTTGACATGTCGTCACAAATTAATTTCGTTTAAAAATAAAATCATGGAGGAAACATTTTGACAAAATGAAAAAGTGGTCACCGGCTCTAATAGACCAGGTCACCAAGCCTTTACGGTAAGTACGAAATGTGACGAAAACAAGCCCCGTAAGTCTCCGTGAATATTCCAAACCCTCTTACACTCTCACCATAAGTTCGTTAGATATGTTGGCCATAAGTTTGTCACTGGTTACTGACTCGTTTGTCATGACGTCACCTAGGTAGGTCTTAGATTCTGGGTAAAGGTACGCCTGGTAAGGCGCTGTCAAAGGCTCAGTACAGACCAAATAGGCATGGATTAACTAACGCTAGGGATTGAACTGTTATTAAACAACAAAACATAGAATGATACAACAAGGCAAAACAAACGCCGGACTGACGATGAGATTAAATGCTATGCATTATTGTAGACATGAAAAAGAACTTCACATTTAGGCAGATGCCTAACATGAACAATCAAGGAATAATTCGGAACATGTATTTCTATCGCCAACTACATGTTCCGAATTATTCCTTGATTCCCCTCTTCATTCCCCCAATTTATTGGACCAAATCGGATGTAGATATAGCGCCATCTCTAGGCAACATAAATAGTTTTTGTGAATTTTAAAGATGACACCAATTTAGGCGGGATTTTAATTTTGACGTCATGGGACCCGTGATATTTGGTCCAATTTTCTTATAACTTCCTGTTAGGGATAGTAGCTGTGGCTAGGGGGCGTTTGGAACATGCATACTTAATCTTTTAGGGGGAACGAACAATCCTTAGCGTTAGTTAATCCATGAAGTAGGACTAGATAGAAGTCCTGCAAAATTAACCACCGAGTGTAGTCTGCAATTCTCGCTTCAGTCGTTCTCGAGCTGTAAGTCTCTATCATTACAATGCATTGGAAGTGTCATGCTTAGCGAACATATCTTATAAACTTATGTATAGGTAGAGCGACCCATTATTTTCACCTCCATGATTTAACGAAGGTCGGCAATAGTAACAATTTTAAGAGTTTTAAATTAAAAACTAGTAAAAACGTTAGGTTTAATTGTTGTTTGAACAATTGTGGAATTTTACAACAGGACAGTCCTTACATTGCGCATCATAATTCCCAACAAGCCCGTTCCATTAGTGGGCGATGTTATTTTTCCAATGTCCAGCATGTTTTCAGTCACGGTGATTGTGTAGCTGAATTATACACGGGAAAACAGAAAGATAATTTTGCAAGTTTTCAGCTCTTACGAGTCTTTACATATGCAAAACCGGTCCAGGTCATTACAATTTAAATCTACCCCCAGAAGTAGTCAAGTTTGTTCAAATCCAGGCTGCGACTTACTGAAAGCAATTTCATGTTCCAAACCAAACTACTCTTAGCCCCAAACCAACCTACTCTTTGCCCCAAACCAACCTACTCTTTGCCCCAAACCAACCTTCTCTTTGCCCCAAAACCAACCTACTCTTTGCCCAAACCAACCTACTCTTTGCCCCAAACCAACCTACTCTTTGCCCCAAACCAACCTTCTCTTTGCCCCAAAACCAACCTACTCTTTGCCCAAACCAACCTACTCTTTGCCCCAAACCAACCTACTCTTTGCCCCAAACCAACCTACTCTTTGACCCAAACCAACCTACTCTTTGACCCAAACCAACCTACTCTTTGACCCAAACCAACCTACTCTTTGACCCAAACCAACCTACTCTTTGCCCCAAACTAACCTACTCTTTGCCCCAAACCAAACTACTCTTTGCCCCAAACCAAAGTACTCTTTGCCCCAAACCAAACTACTCTTTGCCCCAAACCAAACTACTCTTTTTCCCAAACCAAACTACTCTTTGCCCCAAACCAAACTACTCTTTGCCCCAAACCAAACTACTCTTTGCCCCAAACCAAACTACTCTTTGCCCCAAACCAAACTACTCTTTGCCCCAAACCAAACTACTCTTTGCCCCAAACCAACCTACTCTTTGCCCCAAACCAACCTACTCTTTGCCCCAAACCAACCTTCTCTTTGCCCAAAACCAACCTACTCTTTGCCCAAACCAACCTACTCTTTGCCCCAAACCAACCTACTCTTTGCCCCAAACCAACCTTCTCTTTGCCCCAAAACCAACCTACTCTTTGCCCAAACCAACCTACTCTTTGCCCCAAACCAACCTACTCTTTGCCCCAAACCAACCTACTCTTTGACCCAAACCAACCTACTCTTTGACCCAAACCAACCTACTCTTTGACCCAAACCAACCTACTCTTTGACCCAAACCAACCTACTCTTTGCCCCAAACTAACCTACTCTTTGCCCCAAACCAAACTACTCTTTGCCCCAAACCAAAGTACTCTTTGCCCCAAACCAACCTACTCTTTGCCCCAAACCAACCTACTCTTTGACCCAAACCAACCTACTCTTTGACCCAAACCAACCTACTCTTTGACCCAAACCAACCTACTCTTTGACCCAAACCAACCTACTCTTTGCCCCAAACTAACCTACTCTTTGCCCCAAACCAAACTACTCTTTGCCCCAAACCAAAGTACTCTTTGCCCCAAACCAAACTACTCTTTGCCCCAAACCAAACTACTCTTTTCCCAAACCAAACTACTCTTTGCCCCAAACCAAACTACTCTTTGCCCCAAACCAAACTACTCTTTGCCCCAAACCAAACTACTCTTTGCCCCAAACCAAACTACTCTTTGCCCCAAACCAAACTACTCTTTGTCCCAAACCAAACTACTCTTTGCCCCAAACCAAACTACTCTTTGCCCCAAACCAAACTACTCTTTTCCCCAAACCAAACTACTCTTTTCCCCAAACCAAACTACTCTTTGCCCCAAACCAAACTACTCTTTGCCCCAAACCAAACTACTCTTTTCCCCAAACCAAACTACTCTTTGCCCCAAACCAAACTACTCTTTGCCCCAAACCAAACTACTCTTTGCCCCAAACCAAACTACTCTTTGCCCCAAACCAAAGATCGGTTATTCGAATTTCATTTCAAATAATCGTTTAGTGATTCGGCAAATGGCGAATTCGATTCGTCGAATACCCAATTCGAATTAAACGAATACTCTTTAAAAACTAGGGTATTCGCACAGCCCTAATATTTTTACAAGTTAGTGTAAAAGGCATATTTTGAACAAACCTTCTATTTAACTTGTTCACGAGAATATCGTAAAACGGTGTCATAATCCCACTGAAGACTTTATCGCCTTCTTCTTCTTGAAAAAAGATGGGTATCTACAGAGTGTAGGTGAGTTTTCAAAAATTTAATGCGCGCTATTTTTAGGTACACCATTGATATGGTTCGAAATCTACATTGATGACTGCTATACAGAGTGATTTTAGCGCTATCAATACCAAAGTGATCTAAAGAATTAAAATAACTCCATAGTTTCGTGTCAATTCGATAATTCGAACCTACTCAAGGTCTTAGTTAAAGGCCGACTTCCATCGAAAAGAGTTCTAGCGAACTGAAAACCGAGCAACGAGACTAACAATGGAGCGACCGTGCCGATTTTCGAAGCCCCGCTGGAGTAAATGATGGAAGGGTTCTAGCTAACTGAAAGTCGTGCAATGTGGTTCTCGCGAACTGAAGATACACAATAGAGAATTTCCTTCGAGGGAAAGCCAAAATTCGAGAGGAAATAAATTTAAAAGGATTTCTTTTGTGGATCTGCAGTTCGCTCGAACCACATTGCTCGGTTTTCAGTTCGCTAGAACTAGAAAGTCGGCCTTTTTAACATAGTCAAAATTCAACCTGAATGGCCGCTAGTCTAATTGGATTTTCTTCCATCGTGGTCGCTGACGTTTCTTTTACTGAATATCGCGTAAAAGGCTTAAAACCCGAGTGTGACCCGACAAATTTCGACGAAAAATACTAGGCCTACCTTCAACGTTACGAAACTGCGGTATAATTTTCGTACGCTTTTTCTTGGAATAGTTGCAGATGTGCGGTAAACACTAGGCAATCATCGAGTGGAAATGTTTGGGAATTGTTTTAGAAACACGTTTTACGATCTAAATAATTACGGTTCTAGGGCTAGATAACGGTAAAATCAATACAACGCTGTTCCGGCAGAGCAGATATATACACACACAAACCGATCTATTTTTGCGCATTAAGTTGCTTACTATTATAACCCTGTTGACGCAAACTTGCCATACACAATCATTTCATCCCTGTGACCTTCACCACAATGACGTAATCCGTCTCAATTTTTACTGATTCTAAAAATAAGTGTCGACGCAGCTATATAACTTAAGTAAAGAAAACGATTCCGAAACCCGTATATTGCAATTTGAAATTAAGTTTAATCGATATGAGAAATTTGCTTTTAATTGCGTAGTTCAAACTTTTGTTACGATTTGAAATTTTACAACAAAAACGGGTATAAATGCGGTACAGATGAACCTAGCTCCTATAACGTTGGGCTTTTCTGACTTTTTAGTTTTCCAATTTAACTGAACTTGGGATGTTAAATTTTTCATCTAAAATATGTGTTCGTAACAGATAAGAATCGCAAAGATCAGTAACAATCACTTATTGATCTTAGTAATTCTTATCAGCATTTTTCTTAACGTTTAACCATAAATTTTCGAACGATGCACGTAGCTCAATAAGACTATAATTTGCTTTGTCCAGCACTAAAAATCATGCACTATAGTAGTACCATAAGTTTATCATGCCTCTAAGTAGAGATATGGCTGCTATTTCTATGGCGATAGTGTTTGTCTGGCTCCCTTTAATGAAACCCTATTTCCCCCCTCCCCAATGCCTGCCTACACGAAACGTAAAAATCTCCTTTATTCCATTGGGTGATTTTTTTTCACGTGACCCATTTAGTAATCGTCTCGACCGTTTGGTGGCTGCACCGCGACATTAATTTCAAAATTTTCTATCTTCGGATCTTAGCGCTATACGAGTTCTGACGTCACAGTAGCCTGCGGAAGATGCCCAGTCGTAACCCATATTTGTGTACTTATAGGTGTGATAAACTTATGGTAGTACCTCGAGTAGTGCGAAAAGTAGAAACAGACGATTAGTCATATATCTTGGAAGTATTACGCGTTAAAGCCAGTATCAAGTCTTATCTAAATCTAAGAAATTTAAAAAGTTGATCTGAAAATATCGCGACACAGAAATGTTAGGGAAACTTCGATTCAGGACTGAAGTTTGTGCGCAATTAAAAAATGAAAATATACAGTTTTTTGCGTAATCATTTTATTAGTATAATGAACCTAATTGGGCTCTGAAATTTAATTCCATTCAAAATTCCGACAACAATTTTTAAATAGTTGCTTAACAAGTTTCCTTGTTGTAGCACGCCTGTAACGAAAAATGAAATATTTCATATTATGTAAGGCCATGAATAGGACAAATAATGAAGAGGATAAGGGGTATTACGTTGATAACTTTGCGGACTTTGTTCAAGCTGACTCCGTTAAGAGTAGCTTCTTTTTGCTTAATGCAACACATGGCTTGAAGAGTGCTCTAGAAAAGTAAACGATTCATAAGCGTTTATTTTAATTTTGTAAATAACATTAATTCTTTGTTTTATTTGTATGGTACCTGGTAGTTCTCCTCGGAAGTATCACGAGCGATGGCGATTAATTTCTCGTTGTCGAGGAGCTCGGGTCGGTTCAGTTCCGCGGCACAAGTTTTAATCGCGCTCTAACAAAGTTAAATAAATAATTCCATTATTAAGGTTTAAGAACAAAAATCAACCCTTTTATTTCACTAATGCCCCAAACTGAGTGCTGGTTGAGCATTCTTCTACCTAACGTTGTAGAAAGACGTTCGTGCAAAAAATGTGCCTCCGCCATTGACAGTGCATTAGGTGAACTTTGCCCTCAAATAAGCCAGGCAACAGATAGAATGTATCAATCTGGGCTTCGCCGCAACCAGTCTTTAAAGGGTCAGCCCACACAGGTTCGAACACCAATGTTACCATGGGTCAGCCGACCCTTTTGTGGTATTTTCCAGCTATGGTCAAACTCTGTAGTTTTGCATCTCAACAAAATTTCAGGCTAAAAACTAATGTTATAGTTAGGAGAATGCAAAATAATATTAGATAATGAATAAGGCGGAGCGTTTAGTTAATCAGGAGAGCAGTGACACACCTACGAAACTCGGCAAGGGATTGGGTGGAGTCGTAAAGGGCTTGGGGAGCGCGTTCCAAAGGGCGATGGCGCGACAACGTGGACTAACTTCGCGGAGGTGAGTGAGGACTGAGGAGCGAGGGAACTTGAAGCTTTGTGTCTCGAGAACGAAAATGGGCACTTATGTAGGCCGGTACGAGGCCGGCCTGGAGACGGAACAGGAAAAGGTACCGACGCTGTGTCATCGGCAAAGAGATGTGCGGTACTATGACGAAGGGACGCGGGGATCGCGTTGATGTAGAGAGCGAACAAGATAGGGCCAAAAACGCTACCCTGAGGCACACCGAGGAAGGACGGTAAAGAGGCAGAAGCGGTTTGGCCAAGGCCGACGTATTAGGACCGATTATGGAGATACGACGCGAACCACTCGAGAGTGGACGGAGTAACACCAACCGACGCGATGATACCGAGAAGGATTTCATGATTGACAAAGTCAAATGCCTTGGCAATGTCAAGAAACACCACCCCACTTACCATAAGAGAGTAGGATTTTTCAACGCATCCGGCCCATTCTTGAAAGCATTTCATACTGGAAACGGAACCTATAATACCGCCACCAAATATCCTTATAATTCTACTCAAATACTTAAAATTAGAATATTTAATTACTTTGTCCATTTTGCAAGTACTCTCCGGCAATAGCTACAGCGTCGCTGGAGCAGCCTCTTGGAAATTGGCTTTTCGTCGGGCTCCTGCCGTGAACAGCCGCGATGCAAAGGGTGCTGAACAAAATGAGAGCGTAGCCGTTCATAATGAATTTTTTTCTTCAAATTCAGGAACTGAATACCTTGTTCATCCTAAGAAATAGCTACTATTTATACCAATTTTAGCAGACTTAAGAGTGAACGATAAAACATCTACGTGTCAATACTTTTGAATATATTTCAATACGTAATTATAATGAATATAAATTTATGTCAACCTGCAAAAATTGACGAAGATTAATGTTGTAGACAGTTATGGTAAAGGTATCGTTCCAATAATAAGTTGTACAATGGAAAAATCCAGAGATGAACATATCCTTTCAGAAATAGTAAAGTTTGTGCGGTGAAAATGTTAATTGTGTGAAATAATTTTGTCTTATTACTATTCCTCTATAAAATATACGCAAATTTCCATTTAAAACAACGTTAACTTGAGTCTTGACGAATACCGACTGTTTTGTGGGACAGTCAAATATTATTTGAAAAACTTTACGGTTTAGCTCGCACATCCAAAATACAGTTTTTTACTTTTTTCAATAAATATCAATACTTGGAGGTTAATTATATGATAATTAATTACATTTAAGTCGCGGAAACTATTTTAATCAATATTTTCATGACCATATAAACCACCTGACGAGTTCCTACTTCCTAGCCACCAAATACCATAAAATATCTAAACCAAAGGGTTCGCTAGAACCACATTGCGCGGCTTTCAGTTAGCTAGAACCCTTACAACTTTTGACCCAGCAGGGTTTCAAAAATCGGCACGGTCGCTTCATTGTTAGTCTCGATGCTCGGTTTTCAGTTCGCTAGAACTCTTTTCGCTGGAAGTCGGCCTTTAAGACTATTAACAGTGAATTAATAAATTGAACGATATAGCTAGAATTCTGCAAACGTTTAGTTGTGTATTTTAGCGTATTCGTCACGTTAGCTGGTAACGAAGTAATTGTCATACTTAATGTCATTATGTTACTTATTTTGGAGGTAAATACTGTCACAACAATTAGAATTAATCTACATGCAGTGGTGAAATCTATTTTTGATCGAATATTTACGTGTTAAATCAGCGCGTCCGCGAGTTGACACATGAAAAATATTCGAGACGATTTTGATTAATGGGTTAGGATGGTTAGGTTGTAACATATTTAGAATTAAATGGATAAAAATAAAAAAAGGAGATTCTGTTAAAGGCCGACTTCCATCGAAAAGAGTTCTAGCGAACTGAAAACCGAGCGTCGAGACTAACAATGAAGCGACCGTGCCGATTTTCGAATCCCCGCTGGGGTAAAAGTTGGAAGGGTTCTCGCTAAGTGAAAGCCGTGCAATGTGGTTCTAGCGAACTGAAGATGCACAATAGAGAATATGATTCAGGGGAAAGCAAAAATTCGAGAGGAAATAAATTTGAAAGCATTTCTATTGTTCATCTTCAGTTCGCTAGAACCACATTGCACGGCTTTCAGTTCGTTAGAACCCTTTTCGCTGGAAGTCGGCCTTTAATATTTCCACCAGTAAAGCAAATGCAAAATTAATTCTGAAATACCCCTTGTGGTTTCCAATATGCCAACGTATGCAACAAAGCGCTAGGCCTGTAAAGTGGATAGCGTACAATTAAAATTTACCTAAAGTTGCACGTTAAGTTGAGAATAGACTAAAACACAAGTTTGGAAACCAGAATAAACCTCACTGAGTCGAGACCAAATTAAGAAGATTTTCGTAAATAATTAAATAAATATAATTGACTAGCTTTTAACCCGCGGCGTCGCTCGCGTGTAATAAGAACTCGGCGTTGCCCGTCAGCCCGTCGGGACAGTTTTCATTACTTTTCATGCGGACATTATTCCATATAGAAGGGTTTTTAAATTTTAGGCCACCATTTAAACAGATGGCAACAAATCGAACCCGAAAGACCATTCAGCCCGTCTATAGGTTAAAGGAAACCATTGTACTAAATATTTGTGAAATCGGTTGAAACGCGCGGACTTTATTGCAAGGAGAATATTTTCTTACATTTCTGGGCGCCATTTTAAAAGATGGCGACAAATCGAACCCGAAAGACCATTTAGCCCGTCTTAAGGTTAAAGTAAACCAGTGTATTAAATAATTGCGAAATCGCCTGAAACGCGCGTACTTTATTGCAAAGAGAATATTTTTTACATTTCTGGGCGCCATTTTTTAAGATGGCGGCGGATTGGAAAAATCTTTCTTAGTACGCGCCTACTACTTATGAGTAACGTTCCTGCAAAGTTTCAGCCTTCTAGGGCAATCGGTTTGGGCTGGGCGTTGATTATCAGTCAGTCTGTCAGTCAGTCAGGACTTTGATTTATATAGATATAGATATTACCAGGGATAGATTTAATTTCATAAGTAGGAATGGAGAACAGAGTAATGTGGGCGCGCGTCAAAGTCCCGGACCCCCTTCCCCGGGACGGGAGGGGGGTATGAAAGAAGAGGCGGCGGGTCATAGCGACAGAGGTGAAAAGGAATGACGTATTTTTCGCCGTTCCCGTCAGCAACGTCATCAAAACGTAGCTGTTTAAATGAACCCATAAGATAATTTAAACTTCTCATTACGTGTTTTCCACGGGACGGAGGGGTTTGAAAGAAGAGGCGAGTCATAGCGTCCCCGTCAGAAACGTCATCAAAACGTAGTGTTTAAGTGAGTCAACCAATAAGATAATTTAAACTTTTCGTTACGTGTTGGAGGGTGGTTTATGAGTCGGACTGAAGTAAATATTAACCGTTCTCCATTCCTACTTCTAAAATTATATCTATCCTGATATTATTTATATTTATCGTCAATAATTTACCGTAATTCTAGTTAACTATTTTTACAAAACGTTATTCCTAAAATTATTTTAAACACTGGTATTGTTGACGTTTAAATTTAAGCGTATGCCTCTTTTCACAATTTTCGGAAATTTAGGGTATTGATTCACAATAAATGATAAGAAAACCCGCAATTGCGTGAACCCTTGATGGATGCCCTGCCATTGGGAGGGGCTAGACGTTTCTCGTAACCCTAGCCGATCGCCGCGAACCTCTTAACCCTTACGACGATGATGGAGTAGAAGCCAATATTGCTTTCTGTGAACTACCAAAGCAGTCCGGATATTGCGAACACGTTTGCTCCGATCTGCCAACTGCGAACGCGGAGACAGACAGACACGTCCAGTGTTTTACCTCTCCGTGATGTCATCGTCAATCTGAAAGGCATCAATTTACGGATTTATTAAAGGGGTTTCACGTATCTATGGTATTCCGGCCGACTGCTTCACTTGGCACCGGCCATCCACCTGTCCCAATATGTACCTGCAGTCGTTGGACAATCGGGTAGACTGCCAACTGCCTAGTCGATCTGATCGACTATTGCTGCGGGGGAAGAAATATATGTACATCAAAGGAGAATAAACTATTTGATTCAACTCGAGTTGACCCAACAAGCTGAGTTGAAAAATTCAATCGTCTGAAAAAGCCTTAAATTAGACAAGCAACGTATCTGAATTGCTTACAATTTCATTAAACCAAAAACCAAGCTATCCTGAATCAGAGTCCTGCACGGGACGGGCCGGGCTTTTGTTCATTTTTCAAAATTTTCAGAACTATTGATTCTCATTTAATTCAAAATTCAAATGAAACATAATTTAAATGAGTATAAGCTTCTGAGAACAAATGTGACGAACAATTATCAAAGGAAATGAATAATACACGACGCTAAAGTGAATATGAATTCAATTCATTGATTTTATGTAAAAAAATATAAAAATTACAACTGCACTACGTGCTGGGCTTGCTTAATGCATGTCGGGCCGGAAAAACCCGGGTTTCGGACTTTTTCAAAATGCTAAATCCAAGGCCGGGCTCGGATCGGGCCTGAAAAACTCGTGCCGTGCAGGTCTCTGTGACCTGAATATTGGATTTAAAAAATATATATCGGTTGTTGCATCCAGCTAAGGTCTGAAAGTCCTAGTACGTAGTGCCGCGCCCAAGATAGCCCGAGTCAAGAAAGAGAAATAAATGGCTTAATCTAATATTTAATATTGGTAGAATTACATAATAGACAATGCGGTATGGTCGAATTATCAATAACATCTTCTGTAATCGTATCCATTGTTTTCCATTCAATTATCGTGATCTGTTTAGGTTGAAGCCAAAATCGTCGAAATTAATATTTTTGAAATTAGTTGTGGCTCGGTAGTTCTTACCAATTTGTAGTGACAATTGTTGAATGGATCCTCGAAGCTCTTCGATTCTCGAGATTATATTATTAGTCGATTCGTTCGCCTCTTTTCGATTAAAAAACTCGCGTTTTAAGGTACTGGTGACGTCATCGCTGCCATTTGTACATTTGAACCACGAATTTGCCGTTCTTTTTTGGAAACGTCCATTTTCTTTAAAGATAATAAAGAAAATTCATTAAAGGGAACGAGAAGCTTCGTTTGAAAAAACTCTGATTTATATAACAAAAGATAGAATTAATTTCTGTGAATTCAAAAATATCAAGCTTTTAATTCTCCCATTTCTGGTTACTTGGCCGCAATATGCATTTGAAAATGCTTCATATGCAATTATTTGAAATCCTCTTTTTAAGAAAGGCTAAAACGTTTCCCGTAGTCCGACGTCACAGATATATTTTTCACGTGAGATGGTGCCACTCTCTCCGCTATCAGACCCAGAGTTTAGACTGGCGAGAAGCTCGAGACCCGTATAGGATTCCCGCGCTTTTTTTCCTGACGTCATAGTGATGTCATAAAAGGGGCGAACAAACTCGACTAGACAAAATTATTGATATATCGAAACAGAGTTTTCGTGATTTTTCAATGGATTTTAAAAATAGAAACTTTGGTTCAATTATATTAAAAACTTGGATATTTTGAAAGTAGAGACTCGAAAGTGTAACATAATACCACTTTCTTGCTAAAATATGATATGAAATTGTAAATTCGCATACCCATTAAACAAAATTTGACTAAATTGCTTCGAAGTGTGTTTAGAAGAAGCACTACCCGTACTTACGTTATTAATGTAAGAATAAAATCGAGAGCCTTTGAAAAAGTAGGTGGGACTCCTTTTCCAACGAATGGCAGCGCTGATGTTATTTGGAACGCCGGCCCACTCGGACAGTTTCAGAGGGTAATTGTGGCTAATTGGAATGGGAACTTCGGGCATGTATCTCCAATACTTGTCCCCCTTGAAAAAATACAAGTAACCGTTGTCCTCCCAAGAAATGGCGGCGTCCAAGTCGTCCGGTATTCCGGGAAATCCATCTCGAATCATTTTCGGATAATCGTGTCCGCTCTCTTTCTTAACAAATTTCCAGTACTTTTCACCCTGCCAAAAAGATCACGCCGTTCTAGACGAATTGGTAACTAAAACCATGGATAAAGAATGCACGTGAGGAAATTTGTTTTCACGCTATAGGATAGGCAACTCCCTATCTTGGACGACAGCTTATTCTGTATATACTCTGTTACAACATCGGTTGTCAGCACGCGTAAAGCTAGGTTTCCATGCAACTTAGTCTTGTGCGTGCTGACAAGAGACACAAAACTTCAGGATTTAAAATATCCGCGAGTTTTTTTAGCTCGAATGCACGGACCTATAGGCCTTAATTTCATATACGTGTGAAATTTCCTACAGCCTACTACACGTATTTGAAACTAAGGCCTAGAGGTCCGTGCACTCGAGCTTATAAAACTCGAAGATATTTTAAATCCTGAAGATACTGAAGTTTTTCGTCTCTTGTCAGCACGCGCAAAGCTAAGTTGCATAGAGACCTAGGTTTGCGCTTGCTGACGACCGATGTTGTAACCTAGTGTATACAGAATAAGATGTCGTTCGAGATAGGGAGTTGTCTATCCTGTAGAGTGAAAACAAATTTCAAGCTCACGCGCACTCTTTATCCATGGTTTTAGTTACCAATTCCCCGTAGAACCCTTCCCGTAAAAGCATCGGCAAATTCCTATACACTCAAAGCTCTACGTGTCGTCTAGATGATGTAGTAATTATTGCTTAGCCATCCTATAAATCAAAGTCCTGACTGACTGACTGACTGACAGACTGATAATCAACGTCCAGCCCAAACCGCTTGCCTAGAAGGCTGAAACATTGCAGGAACGTTACTCGTAAGTAGTAGGCGCGTACTAAGAAAGATTTCCCTCCAATCCGCCGGCCGCCATCTTAATAAATGGTGCCCAGAAATGTTAAAAATCTTCTCTATGCAACAAAGTCCGCGTGTTTCAACCGATTTCACAAATATTTAGTACACTGGTTTCCTTCAACCTATAGACGGGGTAAATTATCTTTCAGGTTCGATTTGTTGCCATCTTTTTAAATGGCGGCCTGAAATTTAAAACCCCTTCTTTATGGAATAATGTAAGCCTGAGAAGTAATAAAAATGCATCCCTAGGGGCTGACGGGCAACGCCGAGTGCCTCCGCTCCTAGGGTACAGCTACAAAAATATTAGTCAACAGTAAAATCTACCCATTCTTTATATCATTTTGATGGAAGTTCTTATTACACGCGAGCGACACCGCGGGTAACAGCTAGTCCAACATATGAACAGTAACGTCCCTCGGCATTTAAAACTTTCTCACTGTTAGGTGAAACGCATTTTTTTTTTCGAAGCAACGTAAGGATTGTAATTACTAGAGTTTATGACAACTACGACAGATGCTCGAGCCATGCTTCCCTCGCCAAAAGTAATAACTTCCAAGTGCTTAGATTTTACATGAAAACTACTTACCTTAAAGAGGAAAGTGCTGCCATCGAGCCAAGTGAAAGCAGCGTCAATAGGTCCGGCTTCCATACCTTTCCATTCTTGCTCTATACGTTTGGGATATCCGTCGACTATACCATTTTCTCCTATTTTCCAGGTAAAATCACCTACAACGAATTAAGTTCTCGTAATAAGCTTTTGTTATGATGCGTCATTCAATTTGAAATATATTTTTCTTCAGGACCGACTTGTAATTTTTCATTGGAATGATTTAAATAGTTAAAATATTATCGGTTAAATTTAGGGGTGTGCGAAGAGCACTTTTTGGGTATCGAACCGGTTACCAAAAAATTTTCCTTATCAAATACCGAATCGAATAGTTTAATCCAAATTGAATACCAAATAGTTAGGCCTAGGTAAAGTTTTTACTAACGGATTAATCGCGAATAGTTAAGCCTAGTATTCGCGAATAGTTAACCCTAATACTCGCGAATACTAAGCTTAACTATTCGCAATTAATCGGGTAGAAACCCTAATATTCCCTAATAGTTATTACAAAGCAAGCTCCATGGTTTCAAAATACCTCTCCACATTGGTGGCTAAGTATTTCTTAAAATTTTCTTAGGCACTTGCTGGTAGTTTTTGATGGAGGACAAATAAAATTGGGATGATATTTTTTAAAATAAGGTGGGTTTCTCTAGTGCCAAGGGCCTAAATTTAAGGTAGTCGAACTTTAACCGAATAGTCAGTTCGGTATTGGATATTCGTATCGAGTAGTGAAAATGGGCTTATCGAATACCGGATCGAATTATTCGGTTCGGTATTCGATTGAATCGGTTAACCGCACACCTCTAGTTAAATTCTATAAGGAAAGACTGAGCTCCTACCTCTAAACAAGTAAATACCATCTTCTGTTCTAGTTGCAGCGTCTACGTGGGAATTTTTACAAATTTCTTCTTGCAAATTTCCTTTTTTAACCTCGAAAGAGGCGTTAATGAGCAGAATTATGGTTAGAAAACAACAAGCTATGGCGATCATTTTCGTGTCGTGTCTGTAGATTTAAGTGACGGCGCTTTATAAGCCCTAATTTTTGTCAATATTTACTCAGCTTTCAAATAAAAGTCATTTCCGAAGATCATTACGGTATTTTTCTAGGATTTATTTTAAAAACACGATTGTCTTCCAACATCTTAATGCTTTTGGAACCTGGTACACCGGAACATTTATTACAAACGAGTTGTACACGGGTTGACACGGAGCGCCGAAACTCCATTCAATATTTGCCATCGTTCGAGGTCGTACTGAATGCCATTAAGAACTGGCACTGACGAAGTGAAATAAGATTTATATCTCGATAATGAAAAATCGAATATGGCTTCATTGGCCCATAGTCTCTTTAAAACAAGTCTACATAATTAGAGTAGAGCTTCATAGTGAATTACTTCCCTTCCGAACAGAACATGTTTCTGAAAGTTATGAACAAATGAATATGATCAGAAGGGGATAATAGAAGGATGACACTCTGTATCCTCTAAATACTTAAGTAATATAACATGATTATTCCCAGGCTCATTCACCCTTTTTGTTTGCTCTTCCACTCATCAAACTTCAGATGGGCATCGCACCGTGCAAGAGTCAATTAAGTTACGAACCTCCTAACAATGGTGAATTAAGTTACGAACCTCCTAACAATGGTGAATTAAGTTACGAACCTCCTAACAATGGTGAATTAAGTTACGAACCTCCTAACAATGGTGAATTAAGTTACGAACCTCCTAACAATGGTGAATTAAGTTACCAACCGCTTAATTACCAATGGTGATTTAAGTTACACCACCATCATCCGCTCTTTGTCCATCCAACATAGACACCAGTCTGAACTTACTGGCTTCTATCTCCATCATCATCGTTTCGAGAAACGTCCAGTCTCCCAATGGCAGCTAGGGCTTCCGCCAAATTTAAGGTTCACGCAATTGGGATTTTTCTTATCATTTGTTGCGAATCAATCGCCCAACTTATATACCATAAATTTCCAAAAATTGTTAAAGAGGCATACGCTGGAATTCAAACGTCAAGAATATAAAACGATTTCAGGAATAAGTTTCTTAAAAATAGTTAACTAGAATTAAGGTAAATTACTGACGATTAAAATAATTAATATCAATTATATTTATTTATTTATTTACTATATTATTTAAGAAAAACTTCTTAATTGCGTCTCGACCCGGAGAGATTTATTTTGGTTTCCCAGCTTGTTGTATTAAGCGGGAAAATCCAAAACCTATGGGTATAAAGAGGAGGAGTTGCAGCTAGCAGCTTTGGCAAGGCATTTTTGGGACTTCTCGCTTAGCTTTTTTCATTTATTTGTTATATTTTACTCATAATATCCGGTTCAGCGTATTTCAACCAATAAGAGGACAGAGAGATGCGCGTGCACACCGGAAGCTTGATGGAAACTTTCAAAACGAGAACACTCCAGCCAAGACTTATACTCCCCCTCTTTGCCTAAATCAACTATTGAAAGAAAAACCAGTTACCAAAGCTAATGTAAAAGGTCTACGTTTTTCAAGTGTTGTTGTTGTTTCCGATGACTACCTGTCTTATCTTCAAAATTGATAAGTGGAATTTAACTCAAAAATGTTTCGTAACTGGTTAATTCTTGGGAAGACTGGCACTCTTCAGTTTGGAAAGGTGAAGGGTTTCGAACGATAACACCATAGAGCCGCGTTCACACTTACAATGGAAACCCGTGACGAGGCTGTAACCATCGCTTCGAAGGGAGGTTTCAAAACATTCAGTTCCAAGTGTGAACTTACCATGAAAAACATGAAAGCGCCGCTGGTTTTGGCGCGAATTTTTCTGACAAACCTTTAGAGGGGATATGGTTTGAGGATTTAACCGTGGGTTTAGTTCAATTTGACCTTGGGTGTAATTAATATTACGTATTTTCTACTAGGGTGCTCCTATTATTGCGTTACGAGGATTCTCCTAGTATATAAGGGTGATTGATTACTATTGAAGTCGCCTAGATGAGCCTCGGTGGTCCGGGGTGCGGGCTTCAAACCCGTAGCCGATTAGCGTCGGAGTGGTTCGATTCCACCTTCTGGGCGTTAGATAGTTAATTAGCTCTGCTAAATTAATTAGTTAATTTTAATTAAAGTAGGAATAAAGGCGGTGTTTTTGTCTTTATTGTAAAAAGATTCCCACCGATATTAAATATAGTTAAAGAAAGGGTTTGAGCATTTTATGAAATACTAATTGTTCAATAGAGGTTAAAGGTTACAATGCCGGTATTACAGACACCTACTGCACACCCATACTTATGTAGAGTATTGTAGGGTTATGCTAAAGAAATTACCCCCAATACAATTAGAACGATAAAAAATTCAAAAAAATGAAATCCTTCTTTCAAATTTAATTCATATTCCAATGAAAGGTCAAAGGTGAATTAATATAAATTATTAAAAGCTAATTTAAATCAGGAATACATACAGCCAATAGAGCTATTTCAGTGGGGGAAAGATTTCGTCTGCTACGAAAATTGGGCCTGCCTTTGAGTGTAGAGCGGCCATTTTATGAGGGTTTTCTCTATGGGCAAATAGCATTGGTGACGTAGCCATTACCCACTCTGAAATAGCTCTATAGGAATCATTGTGTAACCATTATCTCAACGTTTATCGAAAGTTTTGCGTTGAACTTTGTCCGATCTCGCGTTGCTACCAACCAATGAAACTGCAGTCTGAATTATTAGGCGTGAACAATTATTCCAATTAGCTATATGTATTCCTGTTAAAATCTCAATAATTTATTCTCAAAATAACGTGAATTGTTTTTTCTGAACCTTGAGTAAAAGTTTAATCTACGATCCTTCAATAATTGTGAAATATGTAGTTAAGTACATTAGCACCCATAAAGGAAAGTTAAAACAGATATCACTGAATTCAGTTATTAAAAACTTCACCAACTCACTGATAAGGAATTATTTCGATTTTACAACAAGCTAAGTTTTTCCTTTTTTTTAAAAAAAACAAAAAACCCGTTACTAAGGGCGTACTAAAGATACAAGTGGTTATATTAAATTTCAGTAAAGTAATTTAATTTTATACTGATTTGTGTCATTGAAATAGGACCACTTCTTTCCCAAATTACATAATCTCATAGATTGTTTTTCTCGATTTATGAAATTGCATAAGGTATAGCTATTCCCTTCTGGTATAGTCGTAAAGATTGAGAATGAGGTCAATAAACAATATAATTTCTAGATTTTGATACAGATGGCATTGCACTCCTATTTGGTATAATCTATTTTATCTTTAAAGGGACGTCGAATGACTAATATTATTACCTAATTTGTAATTGGGTAATGGCAGCGCCCTATCTTTGACCGTATTAGGCACTAGAAGGAACTAACATTGGGTGCTATTAGCCGGTTGGAATTAAAGAAAACAAGACGGCCCAAGGGCTCGTAATAGTAGCCACATCGTACGAGTGAATAGCCCCTCTATACCCTACCCTAATGAGTGGATAACCCCTCTATACCTTACCCTAATGAGTGAATAGCGCTATCTTTTACAATGCTTAAATAATTTATCGTGCATAATATCAGAGTTATAGCCCCTCGATTCCCTACTCTAAACAGTGATAAAATTATAACCGTATAAATTTACTTACGCTGTAATTCTAATATTCCGGCGAATCGAAGAACAGATAGTTTTAGTGATAATCCCCTCGAAGAGTTTACAACATAGACTTATGCCGATGCACACTTATCGCATCTTATAAATTTCTAACAAGGACTAATGCCCAGAAACGTTTGAAAGAGAAAGTTTAGTAATAGTGATTACCCATTTTAATGATTATCCCCTCGAATTACCTAAGTTAGCAATGCTAAAATGATCAAACCAGAAGTTTATGACTTCTTATCCTGAGAAGTATTGGACTTTAACCATATCCGGAACCATCTCTGTTAGCCAACTTTTTATTAGGTCCGATCACCGCGCCACCTACGGCATTTCCCTCATTTTGAGTTGGCACGCTGATTTGCGCGCCAGCAACGGGCAAGAAACGAAACTTTAAGGTGGTTTGAGGTAACGAATCAGAAAAGGTGACAAGAACAGCTGTTTTAATAGACTGTCAGAAATTCCGGTCAAACTAGTGTGGGGTCCTAGCCCCACGGATTGTAATGAATTTTCATAGAGTTCTAGCCAGACGGCTTTTCAACGATTGGCCCTGAAGAAGTTTTGAACATGCCCCACAGTTTGAGTGCCACAGCCTCTCGGCGTGGAAATTTTTTCAGTAGATTAGATAGTTTTCCTAGTGGGCAGGAAGCTTTCGACCCTCTTTTACGATTGCCATAGGCAATTTTGACTTGCAGGGATGGATACTATATAATGGCTTAGTGTCCAATACTTCCCAGGATAAGAAGTCATCAACTTCTGATCAAACGCATAAAGCTCATTTAACACTATGTTAGCTCTATCTAAACCCACATTTGAATTAACCGCCAAAACTTTCCAGTCAACCATAACATAGATGACGATAGCTACCGAACGAGAACGAAACACATGAGGAGTAGGAAACGGGGAAAATCGTTATCTATTTAATTAGCACATAAATATAATGAAAATAAATATAAAATCCGACCCCACAGATAGAGGTACAATTATCCACCATCCCCGACACTTTAGAGATATAATAAAGGAGGAAAACTCGAACGTTTTATCGAGTCTCTATGGTTCCGTGGTAGCGTGTCTTACTGCTACCCCAGTTCTATTCTCGGGTGCGACGTGAAAACATTTTAATTAAAATAAAATCTCTAACTGAGCTGAGCTACCCCTATTGGTGGGTTGAGGTACTATCGAGTTCCTTTTAAGTAAAAATTTGACGATAACGATAGCGAAAACTCCTACCACTACTGTTACTACTACTACAGCTCGGGTCAAACTAAAAACAACAAGCTGGCCCAAGGGCTGGACCTTAATAGTAGCCATAGTAGCCACATCGTTATCTATTTAATTAGCACGTAAATAAAAAGAAAATAAACATAAAGACCAAAAGACAGAAATTCAGAAGTATCCCTCCCAAAAATACAGAAGTATCCGACTCCACAAATAAATAGGGCCTTCCCTCATTCCATTTGATTATAAAAGAGTTGTTACAAATAGAACCGAAGAACAGTGACATCTATGGGCGATTTTGAGTGGAATATGTTCTATGACCTTTTGCTAAATTAAAGGAAGAAAACTCACAATTTCTATCAAGCCCGCATGGACCATGGTACAGTGGTAAAGTGTCTTACTGAGCGACCCGGGTTCGAATCCCGGCTGCGACCAAGAAAACTTTTAATTAAAATAAAATCTCTAACCGTGCTCAGTTACCCTTACGGGTGAGTTGAGGTACTGTCGAGTTCCTTATAAGCTAAAATCTAACGATAACGAAAGCGACAACCCCGGCCACAACTACGGCTCGGGTCAAAGTAAGAGCCTCATCGTATACTACGATATGGCTAAAAAGTGCACTTCGTTGAAACTTTCTTGTAATATAAGAAGCCAGCCTCTTTTATCCCAGAATAGTGTATGACTAATTACGATTAATTACCTTCCCGACCATGAATAGACTAGTGAATAGTGTGAAAAAACTGTGTCGCTTCTCCATAGTCAAGCTATCAAAACTTCAGAAAATTTGTTTGTCAAACTGTCCAGTGACCCCCTTAATTTTTAAAAAAATAATGGGACATTATAAATTTTATTAGGCAATGTCCAGTGTCTTGTGCTTATTTCAGGCCATGGTTCAAGGATTTCAAGTAGAATCGAGAATAATATAAACCGAACTGCCTTCAATTCCAAAATCCAGTACTGCTGAGGGAAAAACAACTTACAGGTGAATTTTTTAACGGTCTATTGTTAATCAAGTGTGTACTTATTGTTTGAATATCTATAAACTTTTGATAAAACCCACTGTAATTCGGTCTTACCATTATTTTTGGAACACCCTGTAAATGTGTCCTATGGACCGCTTTGAGTCTAATTATCTATTTTGTAAAGTCCTTGTAACCTTTGTTACCGCGATGCGTACTTCGATATTAACTCTGTGTCGTGCGCTCGAGGTCATCGGCTGAAGCTCCGTAAGCCACGTCCCGCGTTGTGACCGACTGGAACGCGCTTCCTCACATCGCCCTCCTCGATTCCACTGGCCGCGAGTCATTTCGGTCCGCTGTATTGACCTGGCTCTCCCCAGCCCCTTAATTCTCGCGAAACCGTGGTTATCTTGTTTTATTTTTATTTATTTATTTATTTTTTTTTGCTTTGGTTTGATTTTAATTTTTTTAATGTTGTTTATTTGTACTTTTCTGTTTGTGAATATTCCCGTTTGTATTTACCCTCGTATTGTTTCTCGAATCTTGTACCACGGAGAGGGCGGTCGTACCCAAGCCTTGGTGGCATCCCGACCCTGTACCTCGATCCTTATTAAATAACTAGCTGTTATTCCCGCGGCGACCCTCGCGTGTAATAAGAACTTTCATCAAAATGATATAAAGAATGGGTAGATTTTACTGATTTGACTAATATTTATGTAGCACCCTAGGAGCGAAGGCACTCGGCGTTGCCCGTCAGCCCCTAGGGATGCATTTTCTATTACATCTCACGCGGACATTATTCAATAAAGAAGGGTTTTTAAATTTCTGGCCGCCATTTAAAAAGATGGCCATAAATCTAACCCCAAAGACCATTCAGCCCGTCTATAGGTTAAAGGAAACCAGTGTACTAAATATTTGCGAAATCGGTTGAAATGCGCGGACTTTGTTGCACAGAAAAGATTTTTTTTACATTTCTGGGCGCCATTTATTAAGATGGCGGCGGATTGGAAAAATCTTTCTTAGTACGCGCCTACTACTTACGAGTAACGTTCCTGCAAATTTTCAGCCTTCTAGGGCAAGCGGTTTGGGCTGCGCGTTGATTATCAGTCAGTCTGTCAGTCAGTCAGGACTTTGATTTATATAGACATAGATAAATAAATCAACTGTCAGTGTCGTGTCTTGAAATGAATAAAAAGTGCTCCAGTAACATTAACGTTTATATTTAATTTTTCCCCATTCAAATGAAGGAACGTTGTAGTCGCGTAAAAATCTAGGAATTTAAAAATGAGCCAAAAAGGTTAGGGAATTTTAACAAAGTTAACCAAAGTTGCTTGAGTGGCGAAAAATTGGGTTCAGTTATTACAGTGTCCATTTAAATATATATTTAACAAATTAATAATTATTTTAATTACAACCAAAGTCGAAAATTCAGATCGGGCAATTGTTGACAATTCCCAATTTGATTGCTAGAAATTCAGAAAAATGCACGTGTCAAAAAACTGTGCACCGGTGTTAAAATTGGGACTGAAATGGCCAAAACAACCTTTTTTACTTTCGCCTTCTTTGAAGCTGCAAAATTATTGCTCTGACGCGTTCCGGCTGGTTTTAAGTAATATCAATTTATAACATAAATATCATAAACAAAACTGACAAGTCGAAATGTTTTCTTTAATCTTTTATAAATTTCGAAGCTTCAAAAGCAGAACTACTAATGTTTTTATTTATAAACAGCCATTGTGAATTCTAACCAATTACTGAATGCAACGACAAGTGTCGCCTTTCAGTGGTTAGAGTTCCCCGAGTCAGTTTTCATAAATACATTTAACGCTTCGTTCATCAAAAAAGTTGGTGTTAGGCTTAGCACAAGGCAACTTTCGAAATGCCGATAAAATTTATGAGTTTTGTTAATGATTTTGATGTTATTTTGTCAAGTTAAATAGAAGGTTGTTTAGCCATTTCATTAACTTCACTTGAAACGCTTACTTGTTTCCAGACGGCTGGAAGACGTGATATTGGAGCGTGGAGATGGCGTCCGAATTTGCGCAGATCACTCGCGACAAGGTCGTCTTTTGGCGGATGTCATTCAATTGCTCTGCGTTCGAAATTTAAACCATAAATAGCTATTGTTCCTATAATCATTAGTTTATAAGATATGTTCCTTCCATAAGTGTGACGCTACCTATACAGTTCGTAATGCTACTGAGAGACTTGCAGCTCAAGCTAGTTCGAAGCAAGAATTGAAGTCCAACACTCGGTAGTTGATTTTGCAGGACTTCCATCTAGGTCCTGTTTAGATTGCATTACTAAGCCCCCTTTGACAACAGCGCCTCACCAGGCGTATGTCGCTTTAACCCTGAATCTATGACCTACGTCACTCACTTAATGACAAGCTCCAGTTTGTAACCAATAACAATCTTATGGCCAACATATCTCATGAACTTATGATACTTATGATATTAATAAATTGCGTTTAGGGTGAAATTGTACTTTCCTTGAAAATTAACGCTGAATGCATTTAGCATTATATTACTTTCGCGTACTTACCGGGAGTAAATCTTCCAGCTTGATTTCCGTGCTCAAAGAAATATCTGTCCCCGAATTTGAGATGGTAGAATTGAATTCCAATGATGGTGGCGAAAGTTGGTCCAACGACGGCGTCAGGCAAGGGCGTCTCCAAAACGCCTCCGGCGAACAAGTCAATGTCCATCACGTGACTGAAATACGTGACGCGTCCTTTCTTCGTTAGCTTACAAAGCACACATCACTAAGTTTAAGATTAAGGGGTTAAAAGGCTTACGGGTAAACTCTGCTTAGACGGATGGCGTTGTCCCTGCTCATGACTCGAGTCAGTTGCTCGAAACTCGTCACTTTGATGTTGAAGAAATAGTCCAAATACTCGACGTAGCTGCTCAGGCCGTGGTCGCGTCCTCGTTGAAGGTTCAACGCCGGCAGATCCATCCCGAATGGAGCACCTCTCTCTAGAAACAATAAAACCAAGGAGGAAAGAGGTCAGGTGGAGTTGTAATGGTGATGGGCGATCTGCGTCAATGAAAGTACCCTGTGCTTAGTGGCGTCTGCTAAATCGAACCCTTTACCCCACGGGATTGGAGGAATTCTCACAGGCTGAGAGAAGTATGGGTAAGATTTAGCAGACGCTACTAAACCAATGGCGGATGGCGCGGTAGTCCTCATTTTTAAGCTAAACCCATTGTAAAACCAGGTGACTGGTGCCCGGCGAATTTAGGAATGACGCTCTCACCTTTGTACAAGTGGTCAGTGACAGCTTCGGAGATGTGTCTGTCATACTGTTGGGCGGGTTGCTGGAAAAGTCCGCGTATGATAGGGTCGAGATCTCCGTTGTAAAGGCCGAACGGGAAGAAAAAGTTGTCCCTCAAACTAAGAGAACTTTGACCTCCGTTACCAAAGATCTGAGCGAAGTTGTTCTGGATGAGAGTGTGTCCAAACCGGTAGGCCGCAGTCGCGAACTCGTGAACGATCGAAGGCTCCGTGTTAGGATCGTATCTAATGGCCAAGAAAAACCAATGATTTTTCGAGCGTTATCAAAGGCAATTGAAGATGACGAAAAGCAATTAGAGAGAGCGGAAGCGACAGTCGACGTCTTTCAGACAACGAAAAGACTTATTTACTTCCCCTTCGCGGTATACTAGGGGCGTTACTCCCAACGCATTCCCAGATCAATGGCTCAAAAGCAGAACGAACTTAATTGAATATTTTCTGGAGAGACAAATTAAAAATGTCAAAGAGGAGAGAAAGACGGAGAAAGAATCAATATAGGCAGCCGTGATCCATGCGTGGTGAAAACGGGGGTAAATCTACGGTACACCGCGGCGCCTGAGCTTTCTCGCGCATAGTTGACGTAGGGGATGGCAGAGATAAGGCGAGAAGGTGAATCCCCCATGCGCAAAGGATGTGCGTCCTAAAACTAAACGTGCCGAAAATTGTTTTTACTACCCCCCTATTTTCCCATTTTCGGGGGATTTTATAAAGCGCGTTTCTATCTCCCCTCTCTCTCCTCTTTGGTAATGTTACCAATCGAATTTGCAAGGAACATAGAGAGAATGAGATCACGATTTGATTAAGGGTTGGTGGACATCTTAATATTATGCCTATTGGGAAAATATCACTTATGTCTTTCGTTAACCTCCCCATGTATGGTTCACTTTCTGTAGTATTAATTCCGTCAAAGCCTATGGTTATACTTACGTTGTGTATCCTGAGTCTTTGGGCCAGAGATTGAAATACTCCATGTAGGCTGGCCCAATGACGACGGGCAAGAACTCGTTGTAAGTAATCATCTGAAGCTGCGCTATAATAATCCTCCTAAAAGCAGACAACAATAGTAATAATATTCATAACGTGCCAGGTTAGGCTCAATAGGGTGTCAGTTGGCCTTCAGTAAGTACTTGGACGTACGAGGTGAAGTTAAATACCTGGTTTCCTGGAAGATGGCTTCGTCGGAGGCCGAAGGTAGAAGGCTCTTGAAGATGCGAGCTACCCTGTTATGTTCTCTTAACCAGAACGTGTGCATCACAGTCAGACCAGGGTGCTCATTCACTCGACCGTCCCCTGTTGCATTATAAGCCAACGTTAACGCACCCAAAAATTAGTCAATTAAACCAGACACTTATATTTGATAACTAATTATCTTTTTGTTTTTAAGATTTCTAAAAACATAAGACTATCACTTAAACACGTTGAGAGCCGAATTTAAAAAGGTTTTGGACAAATGAAAGAAATGAAAATGAGGAACGTACCAGCTAGGAAGCAAATTGCGTTTTGTTGAGGTCGACTGCATTGGTCGTTTTCAACGTCGTTGCTCTGAGGAAGCAGTTCACCCGCAGTCTGACTATTCTGAACTCGGAGAAGTCCTGAAAATACAGCGCATTCAAACCACTAGAATCTCCTATCTCGGGACAAGCAATTAGCACTAACACTTCCAGCATGGAAAAACTGGCTAATTAAAAAAATATTTCCAAAAGTGTATAGACCTAAAAACCAAAAGTGCACTTCATTAACAATTCTATGCCTTTGACTGTAAACGACGTGTAAACTGAAATAAGCAAAGTACGTCCCTCCTCCCGCTCAATTAAACAACCGCCTACAGGAACTAAGCAATCAGGGAAGAGCCAATTGACGGAAATAGGCCTATAGATAGTAGCACATGATGCTGGAAATCCAAACGTTCATTTTTAGTACTAGAGCTATAATCCGCTACTTTGAGAGCCTATTCAGGGCTTGTACCCATTGTTGGGAGGGAAGGTAATCATACTCGGCAGAGGGGGGTCGACACTATTCTGGGATAAAGGAATTAGGGGTTCTCATATTTCTCGGCGCCAGCAGGTGTCAACGGAGTGTACTTTTTGTTTTTATATCTATATACTTTTGATATTGCATTGGATGCACGAGCGAGGAAATTAAACAGAAATGAAGCCAGCACATTCCTTAAGGAAAGTTCCATCACATTTACATCTTCGTTTCAAATCAAATACGAGGGTCTAAAATTACACTTGAGTACTTTGTGTTTCTGAACTAATTATAAATCTATAACCAAAATAAAACTGATACCGTTAATATCTACTACACTGATTGATCAATCTATATATCATAAGGTCATAAGGTATGTTCCATGAGTTTGTCACTGGTGAATGACGGCTTGTCATGAAGTGACGAAGGTCATAGATTCTCTTAATGCGACGCCTGGTGAGGGGCTGTCAAAGGCTTAGTACGGACTGAATAGGCAGATAGACTGACCGAGTGTAGTCAATTCTGGCGTCGTTCTCGAACTAGTACGACCTGTAAGCATAGGCGTAGAGTTCTATAGGCCCATGGGGCCCGAGCCACCCCAAAAATTTAGAGGTATTCACTGGCCCCTCCAAAAATTTGCAAAACTCTACGCCTAGGGCTGTAAGTCTCTAGCATTACGAAGTACTTATGGAAGATATCACTATAAACTTATGATATATCCCATTGGCAGGCTTTAGATATGCTAATATAATTTTGAAATGAGCAAATTTGTTCTTGTTTTACCATTTCTGAAGGCTCTAAGGGCGTTGGTATCGTTCTGAGTGCTTCCGTAGACATTGGATCCGTCCAGGAAGGCGGTCAGCTGATTGGTTTGTTGTCGGGCACCCAGTTTGCAATCGGAGCAAGTGGCGGAACGGACGAAGCTGATGCAATTCTCGTTGAACTGCGCGAAGAAGGGGTCATCGCGAGGTAGGTCAATCTGGAAACATTCGGGGTGCAGCTGGTTGGCGGGTCGGTTACAACACTCTATCATCATCATAGAGTCACCTGCAAAACACACGCACACGCGGGCGTGTCACTTTGCGATCACGTTATAATAGAAATAGCGTAATCCTGTGAAGAAGGATGACACTCTGTATCCCCTTAATAGTTTAGTTATGTAACGCCATTCTTCCCAGGCACCCCGTTTTTGTTTGCTCTCCCGCTCATCAAACTTCAAATGGGCATCGCACCGTGCTAGGGTGAATTCTATAATTGTTTGGCACTAAATCCCCAGCAATCATCCCACAAACTTCGTATTGACGTGGGACAAAAATGCACAAGTGCGTCTTGCCAAATATTTAAACGCTAATAGAGTAATGATGAGGGAACTATTTATCGCGTATGTGATTCGGTTTAGTAACCTTGTGCACTCCAAATGTAAAATGATGTTGGGAAGAATGTCGTTACACTTACCACGCTTTGAGGTGCATACACTTCTCTCGAAGAGAAGTAATATATACTTCTGATAAAGTAAAACGGTGATAGGTTGATTTTTTCCAAAGGAATGGGGCAGACGTCCTAAACACCATCATACTGGGATGCTCAACCTACCTATTTCTATTTGTCTTTGATAACACGCGGCCATAATTTAGAAGGGGGATGCGCGGGGGCTTACCATTTCTGGTCATGGGTGTGAAGGTGAGATCGTGGTCGAGGAATTGTCCCCATTGCATGACCATATGCGTGTACTGGCGACTGTTGACGTTGATGTCCTCGAACAAACTGAGAGAAACGACGCGCGGGTTCGTCAAAGGGTTCCCGTTAACAACGGAACGACGAGGAATCGATACACCTATTTAAGACGCAACAAATGAACCCATTACAATCCATGGACGAAACAATACTGAAGGACGGATGGCAGAGGGGGAAAGTTGAAAAATACTTTTTAATTCGCAGATAGTAGCAATTAACCGGATATCGGGGAATCAACGTTCTAAAGAGGGAGGCAGCTAACGTCTTATTTTGTCTAGATGGCGCTGGCTTTTTCCGGGATTTGACTCGGTCTTTTTCATAACCCTCCTCCATTTTGGGGCTGAAAGGGGGAAGTAAGCTTAACATTGGTTGTTTCGTCGCTTAGTATGGGGCTCTATAGCCTGCCATCGGTCCTTCAGTATTCGTTCGTCCATGTTTAATCCAACCGAAATATATCAGCTATCTTTCGGCGGAAGGATACAGGTAAAATCCCTTACCGTCTTCATATTTGGCGGGAATGAGTCTGGCGAAGCACGTGTTGGAACGACCCCAGACTGGGTTTTGTTTGTTATTGCAGCTGCCGTCGGCCGTTCGAAACTTGCTATTAAATACAAATAAATGAAGCCCCCCTCCTTTTAAAGGGACTGCAAGGAAGTCGGCGGACGCGGACCGTTGAATTTTTTTTTTTTTCAAAAAGATACCCCTCTCCCCTCCCCACAATCATTGACTTCAGCAGCTGATTTAAGGGGAAAATTCATAAACGTCGGACGCAACGCAATTTAGTACAGGCGAAGGCAGGGCGTCGTGCGTAAAAGGCAGACGTTTGCGCACGACACCCTGCCTTTGCCTGTACTAAATTGCTTTGCGTTCGACGTTTATGAATTCCACCATTAAAACGCGTCAAAGAGGAATACAAAAAAAAATAAATAAATAAAAATTCAACGGTCCTCCAACTATGTTATTTAAGTTTGTGTTCAGGTTTATAATAAACTAGTTATCAATAAGAATGACTAGACCCCTTTTGGACTTGTCTTGAGCGGTTATAGTTGTGGCCACTTTCCAATAGGCCCAACCAACAAATCTTTTGAATTTTTATAACGGCTCACATCTCGTTCTCGGGTTTTGAGGCAAGAAAGGGATAACCCGATTGGCTTGATTTTGCCATGCGCAGAACCCGTTTTACCCCAAGAGTCAGACTCTAGTCCAATCAGGAAAGTAGGAGATTTATTTTCGTCGCTCAACGACAGATGGCACTACAGTCAATTTCGTTAGTCACGTGATCCTATCCCTTGACAACTTGTTTATTTGTTTGATTGGATCTATTCGCGGAACAAGATGAAGTGACTTTAGGGCTTACCTGTCGACGCAATTGGTCCTGAATTGAGCTTGGCATTCTTGGACGGCGGCCCTAGCTCGTGTTCCACCGTTTAAACTGACTTGCGGCAAACCGTACGTCGCTTGGTCTGGACTCAGTCGGTACCTTAATATTATACAAAGTGTATTTCATCACAGAAATGAAGTAGCCGAAATACAATGGACTTTGTCAAATTCGTAACATTCTGATATTTGCCTAACATTAATTGGTAATAGCATAGGTTCATAAGATACGTTCCATAAGTTTGTCACTGGTTACTGAGAGCTTGTCATGACGTGAAGTAGGTCATAGATTCTCGTAAAGCGACGCCTGGTTTTGGCGCTGTCAAAAGCTTAGTAATGCAGACTAAATAGAAAGTTCGGCTGCAAGACTAACCGAGTGTAGGCGATTTTCGCTTGTCGTTCTCGAACTAGCTCGAGCTGTAAGTCTCTATCATTACGAAGTATGGGAAGTGTTATACCAGAAGTAAGATAAGGGACTAGAAGTATCGAGGTAACCAAATTCTTCACTTGGTGAAAGTGAATATTCTTGATAAGACACCAACAGTTGGCCCTCTGGTAGTGGTTTCTGAATTTTCCCTCCAAAACATGAGACGCTCGTGGCGGTAGACGGCCGAACTAGATTCAAGCACCCGCATCCGTGTTCCGCGGATTTAGGTTGAGGGGAAGGGGGTAGGAATTTTTTGGAACTCGACCATTTATTTCTCTCTAGTGCAGGCGCGATGGATGCGGCATAAAATCCTCAAATTTGTTCACGATTACCTCTTTACTTCTAGTCTCATCTTACTTCTGGTTATACTTATGGAACATGTCTTAAAAACTTATGGTCATAGTCATATAGACCTTGACGGCGTTGCGGTTTGGCTTTGAATGATTGAGCACTTACTTTCTAATGAGGTAATCGCCAGCGCCTTCGAATTTTTCCTGGTTGTCCTCGGCCTTCATGGTGGTCGTGGTCACGAGGTTCAAGCGTTGATGACGCGCTTTGGCCGATTCCTCCGATTCAGGAATTGTTCCGCCTACGCTCGAAAGAAACCGCGGGTTACCATTAGAGATAGAATACATTTTAAACTCGAAAAAGGTCCATAAAACTCTTTTTCGAACAGCCTGCAAAAACCTATGTTATAATGCCCACCTAAGGGACACCCTCGAAACTGGTGTTTTTACTAATGACTAATGACGCTTTAAATTTAATCGAGAGACAACGGTGGAATGAAAAGTAACTGTATCCCTTAACTTGTTGACCCCACATCCTTAGTCCAACCTCATTTACTTACCATAGAGATTTAGAAGTTTACTTAGCAAAAATCTAGGAGATTAGAGGTCTTAAGTTTAAGTAGACTTTGACTAGTGCCGGTAACAACCCTATTGAAACGCGCTAACATATTACCAGTCTTGTTTACCTCAGCTACAATTAGGCAGTCTGGGAAATAGCAGTGCACTTCCTCTGGTCCAAAACCAGTTTATTAATTGCTAGGACCATAAGTTTATAAGATATGTTCCATAAGTATGACACTACCTAATACCTATACTTCGTAATGCCAGAGGCTTAATGAGAGCTAGTTCAAGAATGACGCGAGAATTGACTACACTCGGTTTTGCAGTCCATCCTCCTATTTAGTTTGTACTAAGCCTTTGACAGCGCCTCACCAGGCGTCGCTTTACCAGAAGCTATGACGTTTCACTTACGTCACTTCATGACAAGCTCTCACTAACGAGTGACACACTTATGGAACGTATCTTATAAACTTATGCTTGGACTAGTTTTAAATTCAAGAAGTGGGGGTTACTGGGCCTCGGGACCAGTTTATTAATTGCAAATCTATAGGAGAACAAAGGGGGCGGGAACCAGTCCGGAGACCAGTTTAGGACACTAGGGGGTCACTGGTCCCAAGGACTAGTTTAAAATATCCTTATTTCCCAGACTGCAACTAGGTATCACCCCCCACCCCCTGTTTATAGTCGTCCTGGGAGATCAACTAATTCGGAGCACAGCGTCTATTTTAAATTGGGATTGGCGTGGCCACGTGAACAAATCTCCTGTCCTCTAAGAACAGGCATTCGAAGTCCGCTTAACGCCACTCTAGGCGCCGTTGGTACCAGGGCACCGAATCCCACTGTCGCCAAAAAAATAACCCCTCCAATGAAAAATGCATGCTCTTACCATTTGCAAGTGCTTGACTCTCGATTCGGTCTCTGTCGGCTCGGTTCGTGTCGGCGTTAGTGAAGGCCGCTTCGACTTCCGAAGCGAGAATGTTCGGCATGCTGACCGTCTTGTAGGGTTTCGCGCTGGTAATCACCGGCAACAAGACATTCTGGCCAGACGCTAATTCCAGCGCCGCCAAAACACCCAACAACCTGCGATAAACCATGTTACATTCGCGCGCTTTCATGTTGCTCAATTGGCAGCCAATCAAAGTAGAGCCAGCTTCGTTTAACCACGCCCCACCCCCAACATCGAGCTGTACCTTCAGGGGACCAATTTGTTGTATTATATAGTTGGCTTCCACGATTTCCATGTTAAATCCAGATAAGAAATATTTCTTGGATATTCCTAGACCTCGATGCTAATTGGCCATAGAAAAACTCCTAGCTTCAGACATTTCAATCCTCACTTCCGCAATTTCATCGTTAATTTCGGAATAGACCCAACCAACAAATCTTTTGAATTTTTATAACGGCTCAGATCTCGTTTTCGGGTTTTGAGGCGAGAAAGGGATAACCTGATTGGCTTGATTTTGCTATGCACAGAACCTGTTTCACCCCAAGAGTTAGACTTTAATCCAATCAGAAAAATAAGACATTTGTTTTCGTCGCTCAATGACAGATGGTACTACAGTCAACTTTGTTAGTCACGTGATCATATCCCTTAGATGGAGACCAGGCCAAGTTGTTTATTTGTTGGTTGGGTCTGTTGAAGTACTTTGCGGTGCTTGTGACATTTGAATGTTAAATCTCCAAAGATATGTGCGACAGCACAGCCTGGCGGTACTAGCCGCGCGTTGGGAGCCCACTCATATAAAATGGGGTTTTTTTAGACACTATTTTGACAATGTCTAATCTCAATTAAACTTAGAAGTATGCGTAGTTAAATTGTTTAGAATAGGACGTTCCTTGCAGGTTCGACGATGGCTGCGCGTTCTCCCCGTCTCAACCATGAGAATAACTCAGCCACAACACTTCTAATTCACCTTAGATTCCCTAGAATTACTGACATCAAAAGTTAATATGTAAAAACAAAAAGTATACTTCATTGAAGATTGCTCGTGCCGTATAATATAAGAAACCCCCCTTTATCTGTCAGAATAGTGTCGATCCCCCTTCCGAGTATTATTATCTTCACGATTGTAGCGTGGGAACACGCGTGAATAGGCTCATATAGTAGCAGACCAAGAATGTACGTTTGGATCACCACCATAGAGGACTATTCTATATCATAAGTTTATCATGCCTCTAAGTACACAAATATGGGTTACAACTGAGCATCTTCCGCAGGCTACTGTGACGTCAGAACTCGTATAGCGCTAAGAACCGAAGAGAGAAAATTTTGAAATTCCTGTCGTGGTGCAGCCACCAAACGGTCGAGACGATTACTAAATGGGTCACGTGAAAAAAATCATCCAATGGAATATAGGAGATTTTACGTTTCGTGTAGGTAGGCATTGGGGGGAACGAATTTTACTTAAGCAACCCCAAAATCCTCTCTCTCTCTCTCGTGAGATAGAAGCGGTTTCAGTCCGGAAACATTCTAAAAGGGATAAAAGAAACGCTAGGCTAGGCAGTACAATTTTGTATTGAAGTTGAGGTGATAAATGATACGGAGAGAGTATGGGGTTGATACATTAAAGGGAGCCAGACAAACACTATTGCCATAACAGTAGCAGCCATATCTCTACTTAGAGGCATGATAAACTTATGTCTATGTAAACCTTTGATCCCAAAATTGTCTTCTCTGATTGGTTGGTTCGTGTAGGGTTGAGACAAGAGAAGGGTCTTTTGCTGCTCACTTTACACGGCGTCTGCAGCCAAGGGCTTGACAATGTCAATGAAGTATACTTTTTATTTTTATCTATGAACTTTTGCTGACATCAATAAGCTCGGTGCTATTATAAAATTTGCGTTTATCTGCCAATGTGGACCACTAAACTGTATTTAATCAAGCTGACCCATCCAGCCACCAGGCTACGGGTTCACCCCTCCCCAATCTCGAGAAGAACTCAAGCCCCAAACAACGTCTAATGTTAACCTTCTCCTAGTATTGCCAGAAGGGGATAATAGAAGAAGGATGACACTCGTATCCTCTTAATACTTTAGCTACGTAACATGGTTCTTCCCAGGCTCACCCCCTTTTTGTTTGCTCTTCCGCCCATCAAACTTCAGATGGACATCGCACCGTGCTAGGGTGAATTCTATAATTGTTTGGCACTAAATCCCCAGCAATCAACCCATAAACCTTGTCTTGACGTGGGACAAAAATCCACAAGTGCATGCGCCAATACCGAGTAATGATGAGGGGGAACTATTCATCGCGTATGTGATTCGGTTGAGTAACCTTGCGCACTCCAAATGTTAAGGGATGTTGGGAAGAATCATGTTGCAATTACCCGCTTTTTGGTACATACACTTCTCTCGAAGAGAAGTATTATATACTTCTGGTGTTACTGATTGATCAACCTCGATGAAGTTTGGTCAAATCGGGAAATTGAACAAGTGTTCAGCTCGAGAGATCCGACATTCCAAAAAAGCCTAGGGGATTTTGTGATTTCGTCAAAGATTTCGTGATTTCGAGAAAGATTTCGAAATATAGCCAAAGATTTCGTGATTTTTCTTTTGATTTCGATAAAAAATTCGAGATTTCTTCTTGGATTTCGCCAAAGATTTCGTGATTTCAGGATTTCGCTAAGATTTCGTGATTTCCATTTGATTTCGCGATTTCGCCAAAAGTTTCAAGATTTCTTCTTTGATTTCGCCAAAGATTTCGTGATTTCAGGATTTCGCTAAGATTTCGTGATTTCCATTTGATTTCGCGATTTCGCCAAAGATTTCGTGATTTCTTCGTTGATTTCGTGATTTCACGAATTCACGATTTCGCCAAAGATTTCGGAATTTCATCTTTGATTTCGTAATTTCGTGATTTCTTCAAAGATTTCGTGATTTTGTGTGAAAGATTAGGCGATTTAAGCCAGAAGCATACGGGATTTCGTGTAAATGTCGGACCCCTCGGTTCAGGCACATAAAAAAAAGAACGAACTAAATATATATCGGTTAAACTTACCGGATAATCATGGATGGTTGGAATTGTCGGGAGACGATTGTAAAAGTAATTACTGTCTGGGATTTCAATCTGAATCCTTTTATGGAGTAGAAAGATAACGGATATGTTGGTCGAAGTGGAAAACGGGCTTTATAGGACGAGAAGAAAGCCAACAAAATAGGACATTAATCAAGACGAACACGTCTGTTACAGTCCGCGACAGACACCCATAAACAATAAGCGCATTAATTTATATCCACAATTTCTTACCATTCTGGCATTATGACATTTACGCAACTAAAGCGTTACACTCTCTTCTATCAAAGGCAAATTACACTTAAGGGAAAGTAAAACCACAGTAATGGCCTATTCCATATTACCGCTCCGACATCGCTTAGTACTATCAAAAGTATATAGATATAAAAGCAAAACGTACACTTCATTAACAATTCTCTAGGTGCCTTTGGCTGTAGACGACACGTAAACTGAAATAAGCAAACTACCCTCCGCTCCACCCCCTACGGAAGCTTACCAATCGGGAAAGAGCTTCTTGACGTCATAGCTTTACAGAAAGTAGTACATGATGCTGGCGATCCAAACTTGTTCATTTTTGGTACTAGAACTAGCATCGTTACAATTAGCCTATTGACGGCTTGTTCCCCCGCGCCCTCCACGCAAAGGGAAGGTAATCTAAGGGGGGGGGGCGTGTTCGACACTATTCTGGGATAAAGGAGTTAAGGTGGAATTAATAAACGTCAGACGCAACACATTTTAGAAAAGGCAAAGGCAGAACGTTTGCTCACGAAGCCCTGCCTTCGCCTGTACTAAATTGCGTTGCGTCTGACGTTTATGAATTCCAGCTTTAGGGCTTCTCATATTACTTGTCGCGAGCAAGAAAGTTTCAACGAACGAAGTATACTTTTTGCTTTTATAGTTATATACTTCTGGTACTGTTACGTCATCAAATCCGATAGGATAGAGAGGGCAATGATTCACTTCACTGTCCTTTACTTCTATTTGCCTTTGGTAATACCTAACCTTGACCCCACTCCGTCTATAGCTTCAGCCAGGATATCACTACGTCACAGTGCAACCGTACAAATACTTCGAGTCCGAGACTGTGCTATGAGTATTAACTAAACTACAACAACATCTGGAGTCTGGCATCCAGTATGTTCCAAAGGCGTTAGAAAATGGACTGGTAACTTTGAAGCTCGGTGTAACGTCATTTGAGAAGGGCAGATGGCTCTATTAAAACCACGTGGGCCCGACTCAAGTTGTTCATCAAAGTCCGTAACATTTTTAGGAATTACCTATTTGCATTTCAGAAAGTCCGGGATGTTTAAAGGCCGACTTCCAGCGAAAAGAGTTCTAGCGAACTGAAAACCGAGCATCGAGACTAACAATGGAGCGACCGTGCCGATTTTCGAATCCCCGCTGGGTCAAAAGATGGAAAGGTTCTCGCTAACTGAAAGCCGTGAAATGTGGTTCTAGCGAACTGAAGATACACAATAGAGAATTTCCTTCAGGGGAAAGCAAAAATTCGAGAGGAAATAAATTAGTTAGCGAGAACCCTTCCAACTTTTGCCCCCCAGCGGGGATTCGAAAATGGGAACGGTCGCTTCATTGTTAGACTCGATGCTCGGTTTTCAGTTCGCTAGAACCCTTTTCGCTGGAAGTCGGCCTTTAAAAATGACTTTGTATATTTACCTTTATTCCTCCAGAAGTTCTTGTATTGCCTTTTCTACAAAAGTCTAAATCCACGCGGACGCTTTTGAAAAAAACACTAAATCTGTTACAAGTGTAACCGAAACTGGCAATTTATAGCAAGTCTTGTTTTCCAATAAACGAATTAACCAACCTTGAATTGAATACGGATTAACAATGGACGAACGCAGTTCTTTATGGGAGAATACAGCTTTTAAGCTTGTACATTAGCGCGATGTGACTATACTTTCCACGTCACAAACGTCACTTTACTTAAATGACATACTTCAGTTGAGGGAGAGGGGCCGAAGGTAAAATTAACGTAGTTTTTTCTCGCGTCAACGAGGGGATAACCACACGGAGGTTTTTAAAGATGCCAGTCCCACTATGATTTAATTTACAGGCAGATCTCTTGCCAGGAAGTACCATAAGTTCATAAGATAAGTTTGTCACTGGTTACTGAGAGTTTGTCATGGAGTGATTGAAGTAGGTCATTGATTTAGGGTAGGTGAGGCGCTGTCAAAGGCTTAGTACAGACTAAATAGGAAGATGGACTGCAAAAATTAGTGTAGTCAATTTTCACGTGGTTCTCGAACTAGCTCGAGCTGTTAGTCTCTAGCATTAGGAAGTATGAGTAGTGTCATACTTATGGAACATATGCTATAAACTCGTGGAACATATACTATAAACTCGTGGAACATATACTATAAACTCGTGGAACATATACTACAAACTCGTGGAACATATACTACAAACTCGTGGAACATATACTATAAACTCGTGGAACATATACTATAAACTCGTGGAACATATACTATAAACTCGTGGAACATATACTATAAACTCGTGGAACATATACTATAAACTCGTGGAACATATACTATAAACTCGTGGAACATATACTATAACCTCGTGGAACATATACTATAACCTCGTGGAACATATACTATAAACTCGTGGAACATATACTATAAACTCGTGGAACATATACTATAAACTCGTGGAACATATACTATAAACTCGTGGAACATATACTATAAACTCGTGGAACATATACTATAAACTCGTGGAACATATACTATAAACTCGTGGAACATATACTATAAACTCGTGGAACATATACTATAAACTCGTGGAACATATACTATAAACTCGTGGAACATATACTATAAACTCGTGGAACATATACTATAAACTCGTGGAACATATACTATAAACTCGTGGAACATATACTATAAACTCGTGGAACATATACTATAAACTCGTGGAACATATACTATAAACTCGTGGAACATATACTATAAACTCGTGGAACATATACTATAAACTCGTGGAACATATACTATAAACTCGTGGAACATATACTATAAACTCGTAGAAAATATACTATAAACTCGTGGAACATATACTATAAACTCGTGGAACATATACTATAAACTCGTGGAACATATACTATAAACTCGTGGAACATATACTATAAACTCGTGGAACATATACTATAAACTCGTGGAACATATACTATAAACTCGTGGAACATATACTATAAACTCGTGGAACATATACTATAAACTCGTGGAACATATACTATAAACTCGTGGAACATATACTATAAACTCGTGGAACATACTATAAACTCGTGGAACATATACTATAAACTCGTGGAACATATACTATAAACTCAGGGAACATATACTATAAACTCATGGTACATATACTATAAACTCATGGTACATATACTTTAAACTTATGGAAGTACAGATATCCATTGTACTGGGTTATATTTCCGGATGGTTTAACTGCCATTTGTCTAAGATGGATTGGGAGATAAATCTTTCTTACTTAAGAGTAAATTGATGTCACTGCAAACTATCGCTCAGCTTCCTGGGTAATTAAAACAACCGAGTGTTTGGGCTCATTCGAGCTCGCTACCAGTTAGTTAGTCCAACGTTTTACCTTATAGATGATAACACGATATCAGGGATAGATTTAATTTTAGAAGTAGGAATGGAGAACGGTTAGTAATTACTTCAGTCCGACCATGAGTGAATCATATACTAGCTCCCTATAAGTTACTCAGCCACACTGGCCTAATGTATTCAGCGTTTTCTTCCCGCCAAAAAAGTTACCTATATGCGACCCCCAGTGAGAGAAAATAACACTACTCTCGGCGCTTACGTATTTCCGGTAAAAAACCGGAAAAGGGGATCAACCAATGAAACTTTGAACTGAAAGGTAGTTAGTATAAGCAGACGACGTTTTAGAAATGTTGTGAAACAATTTGTGATTGCTTGCGGACGGTTCACAGTCGTATTTTATCTTTGAAATTATTTTAATGGTGCAATAGGAAGTTTTATTTTGTCGCATTAAAATGGCAGAATTTTGGATATTTTTGACAAAGCCTAAATGAAAGAAACTCATTTAAATTCAGAGCGTTGTCTACGGATTAAGAATTTTTATTTGGTAGGCAACGTTCAGAGGCAGGAACTATTTATGGCGAGAGAACCAAACTTTATCAAAAAATAAGAAAAACAACAACTTAATAGTTATCTCGTAAACCTTACTCAACTTTTTAATAATGCGTCTAAAGAACTAATAGATAAACTTAAAGGGTATGGGAATTTACAATTTCATATCATATTTTAGCACGAAAGTGGTATTATATTACACTTTCAAGTCTCTACTTTCAAAATATAAAGTTTTTAATATAACTGAACCAAAGTTTATATTTTTAAAATCCATTGGAAAATCACGAAAACTCAGTTTCGATATATAAATCATTTTGTCATGTCAGCTTGTTCGGTTGGTTTATGACATCACTATGACGTTGTGGAAAAAAGCGCGGGAATCCTATACGCGCGAGCTATACGCGTCTCGAGCTCTGTCCATGCTTTGATAGCGGAGAGAGTGGCACCATCTCGCGTGTGTGACGTCAAAAACAAGAAAACGTTGTAGCCTCAGAGAGAATTTAGAAAGGGAGTGGAAGGCCCCCCCTTTGACTCTATTAAACGAGAAGACGCCCAAACAAGATGTCGCGTTGAGCTTTTTGGGGTAGGCGAGTTTCCGGTCACGTGTTCTAAAATCTATCTATTACAAACGCATCATACCGGAAATCGACCTGCCTAGATAACGTTTAGCAAACGACGTTGCGCTACATTCCAAACCACCCCTTCCACTCCCCTTCTAAATTCTCTCTGGTAGCCTTTCTTAAAAGCTTTAAAAAGTGGATTTCAAATAATTTCAAATGAAGAATTTTCAAATGCATATTGCGGCCAATTAAGCAGAAATGGGAGAATTAAAAGCTTGATATTTTTGAATTCACAGTAATTAATTCTATCTTTTGCTATATAAATCAGAGGTTTTCCAAACGAAGCTTCTCATACCCTTTAAAGAAAGACTCAACCCATTTTTAACGAAGCCTGTTGTGAAACCCAAATTATTTTTAAATATGCAAAAGAATGAATGTGGCGCAAAGAAACCAAAACCGTTAATACCATTTGGAACTATCGTCACTTTAAGTTCTCGATACATTAATTTCAAAGCCCTAAGAGAGGGCGCCGTCTACTATCACTTTCACCCGCCTCCCCTCCTCTCGACTATTCGGAAGAAAATGCTGGATACATTAGGTCAGTCTGACTGAGTAACTTATAGGGAGCTAGTATATGATTCACTCATGGTCCGACTCATAGCCCAGTATAAAGCCCCTCCCTCCAACACGCAACGAAAAGTTTAAATCATCTTATTGGTTTTGAAACTTAAACTACGTTTTGATGACGTTGCTGACGGGGACGGCGCAAAATATGTAATTCCTTCTTACCTCTGTCGATATGACCCGCCTCTTCTTTCATACCCCCCCCCCGGTCCCGTGGAAGGGGGTCCGGGACTTTGACGCGCGCCCACATTACTCTGTTCTCCATTCCTACTTCTAAAATTATATCTATCCCTGACGATATATAGTATATTAAAAAAATATAGTATTTTATAAGATCATCGTTCTCCGTGAATTACGGAGGCGTAGGGCGGAATGAGTGAGTGAGTAGCCTCTCGGTCTGGCAACGCGGAATGAGACTTTTCAACAGCATCACTTTTGTAAGAAGGGACAAACGGAATGCCACATTTATCACAGAACAGACGTAAATCGCGAATAACAGAACAGAACAAACGAAAAGCAACTCGACACAATTTTAATTTGGATCACGGACATTTTCATCGAGGGGTTCACCACTCTCGTGTTCCATTCAGGACTCAAGAGGAACTGACAGAATAGGTTAACGATAATAGTCATTATAGGACGCTGCCGGTTAGCTGTGGGGGCATAGAGGGCTTTCAGAAGTAGAAAGTAGTACGTCACACCCTCCCAAGTCCTACCGGCGCTGTTCTGGTAGCCATATTGGGTGGTCTCAGCTTCATTCCCGCAATATGGCAGCGTGAATTATGTCACGAGACTCAGCTCCTCCTCCAACTGAAAGCTCCACCCCTCTATGTATAGAGCTGTCTCAGAAGGCTTAGTGTGACGTCACAGATGCTATCTACCCACAGAATGAACCAAAGCGGTACCAAACATGGCCACCGCCCACTGTCAAAGCTAAACCCATGACGTTTTACCTAGGCACTGACGTCACAACTAAAGATCGCTCTATTGTAGTGGGACTCACCTGTAAACAACCTACAGGCTTAGTGCGGACATCCATTCAAAGACAAAGCTAGTTAAAAAACATTTAAATACTTAAATCAGGAGTTGATTATCCTGGGAAGTGTAAGACTTGGAGGCTTTCTTCAGTACACATTACACTGCAAGGATGATGGACGGGGGGAGGGGGGATACGTAATCTGAGAGAAATGGGTTGCGCGCTAACTGTGACGCGGCTGAAGTCGGGTGGTGGAACTCCAAAAAATGAAGGAAGGAATAATCGGACTCAATTGTAGTTGGTTCGTCTGTAGTCCTTCTTAACTAATTACCATAGAGTCCGACTATTCCTCGCATTTGGTGAGAGGGGGGGGGGGGCAAAGAGTTCCTAAACCGCCGCTGTAGGTGGCGCGGCGATCGGAAGTAATAAACGAGCTGCCTAACCAGGGTGCGAAATAAGGAATTTTTTTTTTAAAAAAAAACTGGACATTGGGCCACCGACCCCCTGGCCTGGAATAAATAAATTGGTCCTTGACCATTGACCAGGGCGCGTCGTCTGCTAATTTCTAAACAAAAGCAGTGAATAGTTAAAATAGTTGAGTTAATGTCTGGACTCTGGGTACCCTTGACTTTTCTTACCACTGACCCCCTCCGATTTAATTTTTAAACTGGTCCAGGCAATTTTTAAACTGGTCATTTGCCCTGTGCCACCGCCTTATTTCCCACGCTGTGCCTAACATAGATGGAAAGTGGCGAATATGAAAACTTCTCCTAGTCAAAGATAGTACCGGTGCGCAGCCCCTCGGGTTTTTACTGTGAATTATTAATTTTTGAAAATTATACAGCGTAGCAACAGCAAATATTCCTCGGGATTTCCCAATGGATGATGGTCGACTTGAAAAAAACCCACAAAGTCAAAAATCGGAGCCACAATTCAAAGTTTAACGTGTCATAACTTAAGAGATACTCAAAGCCCTTGCCCACGATACCATAAGTTCATAAGATATGTTCACCATAAGTTTGTCACTGGTTACAAACTGGAGCTTCATGATCATGAAGTGAGTGAGGTAGTTCATAGATTCACGCCCCCTGGTGAGACGCTGCCAAAGGCTTAGTAAAGCAGACTAAATACTTAGGACCTAGATGGAAGTCCTGCAAAACCGCGTGTAGTCATTCGGGTGTCGTTCTCGAGCTATAGATAAGCCTTTTCCTTTTCATTTAGGAGCTAGGGCTTTCTAGCCATAACAGAGCTCTCCGTTTGGTAGGGAAATATAAAAATGTTTTGTTTTAAGTGTCACACTTACGGAACATGGCTTACGAACTTATGACGACACCAGGGATAGATTTAATTTTAGAAGCAGGAATGGAGAACGGTTAGTAATTACTTCAGTCCGACTCATAGCCCACCCAGTATAGAGTCCCTCCCTACAACACGTAACGAAAAGTTAAAATTATCATATTGGCTCACTTAAAACTACGTTTTGATGACGTTGCTGCCGGGGACGGCGAAAAATACGTAATTCCTTTTTACCTCTGTCGCTCTGACCCGCCTCTTCTTTCATACCCCTCCATCCCGGGGAAGGGGGTCCGGGACTTTGACGCGCGCCCAGATATTACTCTGTTCTCCATTCCTACTTCTAAAATTAAATCTACCCCTGACGATACTAAATACTTGGGTTTTAAGCAAATCAGCAGATAACATCAGAAAATTCCTTTTTCAACTTTGAAGCCGCGTTATAAATTGAAGACATATTGGTGGGGAAATCCTTTTAGTCGATTTTAGCCCCATTCAGTTCTTACCTTTCCAAAGATACCAAATACTCTGCGTAACCAAGATCAGGGAGCCCAGTCAGAAATTTAAATTACTTATAGGAAAAATGGGAATTTTTTTTTCCGGAATTTTAGGATTTTATAGGAGAAAAAAATCACGTGTTTTTATAAGAGAAAAAAATTACGTGTTTTTATAAGAGAAAAAAATTACGTGTTTTTATAGGAGAAAAAAAATCACGTGTTTTTATAGGAGAAAAAAAATCACGTGTTTTTATAGGAGAAAAAAAATCACGTGTTTTTATAGGAGAAAAAAAATCACGTGTTTTTATAGGAGAAAAAAAATCACGTGTTTTTATAGGAGAAAAAAATTACGTGTTTTTATAGGAGAAAAAAAATCACGTGTTTTTATAGGAGAAAAAAAATCACGTGTTTTTATAGGAGAAAAAAATCACGTGCTTTTATAGGAGAAAAAAAATCACGTGTTTTTATAGGAGAAAAAAATCACCTGCTTTTATAGGAGAAAAAAATCACGTGCTTCTATAGGAGAAAAAAATCACGTGTTTTTATAGGAGAAAAAAATCACGTGTTTTTATAGGAGAAAAAAATCACGTGTTTTTATAGGAGAAAAAATCACGTATTTTTATAGGAGAAAAAATCACGTGTTTTTATAGGAGAAAAAATCACGTGTTTTTATAGGAGAAAAAATTACGTATTTTTATAGGAGAAAAAATCACGTGTTTTTATAGGAGAAAAAAAATCACGTGTTTTTATAGGAGAAAAAAATCACGTGTTTTTATAGGAAAATATAGGAATAAAACGCTCAAAAAAGAAAAAATAATAATAACTAGGCCTAATTGGATTTTAATTGCAAAATTCAGAGGAACTTTATTAAAATACAATATATAAAAAATCCTAATTTCGGTGTCTATTCAAATGTGATCTCGATAAAAGCAGCTAAATTTTGATAAAAACTATACGAAAACTTCGACAAAGTCAAAAATATGGGATATTATAGGACCTTTCGTGAAATTATAGGTGATAATGTAGGACTGGTTCAAAAATATAGGATTCTATAGGAATTATAGGACCGCTGGGCTCCCTGCAAGATTGACACAAAAAAAAAAAAAAATAAAATATATACTTAAATATTTAAAAACCTTTTAATTTTTCAGTCAGTAATTCTTATAATAATAATATTATTAAATATTTGTTCCGAATAAACACATTCCTTTGTTAAAATTTAATCACTTTGATTGAAGACTCACAAGTTGCTTTTGCTCTTCTTTTCTAAATACGCGCACTTTTTTTTTTTTCAAAATTAAAAACACAACAAAACTCTCGATAGATGTCGCCGCTGTCGTCAAAATATTATAAAAATTAGTCACTAATTAGCTGCCGCAAGTCGCAAATTAATTAAATAATTAATGAATTCTTTCTCGAGATGTAACATCTTGTATAAATAGGCGCGCGCACCAATAATTTAACAACTTTTAAAAACACATTTTATATAAAATTGTTTAAAAAGAAACTTCGAACGAGTTTCAAAAATTAAATAAATATTAAAATCATTTTTAACGTCGACAATCAAAGGCTTATTCAACGTTTCAAAGACTTCTTGCAAAATATGCGCAAGTTGAAATCTATTTTAGCAGACGACACAACGAAAATTCTCAAATCAATACATTCGCCACGGCAATTATTCCGCCATTTGCGGGAAGTTATAGGCCTAGTCGCGAGACGATGCTGGGGATTTAAAAATCCCGTAGCAGACGACATTTCTACACTTTAATTATTCGCCATGCCGAGAGCGAGGCTTAACAGCCGTTATTTTGCAGCAGAGAAAAGTTAGGCTTAGCGCAAACATTAGAGAAAAAGACAATTGTATTGCCTTGCCATCTGCATCGCGAATACTAGGGGATTTTGAATTTGTAGCAGACGACAGTACATCCAGTAATTCTCCTAACACATAGTCAATACTCATTTAGATACTCAACTCAAAAAAAACCCTGGACAATTGCGCATTAATGGACTTAAACCTTAACTAAACAGGGAGAAAAACAACCACTAAGCCTTGCAAGCTGCATCACGAATACACGAATACTAGGAGATTTTAAAGTTGTAACAGACGACAGTACCTCCCTCTAATATCGTCAAAAACCTTTCACATTCTCAACTAATTTTAGAGCTCGAAAATTGTTACGAAAATAGAGTTTGACCCTAACAAAGTCCGAGCTAAGCCTTGCAAGCTGCATCACGAATACTAGGAGATTTAAAAGTTGTAACAGACGACAGTACCTCCCTCTAATATCGTCAACTACCTTTTACATTCTCAACTAATTTTAGAGCTCGAAAATGGTTACGAAAATAGAGTTTAACCCTAACAAAGTCGGAGCTAAGCCTTGCACGCCGCATCGCGAATAATTCCCGCACCTAGCTACGAATTTAATTTTGAAATTTATCTCAGCTCTCGTCTTTTTGTTATCTCCCAATAATATAAATATGGACGGAAAAACACACTTCATCGTTATTGTTCTTGATCAGTTGATGACGTCATGGGTTATTTGGGGCGGGGGGGGGGTGATGTCATGGGGGCTGGGGAGGGGGGGTGATGTCATGGGGGCTGGGGAGGGGGGGGTGATGTCATGGGGGCTGGGGAGGGGGGCGGGGGTCGCTTAGATCAAGCGAGAGTTTTTCAGATACTGTATAAGAACGGAGTAGACGAACTTGTATTGAGCCAGAGTTTGAATGGTCAACATTCGTTGGTAACGCAGTTGCGTCAACAGTTTCGACATCTCCAGCGTCTACAAAACAAAAACGGACTTTAATTTTGGGAAAAATTAGACCAAGGCTTAATTACCACTAATAAATTTTCCTAACTACAGAAAGAGCCCCGCAGTAGAGAGATATGATTTACAAGCAAAGGTGTGTTCAATATTTTAAAGTTAGCTATTGTTGTCCCCCCCTCCATCCCTATCTACTCTGTTAGAATGTTCATTGGGCTCTATTGAAACACCCGTACTAATTAGTTCTGTGTCTCATTCTATAATTCAAATCGCAGATGACGTCTAAAAGATTCATTATCTCCCTACAGAGAAAACCAGACCTTGGCCCAATTGGCCTAAAGTGCTGCTCCTTCCGTTAGGTGGCGCAGTAAGCGGAACTAATACTCCCACTCCCTAACAGAGCTGGGCTTTAAATACAGTTAGGCCTACGTCATAATAGGGCGTTACGGGCCCCCTGGCAATGAAGTACATACAAAATATTTGCTAAAATCACGGGGTCCCTGGCCATCCATTCAGAGTCCCATACTCGACAGAATATTATAATCATAAACTTGTGTTTGCCAAATATTGAAAGTAGGCCTAGTAGTAGTTGTGGTTACCTCTTGGGCGTTGTCGAGGGCGTAGAGCATGATATCGGCGAGAATGGTGACTCCAGAGCGACCGACTCCCGCGCTGCAATGGACTAGAACGGGAGAGTTGCGTCCCCGACCAGGGGCAGCTTCGTTCACCGATAGACGACGCACAGCGTCAATCTCTTCCATGAAACCTTACATAATATTATAAGAATAAGAACAAATTAGGAAAGCGCCTCTCCATCCATCCACTTAACACGAACAAGTTAACGGTCGTGACGTAAACAGCCACCGAAGTTAATCTCTTTAAAATTACCGCCAATGGTTTTTCCTCGACATTTCCTAATTAATACCAGAAGCCGATTAGACTTTACACATGAAGTACGTAACATGTGCCTGGCGGATCTACACGATACTCTCTAAGCTCCTAGGAAAGAACCTCCCCTTACGCGGAGGGAAATAGTTCAGTAACGCGGCTCCTTCAGATCCATCCGATCCTTCCGCCTAAAGAACCGATTTACCACGTACCTAAATTCGAGGACTACTATAAAGACTGAGTAGGGTGTCTAAAATATTCTTTAGATAAAACTATTCAAAATACCAAAGATTATTTGGGAGTAAGGCGTTAAAATGTTATCAATCTGGGTAGCTTTTGCTTGGACTATTTAAGACGCCGTGCATCTGTTTTTTAACGAGGTATTTTTTCTGTTCTCGCCGTTACGGCAAGCCCGGCCGCCGGCAGCTCGAGATGCGCCGCTCGGCCTCAGCCGCTGATATCTAGCCAAGGCTTAGTATAGTTTTCGTGTCTAATTTTATTCACAGATCTATTTTTCTGTTGAAATTTAAAGAAAATCTTATCATATTTAGTTGAAGACTAAGTAAATGTCTCAAAAAATTTCGAAACTAGAGTTTTAAAACGTTGAATATTTTATAACGACTATACGGAACGATATCCGCAAATTCGCCTTCCGGGCCTCCCGGCTATGTCGACGGCGAGTTATGGTCGAGTCGAGGTCCCATGCAAGAAAATAGTAATAGCCGTCGCCTATTGGTCTGGCATTAAAGAGGTTATCTATGGTTAGGGGGCTCATGATTGGTTAAAAGCTTTTTGTTCGTCTGCTTAGTTTTTGCTTCTGGAATATCATGAAATCCATGGCCAAAGCTATGGAAAAGTGGGACTTACGTACTTTATGTGTGAAGCATAATCCGCTTTTGTTAATACTACCCTTTATAGAACCTTTCGAGCCCACCCTCTCTAAACATACAACCATTATCAGAAACCGAGAGACAGTGAGAGCAGTTACACTCCCACACAGCAATTTAGCACACGGGGGCCGAGATAATACGCGCGGGGTCTCTATCCTTACACGTACAAACGGCAGAACGCCTTTTACCTCTTCCAAAGCTACCGCGCCCGCAAGCCGCCGGTGGATCCCTTTAAGTCGGCCAATAAAGGAACAGCAAATGTTTGCTGGGGCGAATAGTCTAACTTAATGCGCCTCCCCTTAATTAACTGGCCTGGGGCCCCGGGGTCAGTGCCCCTTCCTAGCGTTAGTTAATCCATGCGCCATTGTACTAATAAATGACTTATCAAAAGTACATAGAATAAATACAAAAAGTACTCTTCATTAAGAATTCCCTGACTTTGGCTGTAGACGACATGTAAACTGAAATAAGCAAACTACCCTCCTCACAACCCCCTACACGAACTAACCAATCAGGGAAAAGCTTTATGCCGGAATAGGTTTATATGCTGGCGATACAAACGTTAATTTTTGGTACTACTGCTACCATATGATCCTATTCACGGCTTGTGCCCTGTGCCACGGCCGGGAAGATAGTCGTACGCAGAGGGGGTCTACACTATTCTGGGATGAAAAAAAGGGCTTCTCATACTACATGGCGCCAGCAAGTTTCAACGAAGTTTACTTTTAGTTTTATATCTACATACTTTTGATCTTATTAATGAAAAATCTTAAAGCGGGCTCGTAATGCAGCAGTCACCCCAGCCATCCCCAGATCACTTCACCCTACCCTGACTCACAGGGTTCATACAACATTTGGAAAACAAATTTCCCTGAGTTTTCCAGGTTTTTCCCGTATATGGAGTATCCTACGGAGCAAATGTTAACGAAGGAGGGGGGGGGCAAATAGGACCATAACATAATCAAAGGACATCCCCGTATCTCTAGAACAACCAGAGTTATGAGCCTCCAAAGCATGATGTAATGTTAATCCTATGGAGGGGGCTATGTTTACGGACATTTTGCTTATTTACTCGGCAGCTGTTTGACGCAAATTTCCCTGATTTCACTGAATTTTACTAAAAATTCTAAATTTCCCTGAGGTTTTTGTCAACTATTTATTTCCCTGATTTTTCCAGGTTTGTATGAACCCCGACTCAATTGCGCCCCCTATATGTCCCCCCCCCCAACCAAGATGGATATATTTCCACAATAAACGAACAGTCGACACTACTTTTTTATTAGTGGTGAAACTGACCACGGCCAACTTAGATACTCGACAACCTTTTTGAGTTTCCAAGTTGGCCGTGAACGGACTAAAACAAAAGCGCGGAATTCTCAATGGAACTACATTTTCTCGCGCGTGCGCAGAGTCTATAGGTAACACAGGTGTTAATGTTTAGAGTTTGCTTACTTAGGAAGCCCTGTAAATCTTGGGGAGATCTGTGGTCTGGCCAATCAGTGTACTGAATGTGCCAGACGGAGCGTTGTGACCTGGAAGGAGCGTGATTCAAGGTCAAAGAACACGTGACGTAAGTTGACGAAGAAACGCTGAAACTACGAGAAATCTGAAACTATCAAAGACAAAGAACCAAAGATTGTATTTACACTTAACGGAGAGTCCCAACCCAAATATAATTCAACGCTAAAAAACGGGATAATAAAAGAAAGAGTTGAGTCATTTTTACCTCGTTGACTCTGATGGCGGCGTGGTCACTTTGGGGCCAATACGGGTGACACTTCTCCTTGCCATTCTCCTAAAAGACCAATCATTAACAAATTAAAACATCGTTACAGCCAGGGCTGTGCGGCGGGTCCTGATTTTTGGGGTGTGGCGGGTAAACTTCGGGTAATAGAAAATTTTACCAGCCGCGGGTATCGGGTCCAATTTTCAATTACCCGTGGGGTCTTTGGGTCCTGCAATATCCCAAAAATGAGCTCCCTCGGGTCCAATTCGGGTCGCTTTGTTTTTCATTGTACAGTCCAATTAAAAGCTAGATTTCAAAGCCGAGCCATTATCCCCCATAGTTACGTAATTCATTAAACAATTAATGCCTCAATTAATAACTTTTTACTAATTAAATTATTTAATTATGAAAGACAGAAGTATTGAAACAAGCGTGGTAACCCGTCATGAACTGGACCCGTCAGACTCAGCATCGGGTATTGGCAAAGGCTTAAAATTGGGACTCGGGTACCCGTTCGGTCATGAACTGGACCCGTCAGACTCATCGGCGGGTATTGGCAAAGGCTTAAAATTGGGACTCGGGTACCCGTTCGGTCATGAACTGGACCCGTCAGACTCATCGGCGGGTATTGGCAAAGGCTTAAAATTGGGACTCGGGTACCCGTTCGGTCATGAACTGGACCCGTCAGACTCAGCATCGGGTATTGGCAAAGGCTTAAAATTGGGACTCTGGTACCCGTTCGGTCATGAACTGGACCCGTCAGACTCATCGGCGGGTATTGGCAAAGGTAAGCATGGGCGAATACCAGTTTTTGACTGTCGAGACGAATATCGAATAGTGAAAATTTTCTTATCGAATACCGAGACGAATAGTTGTTTGGGAACCGAATATCGAATAATTAGGCTTAACTTAAAATTGCCCTTATCGAATAGTTATCGAATAGTCAGTAATAGAAGGATTCAAAAAATGTCTAAGTGGCCAATGAAAAGCGTGGGAAAAAAGAAGAAAAAAAAAACGGTCCACAGACAAACTTCCACACGCTATAGAGTAGTAGCACTTTAGGCCTATTTTCCCATAGAAACTTATACATTAAAAAGTGTAACTGCCATTACTTTTTTAAAACATTTTTAGGGTTAATATTTTTGTTTTCTCGAATAGTTAATCGAATATTTAACGAATAGTTAATCGAATATTTAACGAATAGTTAATCGAATATTTAACGAATAGTTAATCGAATATTTAACGAATAGTTAATCGAATATTTAACGAATAGTTAATCGAATATTTAACGAATAGTTGGTCGAATATTTAACGAATAGTAGGCCCGAATAGTAAAATTCACTATTCGATATTCGTTCGAATACCCGAAATGGGGATTATCGAATATCGAGACGGTTATTCGTCTCGATATTCGATCGAGTTATTCGTGTTACTCGAGTATTCGCCCATGCTTAGGCAAAGGCTTAAAATTGGGACTCTGGTACCCGTTCGGTCATGAACTGGACCCGTCAGACTCATCGGCGGGTATTGGCAAAGGCTTAAAATTGGGACTCGGGTACCCGTTCGGTCATGAACTGGACCCGTCAGACTCATCGGCGGGTATTGGCAAAGGCTTAAAATTGGGACTCGGGTACCCGTTCGGTCATGAACTGGACCCGTCAGACTCATCGGCGGGTATTGGCAAAGGCTTAAAATAAGGGACTCGGGTACCCGTTCGGTCATGAACTGGACCCGTCAGACTCAGCATCGGGTATTGGCAAAGGCTTAAAATAAGGGACTCGGGTACCCGTTCGGTCATGAACTGGACCCGTCAGACTCAGCATCGGGTATTGGCAAAGGCTTAAAATTGGGACTCGGGTACCCGTTCGGTCATGAACTGGACCCGTCAGACTCATCGGCGGGTATTGGCAAAGGCTTAAAATTGGGACTCGGGTACCCGTTCGGTCATGAACTGGACCCGTCAGACTCATCGGCGGGTATTGGCAAAGGCTTAAAATTGGGACTCGGGTACCCGTTCGGTCATGAACTGGACCCGTCAGACTCATCGGCGGGTATTGGCAAAGGCTTAAAATTGGGACTCGGGTACCCGTTCGGTCATGAACTGGACCCGTCAGACTCATCGGCGGGTATTGGCAAAGGCTTAAAATTGGGACTCGGGTACCCGTTCGGTCATGAACTGGACCCGTCAGACTCATCGGCGGGTATTGGCAAAGGCTTAAAATTGGGACTCGGGTACCCGTTCGGTCATGAACTGGACCCGTCAGACTCAGCATCGGGTATTGGCAAAGGCTTAAAATTGGGACTCGGGTACCCGTTCGGTCATGAACTGGACCCGTCAGACTCATCGGCGGGTATTGGCAAAGGCTTAAAATTGGGACTCGGGTACCCGTTCGGTCATGAACTGGACCCGTCAGACTCATCGGCGGGTATTGGCAAAGGCTTAAAATTGGGACTCGGGTACCCGTTCGGTCGTGAACTGGACCCGTCAGACTCATCGGCGGGTATTGGCAAAGGCTTAAAATTGGGACTCGGGTACCCGTTCGGTCATGAACTGGACCCGTCAGACTCGGCGGGTATTGGCAAAGGCTTAAAATTGGGACTCGGGTACCCGTTCGGTCATGAACTGGACCCGTCAGACTCATCGGCGGGTATTGGCAAAGGCTTAAAATTGGGACTCGGGTACCCGTTCGGTCATGAACTGGACCCGTCAGACTCATCGGCGGGTATTGGCAAAAGCTTAAAATTGGGACTCGGGTACCCGTTCGGTCATGAACTGGACCCGTCAGACTCGGCGGGTATTGGCAAAGGCTTAAAATTGGGACTCGGGTACCCGTTCGGTCATGAACTGGACCCGTCAGACTCATCGGCGGGTATTGGCAAAGGCTTAAAATTGGGACTCGGGTACCCGTTCGGTCATGAACTGGACCCGTCAGACTCAGCATCGGGTATTGGCAAAGGCTTAAAATTGGGACTCTGGTACCCGTTCGGTCATGAACTGGACCCGTCAGACTCATCGGCGGGTATTGGCAAAGGTAAGCATGGGCGAATACCAGTTTTTGACTGTCGAGACGAATATCGAATAGTGAAAAATTTTCTTATCGAATACCGAGACGAATAGTTGTTTGGGAACCGAATATCGAATAATTAGGCTTAACTTAAAATTGCCCTTATCGAATAGTTATCGAATAGTCAGTAATAGAAGGATTCAAAAAATGTCTAAGTGGCCAATGAAAAGCGTGGGAAAAAAGAAGAAAAAAAAAACGGTCCACAGACAAACTTCCACACGCTATAGAGTAGTAGCACTTTAGGCCTATTTTCCCATAGAAACTTATACATTAAAAAGTGTAACTGCCATTACTTTTTTAAAACATTTTAGGGTTAATATTTTTGTTTTCTCGAATAGTTAATCGAATATTTAACGAATAGTTAATCGAATATTTAACGAATAGTTAATCGAATATTTAACGAATAGTTAATCGAATATTTAACGAATAGTTGGTCGAATATTTAACGAATAGTAGGCCCGAATAGTAAAATTCACTATTCGATATTCGTTCGAATACCCGAAATGGGGATTATCGAATATCGAGACGGTTATTCGTCTCGATATTCGATCGAGTTATTCGTGTTACTCGAGTATTCGCCCATGCTTAGGCAAAGGCTTAAAATTGGGACTCTGGTACCCGTTCGGTCATGAACTGGACCCGTCAGACTCATCGGCGGGTATTGGCAAAGGCTTAAAATTGGGACTCGGGTACCCGTTCGGTCATGAACTGGACCCGTCAGACTCATCGGCGGGTATTGGCAAAGGCTTAAAATTGGGACTCGGGTACCCGTTCGGTCATGAACTGGACCCGTCAGACTCATCGGCGGGTATTGGCAAAGGCTTAAAATTGGGACTCGGGTACCCGTTCGGTCATGAACTGGACCCGTCAGACTCATCGGCGGGTATTGGCAAAGGCTTAAAATTGGGACTCGGGTACCCGTTCGGTCATGAACTGGACCCGTCAGACTCATCGGCGGGTATTGGCAAAGGCTTAAAATTGGGACTCGGGTACCCGTTCGGTCATGAACTGGACCCGTCAGACTCATCGGCGGGTATTGGCAAAGGCTTAAAATTGGGACTCGGGTACCCGTTCGGGTCCTAAAAAATATGTTTCGGGTATCCGAGATTTTCGGGTACCCGCACACCCCTGGTTACACCTATCAATCAAAGGCCAGTAGAAATAACGCGCTATGGAGGCTTAACGCGCGCCTTACTACAGCATGAGATGTTGAGCTTTGAAGGATGAAGGTTAGATGGAGTGATGGCCCATCCGCGGCAATGTAAGTCTCTCCAAGTGCCAAGTCCCTACCTTTGGCGGGGGATGGTTAAAGCAAAGCGCGGCTCCGTTGGTGCCCCTTAAAGATGGCTTTTCTACTACACAGTGGCTAAGCTTGCTAAAGGCAAGTTAAGCCAAAGGCAGGAACCAATGGGACCTAGTGCATGAGGTCTGATTGGTCCCTGCCTTTGGCAACGTAAAATTAGTGTCCAGAAGATTAACCAGAATGCTAGGGGTGGTAATAGAGCCGCGCTTTCCTTCAAATCCTGTCGCCTGGCGCCATTTTATAATAGATACTAGGCCTAGTTCTCATGAATTAGCTTCTTTAGATACGGGAGCCATTCTCTACGTTTCCGTACCATACGACCCTACCAAAAACGCCACTGAGGATGCTGGGAGGACTTCATTGCCTTAGATGGCGGTACAGAGACAGGGTTATAGGCACTAAGACTTCATCTGGCCTCTATCCTCCAAAGGCTTAGCAACGAAGTATATCAAAACACCACTAAGGATGCTGGGAGGACTTCGTTGCCTTAGATGGCGGTACAGAGACAAGGTTATAGGCACTAAGACTTCATCTGGCCTCTCTCCTGCAAGGAGGTCTTAGACTCTAGCTTCAAATCACCACTCTTTGACTGGCATTTGGGGGAATACATTAGAAATTGCAGAAATACTAGTCTCTGAGTTGAGAAAAGCAGTTTCTAGCCCTACTTTAGCGCGCGCACTACTTTATCTTCGTTGTGATAAAGGTAATGTTGGCGAATGAGACGATTGCCGCCTAAGGCAGCTGAGCTCGCATTATCAGAAGAAATGGTAAGGAATTAAGACGCTGTGACGCACGTACCTGAGTTTCGGTTAAGCTGACGATGAGACTAACTTGTTGCTCCCAGACCATTTGCCAGAAACTGTGAACGGTATTGGGCAGAGGACCTTGCGCCGCGATATAAAACCTCTGCGCGTTACCCACCGTCACCTGCAATTAAGACACAAAGTCAACATTCCCATTTGACCGCCAAATTTGAAGGGGGATTTTCCCCAGTGATGTGCGAGTACTCGTTAAGTTCGAGTACTCGATTCGATAACAATGTATTGAGATACTCGAGAAAATTTCGAGTAGCTTTTCAGCTTCTTAAATACTCGATAAATGCTCGAATCCAAGGCTTATAAGTTTAGCAGACGATGTTCGCTAAAAAATTCCTTGATAATGAATAGAGCTATCTCAGAAGCCTTGCAATTTGCCCATAGAACCAAAACTGTACCAAAGATGACCGCCCACTGCCACATCTAAGCCTGTGACGTTTTAACCTAGGCACTGACGTTACAACTGAGATAGCTCTATAAAGTGAATTTCCTATTGAAAAGTGAGCATTTGTTTTTAAAATAACAATCTTTTAAACTTGTTAGATTTTACGTAATTATATAAAGTTCGAACATAACAGAGCTGTGCTAATTAGCTGACATCTAATTGAATTAGAATTAGCAATTAGGGAAATATTTATGAACTAATTAATTAGCCAATTAGCAATTAGACATAGAAACTAATTCAATTCAATTAGAAATTAGGCATTTATTTATCAAACTAATTAATTAGAATTACTAATTTCTAATTAATTACTTGTCTAATTAAGGTAAAAAAGAGACCATAAGTAAACATAAAAGTTTAAAAGTGCCCATGGATTTAGTACTTTGGTAATGCAAAGTTTAATGTTTTAATGTCATTGAAAAACGGGTACGGAAGCCATGAATTATTCTCGAAAAATGAGACAAGCCTCGAGCCTTCCGTCATGTTAAAATTTGTCTCATTTCTTCATTTTCTTCCCACAGTTCCTATAATGGACCCCTGAGTAGTAAATACATGCGCACTGCTATTAATTCGAGTAGGTAAAACAGTCGAAATTTCGAAATGGGGCAGTTGCGAACTACGAAATTTTCTACTAGTACTAGTATTCTCTCATGTTTGAGGAGCTGAAAAATTTAGAGTAGCACTAAGGTTTCCTCATCGATATAATAAGGCTTTTTCATATTCAAATAGATGAATCAAGAGTTAATTCCTCGATTTTTTTAAAAACAAATTGGCGTAAAAGATTAATTGAAAATTCAATTAGCTAATTAGTTAATCTTATATCTAATTAAATTTTAATTAGATAATTACCTTTCCGATTCATACTAATTAATTAGAATTACTTCTCAATTAGCACTAAGGTAATTAAAATACAATTACCATTTTCAATTAGTAAATTTTGCTAATTAATTAGAAATTCAATTAGCTAACTAATTAATTAGCACAGCTCTGGAACATAAGTGTTATTTTCTAGAAAGTTAAGAAATTTACCCGATTAATACTCGACAAGTAAATAATTGGGACTCGATAAATACTCGAAACTAAAATTTGACCTAATCTAAATACTCTATACTCGAAAGACTTTTCGATACTCGGCTCGATGCTCGATAAAAAAGTTTTTTTTTTTGATACTCCGACTCGGCTCGAAACCGAAACAAGATGGCACCGGCCAGATTACACTTTTGCGCTGCCTCTAGTGACTAGAATTAGTATTACTATATTCATTATAAGATGACCCCGTCAAATTTATAATTTTCGGGGTTTTTCCATTGTTTATAAAATAGCATTCTGATTATGAATAAAACCAATCTAGTTAGAATTTGGTTTACAGTTTAATTAAATAAGTGAATCGAGGCCGTTCCCAGGCGACGATTATTCTTCACGAGATACGCTTTACCAAATAACTGTAGCTTGTCAACATACCTCCGTGGCTCAGCTTGCTTAGTCAATAATCTGAGGAGAAAAGTGGGGATCCAAAGCGCAAAATATTTTCTTAAATAAAAAATTATATTGATGTTGCAGAGCCACCTAAGAGTAGTTCTTCGCAAATATCCGACCATGTACGCGAAAAAGGGGGAAATGGGGATAGAAAAGGCGCCCAGCCTGCCAGCAAGGGTCGGAACAATACTTTCGCTAGCTCTAAAGAGCGCAAAAGTAAAAACGAGACTCGCACACCACTGATTCTCCCTGACCCAGGGTGCCCATCAATAGAGTCAGCTGACAAAGAGACAAAGAAGGACTTACGCTGATGCGGGAGGCGTTGATGTACCCGGTCCTGTTGTCTTTGGTGGGCGTGAGTCGGACGCGGTTCTCCTCGTAAGGAAGGACATCTCGGAAGCGGTTCCTGTTGGCGTTCTCGGCTAAAAGAGCCGTCGTGAATTCCGCCATCGGCTTCTTCTTGGGAATCTGTTCGAACTCCAGGAAGAATTGACCTTCCGCCAATCGCGACTCCAGAAGCTGAATCTAAACAAATCACCAAACAAGTTGATAAACAAAAATTAAACCTCTCCCTCCGAGTCGAGACGCGTAATTAAGAGGTTTTTCCTAAATAATTAAATAAATATAATTGATATTAATTATTTTAACCGTCATTAATTTAGCTTAATTATAGTTATGTCGTTTTAAGTTAGGGGTGTGCGATACCCGAAACATATTTTTTAGGACCCATTAACGGGTACCCGAGTCCCAATTTTAAGCCTTTGGCAATACCCGATGCAGAGTCTGACGGGTCCAGTTCATGACCTAGCCGATCACCGCGTACGTCTTAACCCTAACAATGGTAAAATGGAGTAGAAGCCAATATTGCTTTCCGCGAACACAGTGACAGACAGACACACAGACAAGTCCAGTATAATACCTCTCAAAGAGGTAAAAACTCCCCATGACGTCATCATTTAAATACCTAACGCGTATATTTCATTAAGAAAATACCCGAATGACTTTATAAGTATCGCGATCCGCGCACGCGCAGTACGCGATATAAAAGGGGGGAGGGGGGGACACAGTACTCACCCTGGAATCTCTGGACATGGGATTGGCCTCATTGTCGAGACCGCAGACATCGGGTGGAGAGAGAGTCAATCCGTTCATGGCGGCCACCAACATGGGTCCCATCGAAGGAGGAGCCGGCCCATTTTGAGTACCACTATTCTGATTGGCCGAAGCGACAGTACCAGCCTCACCACCGCTACCCCCGCTTCTCCCGTTAAAAAGCGCGGGGGCGGGGCCAGTGGGAGCCACGTAAGGAGGCGGAGGCTTTATGACGACGCTGTTGAGAGAGCCACCCGTGACGTCGGAGCCCGTCCTGTGCACCAGGGCGTTATGCCGATTGGGCGAGGCGCTGCTGGCAGCTTGATGCGCGGAGGAGCCGGCGCCTGGGTGGTGGTGGTTGGGGCCTTGGTGTCGAAGAGTCAGGTCAGGGGTACTCTGGATTTTAAAGGGGTAGGCGGGCGGTGATTGGTCGACGTGGTGGTTGAAATGATTAAAGTGGTGGTGCTGATGGTGAAGCGGATGGTGGTGGTAGGAGGAGGAGGAGTTGCCCTGATTGGCCGATCGAGGCACTGCCTCCCTAGAGAGGTTTGTTCGCGTGTGAAGTTCGGGAGTGCTCCACGTTTGAGCTGGTGGTTGCATAACCAAGCTGGAAATAATAAGGTGGAAATTAAAACGCTAGTGACAAATTTGGATTCAAAAGTAGCGTCGTACGTCCGTCGAAATTAACAAAATTTGTCACTTGAATATCGCGCTAATAAGCCTTGGCGTACGCATCGGGAATAAAGTGGATTAGACTCGCGCAGTATTAGTTTCGGAAATACTTATTATATGAGCGCCCGAGGGGCTGATCACTTGCGAGGTTTGAAGGAGCGACGGCCCCCTCGGAACACACTCATCCTATTTGCCCCTAGAACCAAGGAGGTACCAAACATGTCCACCGCCCACTGCCAAAGCTAAGCCCAAGAAGTTCTACATAGGCAGTGACGTCACAATTGAGATAACTTGATTGATTATTTATGGCGAGTTGCTATCTCAGAAGCCTAAGTGTGACGTCACCCATGCTACAGAAAACTTTCAATTGGAGGAGGAGCTGAGTCTCGTGACATGATAATTTACGCTGCCATATTGGTGTTGGGTTTAAACTGCGGGAATGAAGCTGAGACCACCCAATATGGCTACCGGAACAGCGCCGGTAAGACTTGGGAGGGTGTGACCTACTACTATCCCAACTGAAAGCTCTCTATTAGTCTATAGAACCAACCGAAGTGGTACCAAACATGGTCACTACCAAATCTAAGCCCGAGACGTTTTACCCAGGCACTGACGTCACAATTGAGATAACTAGATTGATTATTTATCTCGAGTTGTAATAGAGCTATCTCAGAAGCCTTAGTGTGACGTCACCCATGCTAATTTGCCCCTAGAACCAAAGAGGTACCAAACATGGCCGCCATCCGCTGGCAAAGCTAAGCCCGTGACGATTTACCTAGACACTGACGTCTCAACTGAGATAGCTCTATATTAGAATAGGTTATTGGCACCCGACTGCCTTTGACTAGATTATCCTCTATGGATGTAGTTAACACGTAGTGTCACAACTCTATAAGACAGTAAGGGAGCTCCGAGATTACCGAAAGGAGGTGACCTACTTGGAATATGGAGCCATGGGATGCAGTCCGTTGTTGTTGTTGTGGTTGTGTTGAGAGTGAGGCGTCCCACTGCCGTGAATGGAGTTGTCACTGTCAATGTGGCTCAGGTCAACGTAGTTGCGATAGTGAGCGTACGGATGGGGGGTGTGTGCGTTACCACCCCCGCCACCTTGATTCAGACTAGCTCGACTGTCGGTCATCGCCGAGAGCCGGCCCCCGGACACGCCCCCTCCGCCACTGGACACCGAAACGTCACCGACACTGGAACTACGAATTGAATGCAAAACGGAGTTCAGTATAATCGGTAGAAGCAACGGATAGCTCCAGTGGATCCCCTACAAGTTGACTTTCCTAACGAGCTCCAGTTTTGGCTTGGCGAACGCTGGAGGCATTTGTGGGCGGGATTTATAAGTGCACTTATAAATCCCGCCCACAAGCCTTCGCCAAGCTAAACCCCGAGTTCAGGAGGAAAGTCAACTTGTAGGGGATCCACTGGACCCGCGCTATGCTTTAAAGGGACTGCGAAGAAGGCATGGACGATTGGGTAAACATTTGAAATACGTCAGAGGCACCACGTGACTGAGGAGAGGCGTAGTTCAAAGAAGCTTAGTTCGTTTTATTTCGAAAGCTACCACCACTTCATGGAATTGGTTGGCGCTGCAATTTGGCGAAAAACAACGACTAGATCAGCGTGGGAAATAAGGCGGTGGCACAGGGCAAACGACCAGTTTAAAAATTGCCTGCTGGACTAGTTTACAAATTAAATCGGAGGGGGACCACCCAAATTCAAGGGTAACCAGAGTCCAGACATTATCTCAACTACCCACTTCATTAGTTTAGCAGACGACGTGTCCTGGTCAATTGTCATGTACCAGTTTATTTATTCCAGGCCAGGAGGGGTCGCTGGCCCAATGTCCAGTTTTAAAATAATCCTTATTTCCCACCCTGGTTGAGGTCACAAAAAAGGATAAATAGACTCCGCCTCCTCCGAAGCGCGCGATGGTGCTGTGGTTTAGGGTTGGTGCTAGGGGACAGTGGCCTGCGACTCGCTATTCCAATGTCCAGTTTTAAAAAAATCCTTATTTCCACCCTGGACTAACTAGATGTTAACTAGTTCCACTCCATGAGAAGCCTTTGTATCTTGGCATCACGTGATGTCTGTGACGACGGTATTTCAAACAATTTTTACCCACTTCTTCGCAGTACTCCCTTAAAAGGCCGAGATTAAAAGAATGGATATCTGACCTTTGAACCCCGTACTTGTGTCTGATGGCTGTCTCGTAGTCAGGCGCTTGTCGGTAGGAAGGGAGCGTCACCCTTCTCTCGTAGACTCCGACCAACTGACTGACGCTGGTGGAGCGGGACTCGGCGGAGGGGTACAGCTGGCTGTCACTGCCCACCAGGGCCCCGACCCCGGACGACGATAACGGGATCTCGTTGATCTCCTGGGAGGAATGGAAGACGCGATGTCCGCTTTGTAATCCGCCCCCCGAAGAGGACGAAGACCCGCCAAGGACCTCACCCCCTTCCACCAATCGCGATGAAAGCGACAAATTCGACTGAAAGAAAATCATTTTTCCCCAATCTTTAAAGTTTCCAAGCGGCCATTTTGGAAATTTTACGAGACAAATAAAAGCAGCAAAGATTTGAAAAGACGTCCAAACCAACCCTTAACAGAACCTAACCTATTCAAACTAACATGTCCTAACACACGCAAACAGAACCAAATGTGTCCAAGCATGTCCAAAGCCAAATCTACCACGAATCTATCCCTGACCACCAAATTTTGCCAGTATATACCTGGGACCATTTTAAGTACCGAAGAGTCCACTTCATGGTCACCCCTGCATCCCACGCAATCATGGTTTCATATAACAAACGATATCCCTGACTTTTCCAACTTATCCCTGACTTTTTGTTTGCCAATATCCCTGGCCGAAGTTTGCCAATATCCCTGACCGAAGTTTGCCAATATCCCTGACCAAAGTTTGCCAATATCCCTGACCAAAGTTTGCCAATATCCCTGACCAAAGTTTGCCAATATCCCTGACCAAAGTTTGCCAATATCCCTGACCAAAGTTTGCCAATATCCCTGACCAAAGTTTGCCAATATCCCTGACCAAAGTTTGCCAATATCCCTGACCAAAGTTTGCCAATATCCCTGACCAAAGTTTGCCAAAATCCCTGACCAAAGTTTGCCAAAATCCCTGACCAAAGTTTGCCAATATCCCTGACCAAAGTTTGCCAATATCCCTGACCAAAGTTTGCCAATATCCCTGACCAAAGTTTGCCAATATCCCTGACCAAAGTTTGCCAATATCCCTGACCAAAGTTTGCCAATATCCCTGACCAAAGTTTGCCAATATCCCTGACCAAAGTTTGCCAATATCCCTGACCAAAGTTTGCCAATATCCCTGACCAAAGTTTGCCAATATCCCTGACCAAAGTTTGCCAATATCCCTGACCAAAGTTTGCCAATATCCCTGACCAAAGTTTGCCAATATCCCTGACCAAAGTTTGCCAATATCCCTGACCAAAGTTTGCCAATATCCCTGACCACCATTTTAAGTACGTGTTTACCAGCAGAGTCCACTTCATGGTCACCCCTGCATCCCATATTTAGCATTGCTTGAAGCAATCATGTTTTCATATAACAAACGAAATCCCTGACATATCCCTAACATTTTAGCAAGAAAACTTTAAATCCCTAACACCCTATTTTCCAAATCCCTGACCGGGTTCCCTACAAAGATCTCAGGGTTCTATTTTAGTAGAAGGGTTACAATAAGACTTACTTTGTCGAGTGTTTGAGTGTTCTGTTGAGGTAAGTGTTGCGTGGAAGAGTAACTGTTCAGGTTGGACTCTTGACTCTGTCTTTGATGTCCTCCCTGTTTGTGTCTCTCGTTCAACCCACTCTGCTGACCGCGAAAGGGAAGAGGAGACGCGGCGTCTTCGTCATTGGGGGGCGGTGCCTCCGAGTGTCGGGTGCCGGAATCAATCAAGGTTATCCTGACATCTTCCGGCCTGTAAACTCCGCCCTCATCGGCGTACTGAATGTACTCCTCCTCAGTGTGATAAACGCCGAGTTCGTCTAACCAAAGACACCGTGGAATCATCATTAAAGAGTGACCATTCCAACAAAGGATGTTATTCCGTAGTTCAATTAGCCTTATTCCTGATCAGCGCCACCTAGCCATAACGGCGGCGACCTTGAGAACTGTAATCGGCAAGCCAACCACTCCAGATGTCGCTAAAATCTGGTGACGTCACTAAGGGGGGGGGCACTCGCGGCCCGGGGTCTGACCAAAAATTAGCCCGCGGCTTTATTTTATCTAAAGTAGCACGCCAAGGCTTAGCGAGTAGCGCTACTTTAAAAGCTCCAAAAACGACATAAAATAAGTTTTTACCTTTAAAGGTAAGTGTTGGATATCGTCGTGAAATTAGTTTGGAGCCTGATTTAATCCCTATTTATTTAATTTAACTCAAATAATGAGGCCAAAATTAACTTCAACGAGCTTTAAAGCCGCGCGCTAATTTTTGGTCAGACCCCGGGCTGAGAGTGCCCCGGTCAGTGACGTCACCAGATTTTTAGCGACATCTGGAATGGTTGGCTTGCCAATAATAGTAGTTCTCAAAGTCACCGCCGCTATGGCTAGGTGGCGCTGATCAGGAATAAGCCTAATTGGCCCTTTTCCTATTCAGCGCCCCTGGCGGAGGGTCTGGAAACTACTCCCATAGAGACAGGAGGGTAGCTTACGCTATACAATCCCTTTCAAAGGTTCAAAGACCCAATAAAAGCGAAACAGTTCCCTATCCCAATTCGGGTCTCTTTGTTTTTCATTGTACGGTCCAATTAAAAGCTAGATCTCAAAGCCGAGCCATTATCCCCCATAGTTACGTAATTCATTAAACAATTGCCTTAATCAATAAATTGTTACTAATTAAACTATTTAATTACGAAAGGCGGAAGTATCGAAACACGCGCGGTAACCCGTCATGAACTGGACCCGTCAGACTCGGCATCGGGTATTGGCAAAGGCTTAAAACTAAGGCTAAAAAAATAAGTGGGTGAGTGTCTCACCAAGTGATTCCTGACTGGCCATAATTTGATTGGCATTCTCTTGATTGACGGAGTAACTCGGAATTGACGAGCGATCCCTGAAAGGACAAGTAAAAAGAGCCAAAAGACTTAGAGGAGCGGGCACCACCACACCGGGGGGGGGGGGTTTAAGACTTACTCTCGATGTTGGGGCGTGTTCTTGCGGGTTTGATGGGGGCGTTGGGGCGAGGGGGCGCCGTTATTGTAGGCGGCGTGTTGTTGGGCGCACATCTTCCAGACGTACTTGGCTTGGTCAATGTCCTCCAAGTGGCACTGGACGCTCTTGTCGCGTTCGTGGCACTCGATGCCAAAGTGGCGTCGATGGTGCACCAGATTGACGATCTCGGCCCAGCGGAAGGAAGCCGGCGCTTGAGAGGACGAACCCTTCAGGAAGATGCCATTCATCGAGGCCCCGATGTACAAAATAGAGCCCAGGTGGTCCTGAAACCACAACATAAGTACTGCTCACAACTTTTGGTAAACCAAATTTCCCTGAGATTTCCAGGTTTTTCCCCATAATCTTCCCTGAATTTTCGATGTTTTTCCCGTATATGGAGTATCCTATGGTGCAAATGTTAACGAAGCAGGGGGGGGCAAATAGGACTATAACATACTCAAAGGACATCCCCGTATCTCTAATATAGCCAGAGTTATGAGACTCCAAAATATAGTGTAAATAATTATTCCCATGGAATATCCCATCAAATTCTCTAACACAACAGCTTAAAATAAATCGATGCATTTTGGAATAATTTCTACTCCTATATAATCCTATAGAAACCTATAAGCTTCATCCTATAAAACCCCATAAAACTCCGATTAAATAATTATTCCCATGGAATATCCCATCAAATTCTTTAACACTACATTTTAAAATAAATCAATGCAGTTGGAATAATTTCTACTCCTATATAATCCTATAAGCTTCATCCTATAAAATGCTATAAAACCCCGATTAAGTAACACTTCCCATGGAATATCCCATCAAATTCTCTAACACTACAGCTTAAAATAAATCGATGCATTTTGGAATAATTTCTACTCCTATATAATCCTATAGAAACCTATAAGCTTCATCCTATAAAACCCCGATTAAGTAACACTTCCTATGGAATATCCCATCAAATTCTCTAAGACCACAGCTTAAAATAAATCGATGCATTTTGGAATAATTTCTACTCCAATATAATCCTATAGAAACCTGTAAGCTTCATCCTATAAAATCCTATTAAACCCCGATTAAGTAACACTTCCTATGGAATATCCCATCAAATTCTTTAACACTACATTTTAAAATAAATCAATGCATTTTGGAATCATAATCCTATAGAAACCTATCAGCTTTATCCTATAAAATCCTATAAAACCTCCTATTAAAAAAATATAAGATATAATAGAGGGTAAGGACTTACTTTGGTGCTGAATATTTGTTGAGCGTATCCTTCGAGGTTTTTGCATTCAGCGATGTAATAGATTTCGGCCAAGGAAGTGGTCAGTCCCTTCAGGTCGCGATGCGCCAAAATGACGCGTTCCAACAATTCCTCGCGAGCCTCTTTGCTCGTTATAAGTAACTGCGTGCGAAATAAAGACAAGAATGAATAATTCCACAATTGATCTCCAGATCATTACCACAGACACAGTGGGGCCTTACCTTGGGTAAAATGGCGAAATTGGTCAGGTACTCCGTCGTGTGGCGTTCGGGGTCATGGTCCGAAAACTCCGCTGCAATGAAGCCACAATTAAAAACGCCATTAAATTAACGCAACTACCATCAAAAGTATATAGATATAAAAACAAAAAGTACACTGCTTTATTTGAAACTTGCTGGCGCCATGTAATATGCGAAGCCCCACCCTTCTTTATCACCGCCCCCCCACCAGAATAGTCTCGACCCCCACCCCCTCTGCCACGTATGATTAATTTCCCTCTGCGAGGGGAACAAGTCCTGAATAGGCTAAATAAATATAGTAGCAGGGTTCATACAAACCTGGAAAAATCAGGGAAATAAATAGTTGACAAAAACCTCACGGAAAATTCAGGGAAATTTCGAATTTTTAGTAAAATTCAGGGAAATTTGAGTCAAACAGGGCCGACTAATTGAGCAAAATGTTCGTGAACATTCGCTGCATAGGATTAACATTACGCTGTACTTTGGAGGCTCATAACTCTGGTTCTACTAGAGATACTGGGATGTCCTTTTAGTATGTTATAGTCCTATTTGCCCCCCCCTCCTTCGTTAACATTGGCACCATAGGATACTCCATATAGGGAAAAAACCTGGAAATCTCAGGGAAATTTGTTTTCCAGAACTTGCATGAACCCTGAATAGGGAATATTAGCTCTAGGCCTAGTACCAAAAATTAACAAGTTTGGATCGCCAGATAGCATCACGTACTACATTCTACAGAGCTATTTCAGTCAATTGTCTCTTTTATCTGATTGGTTAGTTAATACGTGTAGGCTGTTGGTTAATTGAGCGGGAGGGACGTACTTTGTTTATTTCAGTTTACACGTCGTCTACAGTTAACCCAAGGTGTAATGTTCTATCTTTTTATTGTTAGTTTTCTCACTATTATATTTCCCGCCACAAAGTATATTGTCTGTAACGCCATCTAGGCTAGTCCAAAAAATACATATAGAGCTAAGAGAGATTCGCGGAGCAAACTACACAATAAATGTTTTCCTATGTTCTAAGATCGAATAATCATCACCAAACACTACGCAAGGCAGCTAGGGAATTCTTAATCAAGTGTGTGTGTACTTTTGGTTTTTATATAAATAAATAATAATAATAGCTTTTTATTTGAGATATTCTTTTCAGAGAGTTTCTGATTTACAAAAGAGTCTCATTAATTTAAAAAATTTAAATATTACATTAGTGTAGTTAAATACTGTGTTGTAAGTTTCTTGAATAGAGTGCTACTACTACATGTTTTAATATGACGAGGTAGGTCATTCCACAGTTTCGTAGCTCTCTGTTCCAGACTGGCATTGGTAAGTTTTCGGGTCTTTGATCGTGGTGCAGAACAGAAGTTAATGTCGCAGGTACGAGTGTTGTAGCTGTGAACATCTTTTGGCTTAACAAAAAGCGATATTATATAATCTGGTGCGTTTGAAGTATTGACGTTATACATGAGTACTGCCAGTGATCGGAGGTAAGTTTTTTCCAGCGTGGTCCAGTTCAGCTGTTCTCGTACCGCAGTGGCAGAAGAGCGCTTTGATACCTTGCTTACAAATCGAGCTCCATGGTTGTGCATGACTTGTAGCTTATCCAGCGTTTTTCTGTTGGCCGTGCTGTATAACATTATGCCGTAGGTTAAGATTGGGAAAATGAGAGCTTTATATAGCGTGTCCAGGGTTTTTATCGGAAGATGTTTTTGAAGTGGTCTTAGTAACCACATTCTCTGGCGAGCTTTCCTTATCCTGAGATCGACATGGTCATTCCAGGATAGGGTGTTTGTGATGAGGAATCCCAGGTATAGAAATGATGAGACCAGTTCAATATTGAGGGTGCCAAGTGTCGATATTGCGTAGTCCATAGTCTTTAGGCTGGGATTTAGAATCATCAATTTGGTCTTCTTTTCATTTAAGGTTAGGTTCCGCATGAGGAGCTTCGTCTTAATATTATTGACATCAGTCTCGAGTTTGTTTAGAAGACAGGCTAGGTTCGGTGACGAATCGAGTAATGCGTTATCATCCGCATATTCGTGTGCCCTACTCGTTACGAGGCAGGTGTGTATATCCGAGGTGTATATATTAAAAAGTAGCGGCCCTAGCACACTACCCTGAGGAACGCCTCTCTTAACAGGAAGCATTGTCGAAGTATTACTTCCAATAGACACACATTGTTGTCTAGTGGAGAGGTAAGAGTGAAACCAATCTAGGCTATGACCTACAACGCCATAAGTTTTGAGTAATTTGAGTAAGAAGCCATGATCAACCTTGTCGAACGCCTTTGAGAGGTCTACAAACACTATGCCAACATAGTGTCCTTTGCGCAGTCTCTCAATAGTTGTCTCAATTAAGTCAATTGCACAGGTAGTTGTAGAATAGCCAGTCCGGAAGCCAGATTGTCTTTCATAAATCAGGTTGTTCGTCTGGAGGTAAGTATAGAGTTGGTCATGAACAATTCGTTCTAGGATTTTTGAGAGACACGCCAGTATTGTAACTGGACGTAGATCATTTGCTTCCGAAGCTCCATTCACTTTGGGAATAGGCGTGACTTTTCCCAGCTTCCATTGTTGGGGAAATATTCCCGTGGTCAGTGAGCAATTTATGATTTTGGTAAGGAAAGGGCATATGATATGAGATAGAGTTTTGGCGAGAGCTGGTGAAAGATTATCTAGACCAGTAGCTTTATTTGAATCAAGATTTGTGAGAAATTTAAGTACCGCCCCTTCGGTTACAATCTTAAATTGAAACGTTTCCTTGTGAGCATTAGATTTAGCATGTGGCTCTGTCGTGACAGGCACGCTGTCATGAATAGTGGTATAAAATTTGTTCAGTTCTTCTAGGATCTCAATTTCATTTGTGAAAGTTTTGCTGCTTATTGTAAGATGGCTAATTTTTGATTTGGACGGCTTCAGGTGTGGCTTCAATGCCTTCCACATATTTGTCGAATCAGAATTTGAGGATGAAATGTACGTTGTTAAGTATATCTTTTTGGACTTATTGAGTTTGGCTGTTACAAGATTCCTTAAACGTTGGTATTCATTGCGAAGTATTGGGTTTCTTCGACTTTTCCTGAGCAGCGAGTTCCGTAGGTGCATATGATGTTTTATGTCTTGAGTTAGCCACCTTGGCGTGTGTAAAGCAGTACGCTTTTCTCTCATTGGTGCTTGAGTGTCCAAATTATCCAGAATTGTACGGTAAAGAATGGCAAGTCCCGTATCCGCGGTTATAGTAGTATTCATTCTGCAGGCAAGACTACTTTGAACTGTTCGCACAAAAGTGTCTGAATTGAAATTTTTAAAGTCTCTTGATTTCCTAATAATCTTCGGTATAGCCGGTGACTTTTTACGTCTGATACTCAGAATTATATCGTGGTCCGAAAGTCCATACGGTATTACTATAGATTTTACCAGCCTCAGTGGATAGTTTGCGTAGATGTGGTCGATTAGGGTTCTAGAAGTAGTAGTTATTCTTGTGGGTTCACATATTTGCTGGGAAAACTTCAGCATTGTTTTTATTAACATTTTTGTTTTTGTTGATTTTTTATCGGCCAGCAGATCACAGTTGAAGTCTCCGATGACCATAACTTCTGCATTTATGTCCTCAGTTAGTCCCTCAATTTGGGATTTTAGGTCGTCGAAAGTAGCGTCCATGTTTGGTACATTCGGTGGTATGTAACAGGTACCAATGTGAAGAGGTTTTGTGTTTACTTCATGTAGTGAAATCCATAAGCTCTCAAGGGACGAGTTATTGCATTGACGTATGGTTGTCATAGGTGTTATGTGTAAGTGTTCCCGATAGTAGAAACCTACACCGCCACCTTTGTTATGTTCACGATCTTTCCGAAGAAATTTATATCCCAGAATATTTAGTGGGGCATCGGGAATGTCATTGGATAACCAGGTCTCACAGATACCCAGTATGTCAATACCAAGTGTTTGTAGGAGGACTTCCACCTCCATAACTGACTGGAAGTGTCCTTTTTTCATACTTCTCACGTTTAGATTCGCAATTTTTAATCCTCTTGGAATCGAGCTAGGAATATTTGAGAGTTGGGGTTTACTTTTTGGGAAGAAGGGTGCAGCGGCGGCGTTGAGAGGTACTGTTAATTTGTCAGTTGGAAGTCAGCATTGACTTTGCTCACGTATACATTTTTGCTACGATCATATCATAAAGGACAGTGTTTCAAAAAAGGGAGGGTAATTATAGGACCATGTACAAGGGGGTGGGGGTTCTACATCTCGTGCAACGATCGTCACATCGCGCGCGAATTTTTTCATATCTCACGATAAATTTTATTGGACACAGAGTCTGCGTACCCCCAGGAATTTTATTAATCAAAAGGCAGGGCGTTGCGCGATTGGTCGGAAGTGCTAATTTCAAATTATCCATAAAATCTCAACCTAAAATCAATATTAAAATCATTCTTAAGTATTTTCCTATGCAGATTGGTCTTATAATAAGGAGAAGAATCGATAAAAAATCACTTGATTTTCTACTTCGCCCTTCCTTTAAAGGGTCTGTAAAGTATAAGGCGGGCGGACCGTTGGATTTTATTTTTTGGAAAAGACGTTATTGAAGTCACAATCCCCTCCCCCGGGGGGGGGGTAAGCAAAACGTAAGTCTTTCCTTGTAACAAACGCAGCGGGGGTCTCGAACTCTCGGGGTGAGGACTTCAGAAACGCTGAAGAGGGGCGGCTCACAGTGAATCACAAAATAAAAGATATTCAACAGTCCCTTTAATTTCCTTAATTATCTTTGTAAATTCTTAAAATTCCCCGAGCCTACTTTTGTTAAGTTCATCTTCCCTTTAAAGTAGTTGACGGTGACGTAAAAAGGAATGGGAGGGGGAGGGTACTTACCTTGCAAAGAGAAGGCGGCCAACATGACGGCTTGTTCGGCGGTGCACTTCAAATGGCCCTCCACAAAATCAGCCTTCAATTGCAGGAAAAAGAAATTCCTGCTCAACACAAGCAACAATTGGTCAAAATCATAAAAGGGACAATGAAATGCCTAGACAGTAATCATACTTATTCTTATTATGTTACTTAAAAAATGCGTTTATGACCTTTGACCCGACATTAAACCCCGATCTTTACCGGGGTTGAAAAAAACCCGACTATTAGCCTAAGTGTTAGCTTATTGTGACAAAGTTACTTATGGTAAAATAGTCCCATTAATAAATCAAACGCATTTTGACCTTTGAACCCAAAACGAGTGTCCAGTATCTATAAGCCCGTCAAGGAACTACGTCTGAAATTATTTCTGAACCAATGGGAAGATTGGGTCCTATCATACTTATGGTTACTACGAGCTTTTCCGCTGTTAAATTAATAAAAGGCGTCTTTGACCTTTGAACCCATAACGAGTGTCCAGTATCTACAAGCCCGTCAAGGAACTACGTCTGAAATTATTTCTGAACAAATGGGAAGATTGGGTCCTATCATACTTATGGTTACTACGAGCTTTTTACGCTGTTAAATTAACAAAAGGCGTCTTTGACCTTTGAACCCATAACGAGTGTCCAGTATCTACAAGCCCGTCAAGGAACTACGTCTGAAATTATTTCTGAACAAATGGGAAGATTGGGTCCTATCATACTTATGGTTACTACGAGCTTTTTTCGCTGTTAAATTAATAAAAGGCGTCTTTGACCTTTGAACTCACACCCGAAAACCCCAATGACACCATTCCTTAGGAAAAGTCTCATTGGGATCATACTTATTGTTCCTAAGTTACTCGCGAATTAAGAACTAACCTGGTGACTTCATCGCGAAGCAACGTGACGTCACTGACGAAAAAGATGACGCCCAATTGCAATCGAGTGGGGGAGTCTTGGGCGTAGCGGTCCAGCTGCTTCTTGAGCGGCCGTTCCAGGTCCACCCACCAAAGAGAGCCATACTTGGACAGGTACTTGAGTCCGAAGAACTCGGGTTGCTGGAGTCCCAGTCGCTGACACAAACTGGCCAGGCACTCCTTGCCCAGGGACTGAGAGGTCAAAGTGCACTCGACCACCGTGTTGTCCAACATCTCCACCGAGATGACGAAGACGTTCTTCGTCTTGACATTGTACTGGCGACTCTTCTTCAGCTTCAGTTTGAACGGCATGGCGACCCAAGAGACACCCTCGCGATTCACCACTCCAACTGCTGACAGCGAACGCTACCAATTGGCCCTGTCACCAAGAATTCAGAATGATTCACGACACTAATTACGTATTTGTGTTAGGCTATTCAAGAAACCCTTCCCCAAAAAATCAAAATTTACTCTCTTTCTTCTTCCGCCATTTTTAAATCCAAAAATACAGGATTTCATCCGACAATGTTAAGAATATTATCTTATTTGTATTTATGATATTACTAGCTGTAATCGCTCGCGTGTAATAAGAACTTCCATCAAAATGATATAAAGAATGGGTAGATTTAACTGATGACTAATATTTTTGTAACACCCTAGGAGCGAAGGCACTTGGCGTTGCCCGTCAGCCCGTCGGGATGCACTTTTTATTACTTTTCGCGCCAACAAGAAGGGTTTTTAAATTTCTGCCCGCCATTTAAAAAGATGGCAACAAATCGAACCCAAAAGACCTTTCAGCCCGTCTATAGGTTAAAGGAAACCAGTGTACTAAATATTTGCGAAATCGGTTGAAACGCGCGGACTTTGTTGCATAGAGAAGATTTTTTACATTTCTGGACGCCATTTTTTAAGATGGCGGCGGATTGGAAAAATCTTTGTCTGTTAGTCAGTCAGGATTTATATAGATATAGATTTATTATAAACGAGTCAACTTTACATTTGTAGAATTATATTTATTAGAATACGCGACACTTGACACCCAAAATTGACAGGTTTTAGGCTTAGCGTCCCATAGAAAAAACATTGGGTTTTTGGTGGTCCAGTACATTCGATAACATCAAAACTACAGCGAAGTTACGTTTCGGAATACTTTTAAATTAACGAGTAACTATTCCAGGTGTGCCTTTCCAAATTTCATTAACAACAATTAAGTCTAAGTATGATATTTTAATTAAATTGAAAATTATGGTAAAACGGTTTCTATATAGGACAGCTTATTCCGTATATACTCTGTTCCAGCTTCAATTGTCAGCACGCGCAAAGGAAGGTCTCTATGTAACGTAGCTTTGCGCGTGCTGACAAGAGACAAAGAAAATCAGGATTTTCAGGATTTAAAATATTCTACAGTGCTTTTTTTAGCTCAAATGCACGGACCTAAATTCTAGTAGGCTCTGAATAAAATTCGAAGTACCGCGACTGTCAACTTCATAATAGAGTCGGTGACTAATAAAAATTTAAATAACACTAATTTAGACTATTAGGGATGGATCTAAGAATTAATTTTACATCAAAAACCAATTTTTACCTATTTTTGTTACCATTATAAAAATTTATTAAGTTTCTAAATCTTTTGGAATCTAAAGAAATAATTGTTGCAATTTTTAATAGCGCAACGTTGCTTGATGTTTGAAGGGCCCGCCAAGCCCCGCGATTGCCTACAGCCTACTACACGTATTTGAAACTATAGCCATGGATAAAGAATGCGCGTGAGGAAATTGGTTTTCACTCTACAGGATAGGCAACTCCCTATCTCGGACGACAGCTTATTCTGTATATACTCTGTTACAACATCGGTTGTCAGCACGCATAAAGCTAGGTCTCTATGTAATCTAGCCTTGCGCGTGCTGACAAGAGACAAAAAACTTCAGGATATTTTAAACGATTTTAAATCCTGAAGATCCTGAAGTTTATTGTCTCTTGTCAGCACGCGCAAGGCTAGGTTACATAGAGACCTAGCTTTACGCGTGCTGACAACCGATGTTGTAACAGAGTATATACAGAATAAGCTGTCGTTCCAGATAGGGAGTTGCCTATCCTATAGCGTGAAAACAAATTTCCCAACGCGCACCCTTTATCCAATCTGTAGCACGCACGCGTCTATGGTGTCTTTATATTTAAATGCCATTAGCTTACACAATAGAGCAATATTAAGGGAGTCCTAGCATGAATATAGGGCACTTTTAAGTAAATTTTCGTTTCCACTACGATACAAATACTCCTTGGAAAATGTTCGTGCCAATAAAAACAACTTAAGCCTCGGTCGGGTAGTGTCTCCTCCTATCATATTCAGTAAAGTTACTCACCCGCTTTGAACATTCTAGTAACGTTTTAAATCCCGCATAATTTTCAACTTAAAATCTATTAATTCGCATTGTTTGTAACAATATTAATGGCCAATTTATGTAAATTAAATTAGTTACGTCTCGAATACATTATATCATCGCTAGTCTGGCGTAACAATCGAGATCCGCCTCGGATTCCACTCTATTGACATCATTAGCGTTTTAACCTTAATTAGGCCCGCGCTTACCTTAATTAAACTTAAGAAAATGGTAAATTACTTACTTAATCGAAGCGTAACTATCATTTCGGCAATATTAATCCATCGAAAACGCGGAAATTATATCAAATATTTGCAGACGACCGGACGCGAATTCCTAAACGACTGTCTCATTCAATTTCCCGAATCTAGACGTTCAATCGGTTCAGTTCAGTTTCTAGAAAAATTGATCTCATTCTTCCCAATTCTGCTTCCCACGGAGTATCGTTATCGGAGTGGAAAGTGAAAGTGAAATAAATTGTAGATAGAGGCGTATTTCTAAATATAGGTTTAAGATGGCCCATGAAAAACAAAGCTTAAGCCCTGCAATATCGCGAAAAAAAACCTCCAAGGACTAGGCAGGGATAAGGGAGGTGAGATGGATTGGAAATGATGACCCGACCCGTGGCACCGTATCTCTCCCAGTGTACCTCGCGCACGCCCCTAACCTTCGGTAGGCGATTGCCGAGTGCTGCCGCGTAGCGCCATTTTATATGTACGAGAAGTCGAGAACTAGCTTCTATTTTTAAGATAGAGGGAGCGTCCGGTACGACCCTACCTAACCGCTGAGGATGCTGGGAGGACTACGGTGCCGTAGGTGGGGGTACAAAGGCAACGCTATAGGTATGGAGTTTCCACTCCATTCCTCTCTCCTTCAAGGACTACTATTCCCACTCAGGGCCGGAAATAAGAAAAATTTCTTATAGGACATGGGTCCAGTGACCCCCTGTTTGACTGGAAAATTTATAGGACATTGTCCACTGGAGTGTGCAAAAATGGTGTCGCTTCTCCATAGTCAAACTATCAAAACTTCGGAAAATTTATTGGTCAAAATGTCCAGTGACCCCCATAATTTTTAAAAAAATTATGGGACATTTTAAAACTTTATTGGACAATGTCCAGTGTCCTGTGCTTATTTCCGGCCCTGTTCCCACTCCATGTGGAGTCTTTGTACCTTGGCATCACGTGGTTTCTCTGATGTATTTCAAATAGTTTTACCCACCTGCCCGGGCCATGCCTGCTTTAACGTGTTTTTCTACGATTTCGCAAGATGCATAGGGGATTAATTGGCAAATTAATTAACGAACTAGTTTAGAATTTAACCGAATTTTATTGCAAAATAAAATAATCGATTAAATTAAAAGAAAAAATATAATTGACATCCATTATGGCCTATCGGAAGAAGGAAGCAGGCGGAAGTAAGTAATGGTAAGAGAAAAACGGTACTGCTGTCTTTGAATAAATTGATTAGCCTTATAATTGTGATGTCATAACCGGAAATAGGGGGAAATCAGAACTTTTACCATATCATAGCCTACTCGATCACGCGCATCACGACGCAAGGCTAAGACCGTATCATAGCCCACTCGATCACGCGCATCACGACGCAAGGCTATGACCGAATCATAGCCCACTCGATCACGCGCATCACGACGCAAGGCTAGGGCCGTATCATAGCCCACTCGATCACGACGCAAGACTAGAAACCGTATCATAGCCCACTCGATCACGCGCATCACGACGCAAGGCTAGGACCGTATCATAGCCCACTCGATCACGCTCATCACGACGCAAGGCTAGAAACAGTATCATAGCCCACTCGATCACTCACGACGCAAGGCTAGAAACAGTATCATAGCCCACTCGATCACGCGTATCACGACGCAAGGCTATGACCATATCAAAGCCCACTCGATCACGCGCATCACGACGCAAGGCTATGACCATATCATAGCCCAATCGATCACGCAGCTTGAGTCGTGGAGCGCGTGGGCTTTGGCTGTATCAACCCCGCACTATTAAAATAAGACCTTTTCTTTCACTTCTTGACGCTGAGCCTAAAACTTCCGCCAATAAGAAATAATGTAGACTGACAATTCTAGCAATTTACAAAAAATCATAATTCAATTTCAAACAAAACACAAAAACCTCCTAATTTGGCGCCACGCAACTCCCTCCGAACTGGGAACTTGGCAAGGCCTATTATTTTTGTCCAATAGTGACTACGCGTTTGAGTGCGATACTATCATACTAGCGAATCAGGGTGCTCAAAATTAATTTCACTTCCCGTTCACAACACACAATTATCCCTAACAAATCAACAAACAGTTTGTAATAGGAATTTAGTAACCTTCCGCGGGCGGCACACTTTGCGCGCGCGTGCGCGAGTGTTTGGGACACGAAGTTATTCTCGGGATTGTTGCCGAGGCTTAACGTCAATTTTAGGGACAGTTTGATTGAGAAAGCGTCATTAAAGTCTGACAATGACGGGCTAAAACAAATCGCGCCCCGCTTTTGAAGAAAGGATTTAATTAATTAAATACCCGGGTTTTAATCCATAAATAACGTAATATCGATAAGTACGACACGCTTTTTTGATTGATTTCCGTAATGCCCTATGTTCTTAATAAGTTATTACAGTTCGTGCATTGCCTCCAAGAGTGTTGTTATTTTCTGTGACGTTTTAGTTCGTCACTGTTTCCAAAAATGCATGAGCCTGTGGTAGAACCATGGATAAGTTATGCGCGTTTGGAAATTTGTTTTCACTCTATAGGATAGGCAACTCCCTATCTCGAACGACAGCTTATTCTGTATATACTCTGTTACAACATCAGTTGTCAGCACGCGTAAAGCTAGGTCTTTATGTAACCAAGCTTTGTTCGTGCTGTCAAGAGACCAAAAACTTGAGGATCTTCAGGATTTAAAATATCCGCGAGTTTTTTAGCTCGAGTGCATGCACGGACCTCTAGGCTTTATTTTCAAATACTTGTGAAATTGAACACAGCCTACTACACGTATTTGAAACCAAGGCCTAGAGGTCCGTGCATGCACTCGAGCCAAAAAAAAAGTCGCGGATATTTTAAATCCTGAAGATCCTCAAGTTTTTTTTGGTCTCTTGACAGCACGCACAAAGCTAAGTTGCATAGAGACCTAGCTATGCGCGTGCTGACAACCGATGTTGTAACAGAGTATATACAGAATAAGCTCTCGTTCGAGATAGGGAGTTGCCTATCCTGTAGCGTGAAAACAAATTTCAAAATCACGCGCATTCTTTATCCATGATATTGACCCTCACCCTGTTAACAACAGCTAGGCCTACTTTTCTTTCCCAACAAATTAAAGTGATCAATTTCGATTTAAGAGGAAATCATTTTACTCGGAAATCAAAAAGCGCCTTCAATTTAAAGGTTCATACTTATTGTCAATATGTTACGTTACGCTGGTTTTAGGAATTTAAAAAAAAAAAGGCGCCACCAGATGGCGTCTACGTTTTCAAAGGCTATTTTGATGGGCTTCGTTCCTGAGGGCAAAGTTCTGCGTGTTGGTCCATTGATGGGGCAACTGATAGTCCGAGTAATGCGAGGCGGCGTTAGCGTAGGAAGGCCGCGTGGCCGTCGCGTACGTCTCGGGCACTTGCCACTTACGGTTGTGGCCCCCCACGCCCGGATCGACGCTGGAAAAGGCGTTCAGCGCCGCGTTGGCGTTACCCGTTTGGGGCCCGACGTGCGCGCCGCCCCCCGCCGAGGCCACGCCTCCCAGGACACCGCCCCCGCCCCCTCCGCGATGCGGGTTGGCGTTCGGGTTCGCGGTGTTGCCCGTTTTGGGTTTCTTGTTGGTCAAGGGATTGAACGAGGACACCGTGTCCGCCAACGATTTGTGTCCCTTGGGAGGCAGACGCCCGCGTAACATGTGTTTCAGGCCCATGTCTTCTAATAGGCGCTTCATCGTAGTTTTCGACAAGTTGGGCAACTCCGTGTCCGCGTTGACCGCCGCTAAGACTTCGGCCACCGTCGGTTTTTCGCTCCTCTCCGCGAATTGGTGCATTTTTAAACGGATTGACGTTAAAACCGCTTCGTCATACCTAAAATATACAAAGTAACAAGAAATTCTGATCGAGTAACATACAATAGCTACGTGTGGTTGCCTAACCAAGAAGTGATATCTAGTTTATTAGGGAGAAGGTATAAGATTCCTAAGTATTAACGCGCCATAGTCCCAGTCCCCCTTTCAAAATACAAGGGGGGACGTAAAAGGAGGCCACCGGGCTATTTCGCCTCTCCTCAGTCGGTAAATATGTAATTTTCGTCATTCGCGACGCACTGACGTGCACGAGTTTTCAAGAACTAATATGATGCTGGCTGTAATTTAGAGGCGGAGATTAACTCCGGACAGGCTACGTTTGGACTGGAGATAAAGAGTTAGAAATGTGCACGCGAATTTTTACCTTCTCCCTAGTAAACTAGATATCACTTCTTGGCCTAACTCGAAGAGAAGACTATCTTAAAATGTTATAATTTCTGACAGAATTTCGGATTGAATATAAATAGAAAATCGCCGCCGCGCAAACACTAAAGATAAGGTAGTTAGAAACTTTCTCCAATGCAGCTCATATTTTCCTGTTTTTCAAATCGAGGCCTGAAAAATCAGTTGATGCCATAAAATTTGTCGCAAAATACGAGTTGTCTTAAGAAACCCCAGCCCCTAACATACTTTCTAAGCTTCTACCAACTAATTTTACCGTTACCAAAGGCGGGAACCAATCAAAACTACCCTTTGCTAAGCTTAAAGGGACTGCAAAGAAGGTATCGGTAGGTGGGTAAAAATTATTTGAAATACGTCACAGACATCACGTGATGTCAAGATACAAAGGCTCCTCACTAGTTAACATCTAGTCCTTGTTTTTTATCGATATTGCAGCGCCAATTCCATGAAGTGGTGGTAGTTTTCGAAATATAACGAACTAAGCTTCTTTGAACCACCCACGCCTCTCCTCGGTTACGTGGTGCCTCTGACGTATTTCAAATAATTTTTACCCACCCGCCCATGCCTTCTTTACAGTCCCGGTCCAGTTCAACTCCAAGCTCGAAGCTGGTAGCTAATCCGTTCCCCAGCAAACTCCACAAACAAATAGACCCACTAACAAACAAACAAACAAACAAACATGGAAACCCCATAAGCTAGGTGTGTCTGGGTGTGACTTACCTTTCAATTCTCTTCTTTTGAACGGCGGTGTATTTTCTCTTGCCGGATCTGGGGGAGACGGACCTCTTGCGTTTGGGTATCCTCTTTTGCGGTCGTTGGGGGACGTCCTTGACGATGGTGGTGCCGTCTTCGCCCACCACCGTCACCACCCTCACTTGAAGTCCGCCAGCGTTGGCGTTGGCGGCGGCCATTTCTTGTTCGCGCTCGCTGAGCGTCTTGAGTTTCTCTCCTTTCAGGTTCAGGATGGACTTGGAACTGACTCCCGTCAACTCGGCCGCTTCCTCCGACACTTTCTTCCAAGATTTGCCCGGGTTGGCCGCCGACAGACGCGAAAATACGTTCAAGATGATCTTCTTCGCCTGCATTAAAATATCAGGGAAACAATTATTGGTCAAGGAACACAATTTTAAATCGTTCCCATTTGAAATTCTTCGCTGAAGCTTTGTCCCCACTAAGCTCGGGCTCGCGTGTTCGCGCCTTCGTCCATTCGCATCAGATCACGAAAAACATTTGCGATACTGTTCAGATACACGCAAATATTTTGCGTTTCCTGTTCTGAGAGCCAATGAAATTTGAGCAATCATTGCGCCATCTACGTTGTCCATATAGTGACAAAAACGGAACTAATCGACGCCCGGCTCCACGCCCCACCCTTCCTCTCGTCTGTGATTGGTGCTTTTCTCGCGAAGACCCGAAATTCTTGGGGTAGTCAAGAGAAATTTGCATATTCGCCAGGTTAGGACGCAAAGTAGCGAAAACCCAATGTGGATTGACAGTTGCACGATCTTGCAAACAAGCAAAGCGAAGTTGCGAACGCGCACTAAGAGTTATTCAGTTATTATTATTTGTTATAAAGGAGTCAGTCAACTCTTAATTTGGACAATTATCTTTCAAAACGCATTTGTTGTAACGCTCTACGCTACAGGGTGTTCCGTCACGGCTCATTTACAGTTGGGTCACCTTTAGCCTCGTCTGCCTCGCAGCTAACCGACAGCGCCCTATACTAACTAATAGAAGTTTTGGTGGGGAGGAGACGCTGGGCAAGACCGCTGAGGAACAACTCTTTCAACAAGTGGGGGGGGGGGGTAGCCTCGTCTGCGCGGCTTTTGACCCGGTCCCACCGTATACAATCTAACCCGGTGCCCTCTTGCCACCACCACACTAACTAACTAATAGATCAAGGAGTACTATATCGGGCCCACAGCACACCCCATCCCCTAAGGAGACCTAACTTCGCCTTTGAAAGCGCCTAGCTACTTTACGGGACAATTGTTATTGGTCAAAGCCAAACTTAGTCTCTGATTCGCCAAAAAATTATTTCAAAAACGGATTTGTTTTGTCGTCTGCTTATATGGTCAAAAATTCTCTTAACACTATAGAGTGCTGTCAGAAGCGCCGGTGTGACGTCACCCATGCTGTTTTCCCATAAAGAAAAAACGGTAACTGTCATGGCCGCCCATTGCTAAAGGCAGACTCGTGACGTTTAACCTTGGATCTGACGTCACAACTGACAGCACTCTATTGGCTTAAGAGTGGCGCGCAGTCAGCCAATCGTATTTGTCTCACATAGTAGCTAGGGGGAATGGCTAAGTTAGGTCTCCTTAGGGGATGGGGTGTGGTGTGGTGTGGGCCCGATATAGTACTCCTTGAATAGATTAACAAGTTTTTCATGTTCACCTGTGAATTGATCATTTCTCCTTTCCTGAACTTCTCAAAGAGGACGTCGGCGGCCGAACTCTTCTTGGTGGCGGCGTCTTCGGCGGGGGGAGGTGGGGCGTCGACGCCGCCATTTTGTTCCTCGTTGTTGCTGTTGTTGGGGCTTCCGGGGATTTTCTTCTCTTTGGCTTCGGGTGAGGGGGAGGCCCCGCCCCCTCCCTTCCTCTTCATGGCCGACAACTTCTTCTTGCCCTGAATGACGCTTTTCCTCTTAGACGCACCTGTCCCCCATTTTGATCGGTTGCTCGACATCTTGTTCGACATCACCCTCTCCGACAACTGCGCAAAAACACGCCACAAATAATACCTTAATGTCACACTCAACTTTGGAGGCTCGTAACTCTGGTTATATTAGAGATAAGACTATGTCCTCTAAGTATGTTATATTCGTATTTGATCCCCATCTAACGATACCAAAGACTTGTGCTTACATCGAACCAAGGCCGATAATTAAGCAGTGTTCGTCAGCTTATTAATATAGCGTCTCACTTATTGCTATTACCTTACTTATGATAGTGTCTCACTTATTGCTATTATCTTACTTATGATAGCGTCTCATTTATTATTATTATGTCACTCATGTCAGAGGCTCTCTTATTGATTTTAAGTTACTTTTGTTAGAAGTTTACTTATTTTAGAGGTTCACTTATTGTTTATATGTTACTTATGGTAGCGTCTCATTTATTGTTTTTTGTTAAGTACGTTAGAGGCTCACTTACTGTTTTATGTTACTTATGGTAGCGTCTCACTTGTTGTTATAGTGTTACTTATGTTAGAGGCTCGCTTATGATTTTTATGTTACTTATGGTAGCATCTCACTTATTGCTATTATCTACTTATGTTATAGGCTCACTTATTGATGTTACTTATGTTAGAAGCTCACTTATGATTTTTATGTTACTTATGTTAGAGGTTCACTTATTGTTTTTATGTTACTTATGTTAGAGGTTCACTTATTGTTTTTATGTTACTTATGGTAGCGTCTCACTTATTGTTATCATAGTTAAGTCAGAAAATAACCCCCAGTGACCCCCTTAGTTTTAAAAAAAATTATGGGACCATTGAGTTGAGAAAATTACCGCTAGAGTGGCGTTTCATCCGCAAGGATATAGACCAAATGAACTCTATCACGTTCTTGTAGCGCCATCCCGGTGCAAAAAAAGGGAACTAAAAGAAAAGGCGGGAAATTTGAACGAAGTTCAAGAATACATGTACATGGCCGAAATTCAAGTTCGTTTTCTAGATGGCGACACCATCGTTTGATAAACTTGGTGGCTGTCCGTCCGTCCGTCCCGTTGTTTTAAAAGTGTCCCGCGTTCCCCCAATAGGCAGGTTAACGCAAAGGCCACTCTAGTGGTAATTTTCTCAAATCAATGTATGGGACAATTTAAAATTTTATTGGACATTGACCAATGTCCTGTGCTTATTTCCGGCCCTGCCTTGTGAAGCTTTGCCATTTAAAATTCGCGGCTACAATTTTAACATAAAACTTACGGGTTAAGACTTAGCTGAGTCTGTAAGCGCGCCATTGAGAATTTATTCAATGGCGAGTCCATCCGGAGATTGGCTGCCAATGCTACTTTAAGTACAGTTCGTTTCCTCTTTCGACATAAACTTAATATCGGACATTTAAAGGCAGTTTACCAAACGCAAAATCAACGCGCGCCAAATAAATCTCGACTTACTGAACCAAATTAGTAAGTTAAATCCTTAATTAATTTCTAATCGCAACGTTAACGTGAGGAGATCGAACCGCGACTTTCGTTAGTCGACTGGAATCACTCGGATGAGTCGGATTATTACTGCGGATACGCGTGACGAAATTGCTATGGACTTTGCGTAGACTCATGTTAAAAAGAAGCGGTGATAACGCTACAAGGAGTACAAAATATATTAGAGCAGGGCCGGAAATAAGGAAAAATTCGTTTAGGACCAGTGACGCCCCCTTTGACTGGAAAAATTATAGGACATTGTCCATTGGAGTGTGCAAAAATACTGTCGCACCTTCATAGTCAAACCATTAAAACTACGGAAGATTTATTGGTCAAAATGTCCAGTGACCCCCTTAGTTTTTAGAAAAGTTATGGGACATTTTAAAATTTTATTGGACATTGTGCAGTGTCCTATACTTATTTCCGGCCCTGTGTTAGAGTGGCTTCAATCATAAGTCTATTTTGGGGGGTTATAAGTATGCAATGAAGTAGGTTTAGAACGCATTGATGCGCAAGGGATGGCAATGGCCTGACAACCTTTTTAATTGCTTTAAGATTAATGAAATTATATCGAACAACGCAAAATGAGTCCTACAATATAAGAAACCCTTTATTACCATACATAGCTTATTTTTTGTCCTGTAAAGTCCTATAAAACAGTACAAGAATATCCTTATGGACCCAACCAACAAATAAACAAGTTGGATGGTGTCGCCTCCATCTAAGGGATAGGATCACGTGACTAACAAAGTTGACTGTAGTACCATCTGTCGTTGAGCGACGAAAATAAATCTCTTATTTTTCTGATTGGGTTAGAGACTGACTCTTGGGGTAAAACGGGTTCTGCGCATGGCAAAACAAGCCAATCAGGTTATCACTTTCTCACCTCAAAACCCGAGCTCGAGATCTGAGCCGTTATAAAAATTCAAAAGATTTGAGCTCGAGATCTGAGCCGTTATAAAAATTCAAAAGATTTGTTGGTTGGGCCTATTTTTCCGACAGGCATGTTTTGACTGATTTGATAGTGCAATGTGATCTCGAGCAAGCATGGAAGAGAAGCGAAAAAGTAGTTCCATGCAGCACCGGCCATTGTACGCGAAATTCCGGCAAGGCGAAATGATCCATTCGCAGGCGAAACGAGTCATTCTGAACGTCTTCGCCAACCTGTCGGCCAACAGTCCCGACAAATCGTGGAACAAGATCGCCCAAGAAACGGCCAACTTGGTCGGAACCAGCTCCAAAATGGTCCTCTTACTCAAAAACGAAAAAATGAGATCCTCCGCATCGGGGGCTCAAAACGCGACAAATAGCGCCACTTCCACCAATGAGATGACAGAACTGGTGACGTCGGATAATAACAACGCAAAAGAAGATGGCAAAAGAAAACGGAAGGTTCAAAGGTCAGAGTCGCCCAGGTCCAGGAAGAGGAAATACACGCAAGTACAAAAGAAGAGAATCGACAGGTAATTGCGCGAGGCCATCAAGGTCAAGCTTAAGTCAAATTTGAGAACCTAACCCGAGGGGTCCGACATTCCCAAAAAAAAGCGTACGGGATTTCGTGATTTGGAGAAAGTTTTCGGAATTTCATCTTTGATTACGCGAAAGATTTCATGATTTCGCAAAGATTTCGGAATTTCATCTTTGATTTCGTGATTTTGCTAATGATTTCGCGATTTTGCTAATGATTTCGCGATTTTGCTAATGATTTCGCGATTTTGCTAATGATTTCGCGATTTTGCTAATGATTTCATGATTTCGCAAAGATTTCGGAATTTCATCTTTGATTTCGCGATTTTGCTAATGATTTCGCGATTTTGCTAATGATTTCGCGATTTTGCTAATGATTTCGCGATTTTGCTAATGATTTCGCGATTTTGCTAATGATTTCATGATTTCGCAAAGATTTCGGAATTTCATCTTTGATTTCGCGATTTTGCTAATGATTTCGCGATTTTGCTAATGATTTCATGATTTCGCAAAGATTTCGGAATTTCATCTTTGATTTCGCGATTTTGCTAATGATTTCGCGATTTTGCTAATGATTTCGCGATTTTGCTAATGATTTCGCGATTTTGCTAATGATTACGCGATTTTGCTAATGATTACGCGATTTTGCTAATGATTTCGCGATTTTGCTAATGATTTCGCGATTTTGCTAATGATTTCGCGATTTTGCTAATGATTTCGCGATTTTGCTAATGATTTCGCAATTTCTATTTTGATTTTGGGATTTCGCCAATGATTTCGCGATTTTGCTAATGATTTCGCGATTTTGCTAATGATTTCGCGATTTTGCTAATGATTTCGCGATTTTGCTAATGATTTCGCAATTTCTATTTTGATTTTGGGATTTCGCAATTTCTATTTTGATTTTGGGATTTCGCAATTTCTATTTTGATTTTGGGATTTCGCAATTTCTATTTTGATTTTGGGATTTCGCAATTTCTATTTTGATTTTGGGATTTCGCCAAAGATTTCGGAATTTCATCTTTGATTTCGTAATTTCTTCAAAGATTTCGTGATTTTGCGCGAAAGATTTCGCTTATCGACTAGATTTCGTGTAAATGTGGGACCCCTCGACCTAACCATACAGAGCAAACTCAAATTAGCATTCTAGTCATCTTGTTCGCGGTGTCTCTCTCTCTTTCAGGTACCCGTCCGCGGTGTTAGAGGCGATTCGCGCGAAAATGACGGGTTACCGTCTACGCAACGAGAAACCGTCGTTCAACCGAGTCTTGGAGGAAGTCAACAAGGATTCCTCATTCCCATTCTTCTCCAAATTCACCTTCCGCTCTTTGCTGCGCGACTTGGGACTAAAAGGTTACTGCGCCGGCCGATGGCCTGACAAAAGACATCAGGGGGGCGCGCCGGTTACCAACGAGGACCCCAAAATGGCCCCCCACCAGGATACGGGGGGAAGGATAAGACGGTCAGCTGGTGACCGGACCCAATTGGTCCCGTTTAAACTCGAGGAGAGGCCGGCTAGAGATTTTCAAGGGCAATCGAGCACTTACCTGAGTCAACGCGCGCACTACGATGCCGATTATCAACAGGCTGCGATGATGCCACATTATAACAGCCGCCTTCCACCAATGTGCTAACTTCTGCGGCGTACTGGCGCCTCTTTGCAACCTCGACTCGCGCATGCGTGAAAAATACTTTAAATTATAAAGCACTAGGCCTAGGCCTAGAAGTTGAAGTACATGTTTGACGAACTTTAACCAAGGAATATTTTATAAAAAGTGTTTTATTTTGATGACATTTTATTCGGCATAAATATTTGTTATGTTTTATTACATTTGCGTTTTAAATAAAATCGTAATATTTTCATACGACATAAAAAATTAACACTTTGGTTGTCCGAAAGCAGACGACATTGTTTGGTTAAAATGGCACTATTTGCTATTTTACCGTACGGCTTTATACGGCGAAAGGTAGGGGACTGCCAAGGCTCTATTGACGTCTGTTAGTCGGACTGCTGACCAAGGCCCAATTTATTTATTAATTTATTGTACCTTTGACCAGTGACAACAACCGCTATGCCTACGGGGAAATACGGCCATGAGTGTGACGTAATAATAATGAGTGTGACATAGTGGAAAATTTCTTTCACGCACAGTAGCTACTAATGATTGCTACTCTGAGATTGCTCTTACGTCATAAAACCGGATACATATTTCATTAATTACAGATTAATAGAAAAATTGGAGTGCTCTGAAAGCTTTTTGCGTTCCATTGAGATCACCTCTCTCTGGCATTCACGTCTTCTATTGGTCAAGCTCTAGGCTCGAGCCTAGCCCACTCGATCACGCACTCGCGCTATAGAGAGCTTTCAGTTGGAGGAGGAGCCGAGTCTCGTGACTGCCATATTGGTGGGTTTAAATTGCAGGAATGAAGCTGAGACCACCCAATATGGCTGGCTACCAGAACAGCTGTGGTAAGACTTGGAAGGGTGTGACGTACTACTATCCCATCTGAAAGCTCTCTATATTACGAGCAGCTTGGGTCCTGTTGCGCGTGATCGAGTTGTCTATGGCCCTAGAGAGGTGATCTCAATTTCTCTATGGAACGCAAAAGAAGCTTTTCAGAGCACTCTGACTTCAATGCGTCAGCCCTTGGTAAAGGCGCGTGTCACGTGATCGTTGTTGGAAACGAGGGATATTCAAAATGACAAACAAGCTCATGAAGCTAGAGCAAAGAGGCTTGAACGCATGCGCGAGATTGTACCCTCTCTTGGCCTGATGGGGTAGCGGTAACCATGGTAACCGGGGAACGACACAGTACTGTTTTAGGAACCGGGAACTAAGTTCATTTTGTGTGACTCTGAGTCTACCCTTTTATACATTCTCTTTGGTTTACCGTAACGCCTCTCTTTCGGAAATTTTTACATTGAAAATCCCTGACTTTTGAAACCAGCTTATCCCCGAGTTCACTTCATGGTCACATATACCAAACGAAATCCCTGGCATATCCCTGATTTTTTCTGCTTGTCCCTGGGACCATTTTAAGTACGTGTTCAACCGCAGAGTCCACTTCATGGTCACCCCTGCAGCCCGTATTTATCATTGCTCAAAGCAATCATGGTTTAATATACCAAACGAAATCCCTGACCTATCCCTGACTTTTCAGCAAGAAAACTTTAAATCCTTAACCCCCTATTTTCCAAATCCCTGACTAATCCAGGTTCCGTACGAATCCTGTACAGTATTTCTGCGTTTTTTGTTCAAACTGAAGCTTTAAGCCCTTAATTTAAGCCAATTGGTTACGAGATAATTAAAAATAATGGGACTCACTCTTTTCACCGTTCTTGTTCTTGCGAACAGTTCGCCAGTGTTTGGAACTAGGCCTCGAGACCTCGGTGCACTCCAAAAGTATCGGCGATTCATCACTGTCCAGCGATGGAACGTAAGCCGGGAACTGGCTCAGAGTAGAAACCATTGGCAAATCGGGTTCGCTCGCTGCCGCCACCACCATTGGGGGGATATTTGGTTGAAAACCAGACGCGGTCACTGGGAAAGAAGCTGCGGGCTTAGGAGGAACCATTGGCGAATGCTCAGTATTGGCCACTACCACTGGGGGATATTTGGTTGAAAACCACGCGCGGTCACTGGGAAAGTGGCCCTCTTCGGAACCATTGGAAAATTGTCCGGATTCGCGACCATTGGGAAGTTTGGGTGACCAACAGCGGCTTGACTAGGGACCATTGGGAAATCGGCTTGATTAGGCCGGACCATTGAGAAGCTTGGGTGACCATTGGCCTCATTAGGAACCATTGGGATGCTTGGGTGACCATTAATCATTGGGAAGCTTGGGTGACCATTAATCATTGGGAAGCTTGGGTGACCATTGGCCAGATTAGGAACCATTGGGAAGCTTGGGTGACCATGGGCCTGAACGTAAGCCATTGGTAAACTTAGGTTATCATCGACCATTGGGTAGTTGGAGAGACAGGGATCCATGGTGAAATAATCTTCATAAGCCATTTCGGAATTTGTGGTCTCGTCTATTGTGGGGGGCTCGAGGGGGTCATCGTCTTCCTCCACTTTCATGTCGAGTGTGGGCGTGTAATCATCGACTGCTCCGACGTCACTATCTTCAGTCTCATCCAAAACTGTAGACAATCGATCGATAAAGGGAGATTGACAGCGTTACCAATTGACAGAATCGGGAGCAATTCAAATTCTATTTTTAAACAGGGCTGTGCGGGTCCAGATTTTTCTGGGTGTCGGGTAAACTATGGGTAGCAAAAAATGTTTAGCCGCCGCCGCGAGTATCGGGTCCAATTTTCAATTACCCGTCTTCGGGTCCTGCAAAATCCCCAAAATGAGCTCCCTTGGGGTCTCTTTGTTTTTCATTGTACAGTCCAATTAAAAGCAAGATTTCAAAGCCGAGGCATTATCCCCCATAGTTACGTAATTCATTAAACAATTGCCTTAATTAATAAATTGTTACTAATTAATCTATTTAATTACGAAAGGCGGAAGTATTGAAACACGCGCGGTAACCCGTCATGAACTGGACCCGTCAGACTCGGCATCGGGTATTGGCAAAGGCTTAAAATTAGGACTCGGGTACCCGTTAACGGGTCCTAAAAAATGTGTTTCAGGTATCGGGAGATTTTCGGGTACCCGCACACCCCTGCTAATAAGTCAGAAGTTAATGACTATTATCCTGGGAAGTATAAGCCTTAGCCTGGCTTGAACCTAGGCTTAGCGCAGGCCTTATCAAGCCCAAACAAAACATTACTTTCAACTCAGTAACCCCAAAAAAACATTGCCAGTGTTAAACCGTTAAGCAAAAAGGCTTAAAGTCATCATTAACTTCATTTCCCCGAATAGATTCTCAATATGATAGGTCAGAAAGAATCTCACCGATTATGCTGTCGTTTGTCTCCCGGGGTTTTGGGGGCGTGGTCTTTTGGTTTTTGCGGGCGCAAATTGGGGTGTCGCCATCGAGGCAATGTTCCCGAAATTCCTTCAAGTTTTTGAAGGGTTCTTTGCAAGTGGGACACCCGACCTTCGGGTGATGTTTAATGTGTCTTTCCATGAAAACTTTTGAACAATGTTGAAACGGACAATAGCTGCAAACGACCAGCCCAAATTAAATACTCGTTTAAGCTACGGTGTCGCTTCATATTTGCTTCATTTCAAAATTCCCTAACGTTTTAGACCCATTTTTAAATTCTCAGACTTTTCCCTGACATATTTTTCCAAACTAAAATGAAAACTCCTGATTTTATTGAACTTCTTAAAATTACCCGACTTTTCCTTGGTCTTTTTCGCCTATTTTAAATTCCACGACTTTACCTTGACCTTTATGGCTTTCCTGACCAATTTCAAAATTTTGCTATTACATGACCCATTTTGAAATTCTCTAACTTTACCGTGACCTTTTTAGACCTATTTTCAAATTCCCTAACTTTTCCCCGACCTTTCAGGACTCACTTTCAAATTCCGTGACCTTTCAGGACTCAATTCCTTAACTATTCCGTGACCTTTCAGGACTCAATTCCCTAACTATTCCGTGACCTTTCAGGACTCAATTCCCTAACTATTCCGTGACCTTTCAGGACTCACTTTCAAATTCCCTAACTATTCCGTCACCTTTCAAGACTCACTTTGAAATTCCCTAACTATTCCGTGACCTTTCAGACTCACTTTGAAATTCCCTAACTATTCCGTGACCTTTCAGACTCACTTTGAAATTCCCTAACTTTTAACCAACCTTTCAGACTCGCTTTGAAATTCCCTAACTTTTCCCCAGACTCACTTTGAAATTCCCTAACTATTCCGTGACCTTTCAAGACAAATTTTGAAATTCCCTAACTATTCCGTCACCTTTAAGACCCATTTTGAAATTCCCTAACTTTTCCGTCACCTTTAAAGACCCATTTTGAAATTCTTTAATTTTTCCGTGACCTTTCAAGACCAACTTTGATATTCCCTAACTTTTCTCCACTAAATTCAAATTCCTCGAGGATTCCAATCTTTACGCGGCGACCCTTTTAAAAGCGAATATTAAATTTGAGTACTGACTTGCACTTGAATCGTTTCTGCGTGGCTTTGCCTTTTCCGCTGAAGACGTGTTTGGTTCTGTGGTCGCTTAATTTGGGGTAGCTCTTGAAGACGGCGCCGCAGGTGACGCACAGGTGTCGCCCTCGGCAGCAGCGCGGGTTCTCGAACTGGTGCAATCGGATCAGGCAAGCGGTCGCGAACCAATTCTTGCAGCCGACGCAAGAACGCCGTTTCGCGTGAGTCATAAATTTTGATTCGGCGTAAAAAACCTTTTCGCAAACTCCGCACTTGAAAGTCGACTTTCTTCGTCGAGCTTCTTTCGAACATTCCCCACTCACCGATATTTCCTACGTTTTAATTGAAAATTACAAGAATAAAAGGAATAATAAATTAGTGTTCAAATTCCATAGCTTTTTCCCAAATCGATAAAAAAAATCCGTTGATTTTCCTTTTCACCCTCCCTTTATACAAAATACTCTTAAAGGGAGGGTGAAGTGGAAAATCAAGTGATTTTTATATCGATTCTTCTACTAATTATAAGACCATTCTGAATAGTGAAACATCCAAGAAATACAGTTTCCGAATGATTTTAAAATTACAATTAGGTTCACATTTCAAGGAAAAATTCAAATAAGGACCTCCGACCAATCGCGTAACTTCCTGCCTTTCTCTTAGCAAAATTTCCGTTGCACGCTCTACATCTCGCGCCGCGATTGTCACATGGCGAGCAAATTTTATTAAATCTCGCGCTAAATTTCATTCGGCATGGAGTGTGCCACGAAAATGTTAACAGGAAGACAGGGCGTTATGAGATTGGTCAGAGGGGCTTATTTCAAATTATCCTTAAAATCTGAACCTAATTTGAATTTTAAAATCATTCGGAGACTGTATTTCCTGGATGTTTCACTATGCAGAATGGTCTTATAAGTAGTAGCAGAAATATATAACCTTACAATTATTGTAAAGTAATATATTTCTGGTAGTAGAAGAATCGATAAAATCACTTGATTGTCCACTTCACCCTCCCTTTAAGAGTATTTTGTTTAAAGGGAGGGTGAAAAGGAAAATCAACGGATTTTTTTTTATTGATTCTTCCACAAATAATGAAACCTATCTGCGTAGTGAAATACCAGCTCCGAATGATTTTAAAATTCAAGTTGGTTTGAGACTACGTAGCTAATTTAAATTTGGAACCTCCGACCAATCACGTAACGCCCTGCCGCCTTGTTAAAGGGTATGAGAAGCTTCGTTTGAAAAAACCTCTGATTTATATAACAAAAGATATAATTAATTTCTGTCAATTCAAAATTATCAAGCTTTTAATTCTCCGATTTCTGGTTATTTGGCCGCAATGTGCATTTGAAAATGCTTCATATGAAATGATTTAAAATCCTCTTTTTATGAAAGGCTAAAACGTTTCCCGTAGTCCGACGTCACAGATATATTTTTCACGCCAGATGGCGCCACTCTCTCCGCTATCAGACCCAGAGTTTAGACTGGCGAGAAGCTCGTACAGGATTCCCGCGCGTTTTTTCCGCACATCATAGTGATGTCATAAAACAGGCAAACAAGCTCGAAACTGAGTTTTCGTGATTTTTCAATGGATTTTAAAAATAGAAACTAAGCTTAATTATATTAAAAACTTGATATTTTGAAAGTAGAGACTCGAAAGTGTAACATAATACCACTTTCGTGCTAAAATATGATATCAAATTGTAAATTCTCATTCCCTTTAACAGGAGCAAATTCTCATTCCCTTTAACAGGAGCAAATTCTCATTCCCTTTAACAGGAGCAAATTCTCATTCCCTTTAACAGGAGCAAATTCTCATTCCCTTTAACAGGAGCAAATTCTCATTCCCTTTAACAGGAGCAAATTCTCATTCCCTTTAACAGGAGCAAATTCTCATTCCCTTTAACAGGAGCAAATTCTCATTCCCTTTAACAGGAGCAAATTCTCATTCCCTTTAACAGGAGCAAATTCTCATTCCCTTTAACAGGAGCAAATTCTCATTCCCTTTAACAGGAGCAAATTCTCATTCCCTTTAACAGGAGCAAATTCTCATTCCCTTTAACAGGAGCAAATTCTCAGACCTTTCCCATACATTTTTGGACTAATCCTCCTGACCCATTTGTTCCAGTATTTTTAAATGCCCTGCCATTTTTAGCCTTTGGCCTAATTGTAAACTCGACCTTGTTTAAAGAAAGAAGAAATCCATACTGACCTTTGTCACTTCCACGTTGGCTTGATCAAGTCGAACCTTTTTAGCTTTAGTTCCTTTATCGGAAGACGAAGCTCCACCAGATGTGGCTTCTTTCTGCCGCAAACAATTTCCTTTCGTTACCGTAGCATCTTTTTGACGCAAACACGCATCTCCTTTCGTCACCGTAGCATCTTTCCTCCGAGGGCCCTTAGAAGCTTTATCATTCTTTGGTTGTTGACCCTCTTGGGCACTCTTGGCCGTCACCTTGGGAACCCGCGGACGCAATCTCGAATTGCACATTGTGCCATTTTCCCCGCAATGTTTAACAAACTCGGCGATATTCTTAAAGCGAATCTCGCACTTGGTGCAACCGATTTTCGGGTGATGACTGGTGTGAACGCGCAGGTACTTGCGCGAATAATGTCGCAGTTGACAAAACTGACATTCGAGTCTCTGACCGTGTTTGGCATCGGTCTCCGCGTGTTTCTCGCGGTGTCGTTCTAACAGAGTGTCCCGGTCGAAGACGGCCCCGCACTGAACGCACCCGTAACGGCCTTTCCAACAAGAGGGATGCTCGCATTGGTGCATTCGGATGGCGCACGCGGAAGGGAACCATTCTTGGCAACCCGAGCATTGACGCAATTCCGAGTGCAAGTCGTATTTTCGACGATGGTCAAACACCTTTTCGCAGTTCGTGCACAGAAAAGCCACCTTCGATTCGTTAGACCCATCAGGGAGAACTCCGTCGTCCGCTAAGGAAGTCACCGCGTGACGCGTCTCCGAGAAATGGTTCTTACCGCCGCTACGTGGACTCGGGTGACTCCAGTCAGTGTCGAGCCCGCTAAGACTGGTAACCCGATCGATTTGTGGTAAGGGAAAGTTATACATTGAAGTTGAATCGTCGGACGGTTCTGTTTTGATGTTTCTGACGCCATTTTGAATGATGTCATTAAAGGCGCTTTCAATATTTGACAATGATTCGGAATAAGAGTCATCAAGAACTTCACGCTTGACGTGCCTCGCAAGGAAGCCTACTGGATCTTCAAAATTAAATAACGGTTTCTTGTCACCATTGGACGTTGGGTTCTCGTCTCCATTGGACAATGATTCCTCGACATTGAGCAAAGGCTTCTTGTCACTAATGGACAATTCTTTCTCGACTTCATTGCCCAATACTTTCTCGTCACCAATGGACAATTCCTTCTCGTCTCCATTGCCCAATACTTTCTCGTCACCAATGGACAATTCCTTCTCGTCTCCATTGCCCAATACTTTCTCGTCACCAATGGACAATTCCTTCTCGTCACCAATGGACAATTCCTTCTCGTCACCAATGGACAATTCCTTCTCGTCACCAATGGACAATTCCTTCTCGTCACCAATGGACAATTCCTTCTCGTCACCAATGGACAATTCCTTCTCGTCACCAATGGACAATTCCTTCTCGTCACCAATGGACAATTCCTTCTCGTCACCAATGGACAATTCCTTCTCGTCACCAATGGACAATACTTTCTCGTCACCAATGGACAATTCCTTCTCGTCACCAATGGACAATTCCTTCTCGTCTCCATTGCGCAATTCCTTCTCGTCTCCATTGGACAATTTCTTCTTGACTCCATTGGACAATTCCATCTCGTCACCAATGGACAATTCCTTCTCGTCTTCATTGTACAATTCCAACTCGTCACCAATGGACAATGATTCCTCGACCCTAAACAAAGGCTTCTTGTCACCAACGGACAATGCATTGCCGCTGGTGGAAATATTGGAAGACAAGTTGCTCGTTTCACTGGATAACAAGGATTGATTGTCTCTATTGCGCAAGGATTCACTTATAGAGTCACCAGCATCTTCATTGTCTTTCTCGGTCATTGCGTTAATAATATCTTTATTGGACAATGAGTGTTCTGAACCACTGATATCTTTATCGACAACCGAGCTGTTGTTAGCCATTGGACTTGGGAGTAAATTTTTGGCTTATATTACGTAACTACACGAAAACCTAGTTTGTGAGAGCGTCTCCTGTTTGCAACAGAATGATCTGAATCGAACAGAACTACACGCACTCATAAATTACTCGCAACACTTGTCCGCGCAAATTATCTCTTGGTAAATCTAGATCACCTCTCCCTCGGATTTCCGTCTTCCATTAGTCACGCGCTCGCCCCGAGTTCCGCTCGGAACTGAACTGAATTAAAAGACAGACCGGTTTTAAATTATCTTACAAAGTTTTTAAGCGATCTTAGTTCTTTTCTTAAAAATTCCCTAAGGTTAGTAAATAGGTTGTGAGTTCGCGCAAACAAAATTTTAATGAAAGTTTAAGAAAAGAACTATTCGTTTTGAAACTTTGCACGATAATTTAAAACCCTTTAATATCCCTCTCACTAAAATTTCAAGAGAATCGGACCAATGAAACCGAAGAAAAAACATTTCCACCGTTCCAAGACTAAGCCCTTTAAATATGGCTAATTTTCGTTTTAATTTTTATACAAAAAAAAACTATAAAAGACTAACTTTTGAAACTTTGCACAAAAATAACAAACCTTATTTTGCACACCTCATTAAAATTTCAAGAGATTTGAACTATTATTTTCAAAATTAGGGCCAAAAAACCGTGTTCATTAGTTTAATGGTAACTTATAGGGAGGTACTTATTTACTTATGCAACTAAACACCGCTTAAGCCTTTGCGTGCCAAAACACTAGAGTATACTCACTAAATAAGAGCTAGAATCTCGCCATCCCATGTTTTCAATGAGATATAATTTACAATACATCTTCGAGTTTTAACAATTAATTTTAAAATATCAGATTAATTAGAATGGAAGCGATTAAACGGGAAATAAACATCGCGTTAATGAAATGCAGCAGCGAGCGACGAGCGTAAACCTTCAGCCAAACTATCCGCCGGACTTACGAAGAACAAATTCTTATGGGCTTTAAAAAACTACACCTACATCGTTTAATCTTTTTGATGTAAATCATTTATTTAAATAATTTCTTTTCAATGTATTTATTAAATTCATAGGCACTTATGTTAAAGCTTAATTACGCCGGGGACGTTAATTAAATTTAAACTTTAAAAATATCTTTCTAACTGAGCAGCCTGAATTGATTTGATGTCTTATTTGGAAATTATATTGGAAAATGCAGGTTTGAACTATCCTCTAAAGAAACCATAGTCGTTGTTTGTTTGTGTTTACCTGGTTTGAATGTTGATTACTCGTCAAATAACGGACGGAAAATTATCAAATTGGTCTCAAAATATAAATTAAAACTTACTTGACTTCTCATTTAAAATTCGGCCACGAAATAAATCGGTAAATATATTAATAATGCTCTTAAACCGAGTGCACTTCCGAATTTTTTTCCCCATAGAAAAAGCATTATGAGGAAAACTGGGTTGGTAGCGCACCTAACGGCGAAAGTCGGAACTAGTGGCGATTTTGCTAGTCGTTTTTTAACATGGGGCTCGGGTAAAGCTGGCAGGCCTTCTACCACCGGTAATCTAAGTTGGCCATGTATAGACCGAGTGGGGAAAGGTAAAGCCCTGCCCATTGACATGCGCGGTAACCACTGGATGTTTTACTTCCAACAGTAACAGGTAGATGGCGGGAAAATTTGGTCTTTGGCGCGAAATTTAAAATACTTTTTTTAAGATCGTCTGCTTAGGAGTCTGCTCAAGCAGCTCAACATTATGCGTAATCTGAGACCAGTGTGGGAAATAAGGATTTTTTAAAAACTGGACCTGTGTCCAGTAGAGCCAAGGTAATTTAATTTAAAAACTGGCCACGGTGCCACCTACCAATTTTAGCCTAAAAAATCAGGCTTTCGAAATTTAGGGCCAAAGCATCTATTCTGGACAATATTTGCTAGGGCGTAGGCTTAGTAGGTTAGTTTTTATAGTTATGGGTATTTAAAAATATTGGAGTCTTAAATTAAGAACTATAAGTCTTTATTGAGTAATGCTAAATTAAAAAATTCGGCCCGTAGGGAGGGAGTTGACACTCCATTGCTATCTTCCCATAGACTCTAATACAGTCAAAGGCAGCAGGCTGCCTTTCCCTAGAGACTACCAAGAGATTATCTTCCCTTAAGCCATGCTTTAGCTAACTGCAAAAATCACTTCATCTACAGATTCTACACTGCGTAGAGCGTAGACAGACATACGAAACCCACCCATAATCCCACTCCCACGTACACAATTCAGGCCAAGCAAGCAAACAGCATAGAAGCAAAGACGAGACAATTTTAGGGATTAACATAGTATTTATTTAATGATCCAAAATCTTGAGGGGGGAAAACTTTGAATTAATTAAGTGGCCACCAGGGCCAGTAGACCCCAAAGCGTTTAATTTTTAAACTGGCCCAGGTAATTTTTAAACAGCTATTGGCCTGTGAAAGTGCCTTATTTCCCACACTGTCTGAGACTGTACCACCGCCTCCTATATTAAATCCGATTTTTTTCACGCCGAACGAGCCGCCGCGTTCGCCATCTAGCGGATTTTAGAAAATGACCGCGTCTTTAAATGAAGCCATAGGGTTGTTGTGTAGTTAGTTGTAGGAATTATTACTGAAATTCCCTAGAAGGGGTGAAATTTCACCCATTTTCGAAGTTCTAGAATTCATTGTATTAAAAGAAATGAATGTATTAACGCGCTTGAAGGGAAAAAGTTAGTTTTTAGCCATTATCTTATGTAATCCCAACACCCAAATTAAATGTACACAACGCCTACAAGATGTAAATAGGTACAGTTAACCTCAAAAATGTGTCTGTCTGGAATAACTTGCAAGCTAACTTAATTAACTTACAATATAAACATATTTATTTAATTTTAGCACTTACATAGATTGTAATATCATAAACTTGCTTAGTTACAGAAGTTTCCCTGAGCCTTGGCATTTTATACAGTCCGTCATGAAATTCTTCAGATCACCGCTGTCTATACCGTTACCAACCAAGAATGTATTTCCATTTGGAGCAAGCAGAACGAACCATTACCACTAATCCCTGGGTAGCGACTGCGTGGTTGGACAATGTTGAATGTCCCAATATAGTTTTTAATCCAGCATCATATTCGTATGACCGCTTAATTTGCATTTCGGTCAACCAAGAGTATAACACTTTCTTCTATCTTTGTCGTTTTGGGTGATTGTTTTTGCAGCAGGCGCAGCGTGGCACCTGGTGGAAATTGAAGCGTCTCTAGATGTTGATTTAGGCACCTTGTTGTTGGAAGTGGATGACCTTGCTCACGTAAGAAATTGTACCCTTTTGTACCAATATTGCATAGAAGTTGTAACGACGATTGTATGGCTTGAGGAGACCACTGTTTGCATCATTTGCGCTGTTCTACAACGTGATTTATTTGATCCGCAGTGAAGAGTTTGCCAAAGGCCGTCATTACTTTCTCTAATTGGTACCTCGATCTTTCGTGTTCCGAAAACAGTTTAGCGTGCTGTTTTTCAAGGTCTGTATTCTTCATTGTCAATTCTACTATTGAAGTCTTCAAATCTTGTATAATTATTTTCAGGTTTTCAGAGGCATTCTTTGACTCATCAGAAAACGTTTCTGTCTGTGTTTCGATGTGGCACTTTCGTGGATTGTCAACAGACGCCTTTAACATATTAATGAAAAGTTTAGACCAACGCTAAAAAGGTTTAAAGCAAAGCGCGGGTCCAGTGGATCCCCTATAAGTTGACTTTCCTTACGAACTCCAGTTTTGGCTTGGCGAAGGCAGGAGGCATTAGTGGGCGGGATTTATAAGTGCAACTTATAAATCCCACCCACTAGCCTTTGCCAAGCCAAAACCCGGAGTTCAGGAGGAAAGTTACCTTACAGGGGATCCACTGAAGTCTGGACCCGCGCTTTGCTTTAACATACATTCAATCTGTTTCATAATCGTGATTATTTACATTTTTGACCACATCAATTGATTCCAAACGCCGCACTTTACAAAGTCTTTCCATCTCGTCCTGGGATTAATTGCAATAAATAAATAAAACATCCCTGATAGCGAACAATATCGCGATGTTATTAAATATAAACTTACCGTGTCATTTGCGGTGTTTTTTCTTTTATTCCTCTCAGACACGGATACTTCTTTTTGAATTGGGTTTGGCGCTCCAATTGTAGGAACTGCATTTGGGAGTTTTCTACCATTTGTGCCAAAGCAATTCGGAGAAAAATGATCCTTCAAACAAAGTGGTTTTTAGATAACTATTATCAGAAGGGGATAATAGAAGAAGGATGCCACTCTGTATCATCTTAATACATTAGTTATGTAACGTCATTCTTCCCAGGTTAACCCCTTTTTGTTTGCTCTCCCGCTCATCAAACTACAGATGGGCATCGCACCGTAAGGTGAATTCTATAACTGTTTGGTACTAAATCATCAGCAATGAACTTGCTAACCTCGTCTTGGGCTGAGACAAAAATCCACCAGTGCGTCTTGCCAAATAGTTTAACGCAAATAGACTAATGACGAGGGAACTACTTATCGCGTATGTGATTCGGTTTAGTAACCTTGCTCTAAATGTTCCGATGTTGGGAAGAATGACGTTACACTTACCCCGCTTTGTGGTACACTTCTCTCGAAGAAAAGTATTATATACTTCTGCTATTATTCATTCATTAATAAAACAAGACATTACCTTACAAAGACGCAAGTGCCGATATTTTCCACTTAAGGCATCATTGCTCTTTCTACCGATAAATTTAAACCATTGTTGTCTAACGTCACGATTATTTGGAAAATAAAATAAATAAACATCCTTTTCTGTGTTTGTGCAAGGCGGGAATGCGCATTTACAAGTCATAGTAAATTTTAAATTGAAAATTTAAATTCAACCTACTCCCTTGACTTTAAATTGAATAAAGAAAAACTCATCAACTTGAATATATATTCAACTTTATTCTTTAGTAATAAACAATATGTAAGTTGTGTTTAAAAAATGGAGAGAATATTTTTCACAATCTATAAAATAACACGTGCAGAAGAAACATAAGAAACCTCCCTACGGGAGGGAAGTATACAAGGCGCCATAGACACGCGAGACATCCTCGAACCGCCAAATACCATATTCAGACACTATTGCTCACGGACAAGGTACGGTAGATCTTAGTCATCTGATATGGTCGTTGGAATTGGGAAAGAGGAAAAAGGGCTTCAAACTAGTGTAGTCTGCTTAGCCGTCTGTCGTAAAGAAATAGAAGATTCCTGATTTTGTTAATAAATATTCTCATACAGTTATTTCGAAACGAAAATCTAGTTTGTTGTGAAGCCAAGAAGAAGATGAAGATTATGAATACAAGAACAAAATTTCGAGATAGATACTAACACCATTTTAAAATCTATCTATGTATAGTGTTAGTCATATACCTTGGCAAGGTAAGGGTTTAATTCAAATTTTATGCAAAGACCTATGAAAATCCTATAATCTAGTCACTGCCTGTTTATTAATGATTGATTATCATCAAAATCTAAAAATGCTGCATGAATTTTTTCATTGGAATAGTTTAAAATTACAACGAGCCTGTGAAGAGCGTCTATTCTCACCCCCGGGTGGAAATAGCCTACGCGCTATTCTCACCCCCCGGGTGGAAATAGCCTACGCGCTATTCTCACCCCCCCCGGGTGAAAATAGCTCATACGCTATTCTCACCCCCACCCCCGGGTGAAAATAGCTCATACGCTTGAATACTGCTTTGCTGCCGCACTTGTTGGTGGAAGAGAAGTTAGCTAATTCAAAAGCTCAATGCTATAATCTTCATTTAAAGTATACACTTGGTTATGTCAACTTTGTTTCACACGCTTAAACTCAACTTAAGCCGTATTGACAATTGTGGGCTAACAATGGTATATATTAAAAAAATTAAGTTTTATGATAGTACAAAGGCTGTTTTACCCTCTCCCGTACTATACATTATAGCTCCGGTCAGAAAAGAAACAAAATTTGTCAGTAATAGGAACTACTTGCTTAAAAACTTTAAATCCCCATTTTTTATATGAGGCTAATCTTCAGGGTCAAATTGTGAACTTCCGGTTAGTTGTAGGGCAAAATATCTTAAGAGATGAACTATGTGATTGAAGGTAATCTACAATTGAAGCCTAATTACGTGTTAATCGGTTCAGTAGAACCGGAGTTATTAAACGTTTTCTCGATTTTGTCCGCCATTTTCCAATATGGCGGAAATTCCACCAATGTGAGAGTGTGGGAGACCACACCACGTTAAAGAGCGCCCAAAAATCTATAAGATCTGAAATTTTCAGCTTTGCTTCAATTTGTTCCGGGTTAAAACCTATTTTTCCTGTACTTTAACGCCAGTCCGCTTTTTCTAAAGTTTCTTAAGTAAATAAAATATCTAAATGTCGGGAATCAAAGGTGGACGACCACTTGATCCTGTGTGGGGTTTTTTTTTTACAAAAATTGAAATCCAGGGTTTGCAAAAAGTGAAATGTTTACAGTGCCATAAATTTGTAAGCCCGAAAACGGAAAGAATGAAAATACATAGGGTTAGGTGTTGAAAAAGCTGCCAAGCTGGTTTTTTGTTATAGAATGTTAAAGGGAAGCATGAATCCCGATTGGTAATTTGGATAAAAAAATTAAAAAGTGCATCTTGTATACTCTTCATTATTCTTGTTTTATTTAAAACCTAAAAGAAAAAAACTGGGAAAAACTGGGGAAAATAGAAAACTTGCCAACCCTGATTATTACTAAAAAAACAAAAAAAAAAACTTCACTTCTATATGTCACTGTGCATCCCTAGGAACAATAATAATTAATTGGTTAAGAATTGACTCTAAAGGCAGAACTAAAGTTTTTAACTCAGATTAAAGGAATAGCGACGTGATTTAAAAATGATCTCAAATCTAAAGAAAACCTTACTTTTTTGAGAGTTTAAACTCTTCTGATTCCAAAAATATGCTTGAATAATATTTAATTATGAGGGAAAACACAGAAAAAACACTTTGAAAACTTGAAATTTGGGGGACAAAGGCAAATTTGCGGAGATGATTTTTGGCGGGTTTTTCTCCTTGATACGTCACTCACGGCATCTCGCGGAAAAGCCAAGCGCGAGACTCCCGAGTCTACTAATGCGGCGCGCGCGCGAATCTGAATAAATTAGGCTTAACGCGGCGCGGCGACACTAACAGGCGCGTCACGTGAGCGACATCTAGAGTGAAAATTTCTCCTTACTACGTCATCAAACGAAAGAAAATCTCAACTAGGCCTTTTCCAAACACGAAACTTTGATTGCATTTTAATAAATTGCTACGAAACCAAATAAAAAAGTAAACATATCATAATAAACTAGATTTTTCAAGGATTTTTTTCGCATTTTAAGTTTGAGGATGACGAAAATTATGTCACTAACACTTTAAGCAATTTTATTTGAAAATAAAGTAAGAAACGCACGCGTATTGTTGAAATAAAATGACAGCATGAAATTGTAAAGAATACTTAAATGGAAAACAGACATGACTTTTTAGCCACGCTACAGTGCATCAAAATGGATTAAATGACGGCATTCAAATTAACTTTAACAGCCTCGTAAAGATAAGGTGCTTCTTTCATTCTAACGTAATAACATCCAAGATAATTCCCCGAATTTTCCAATTTTGTGAAAATAATGGAACACGGTTTGTTGATAAACCGAGCGTCTTGGTCAACAGCGTCATTGTTGAGAAAACCAAACTCATTCTTAAGGTGATCAATAGGTTCTTCCCATTTTACACTTGATTCCAACCTAGATGCTTCAGACTCTGGGCCATAAATCGCTTCGTTAGCTGAAAGAGGCATTGCAGCTTCGCTTTCCAATTTGACACAATTTATGTCAAACTCTGAACTGAAATTAGCACTCGATACAGGTTCTGGTTCTTTCTTAATTTCATCAGCGGTTATGGTTGGACATATGGTATTAAATTTCCGCTTAGACGGGCAAGTATTCAAAGAAAGCCCTTGGTTGAAGTTAGAACCGATACGTTGTGAACGGGTACAATTGGACTCCCTCGTGTTACTGGGTTCATCGGGATCTGATTCAGAATGATTTTCGACTTCATTTGACTGATCACTTTCATTAAGTGAATCATGGTTTATATTTGGTACACTTCGTTTTGGCTGCGAACTTCCTCGTTTGTCATCTGATTTGAGTTTTAAAGGCAACACAAAGTCTGCTACACCAGTTTCTGACTGAACTTGGTTAGAATCTGACAAATTCACTTCCATGTTTCCCTGATTTGGTTTCTCAGCGTTGTCTTTCATAGAAATACGTTCACCCTTGAATTTTCGACAGTAGTTTTCGTGGGAAATTAAAGACTCTCTACGATTGAAAACTTTTACGCAAAATCGGCATTTCAGAGTCAACTTTGATTGGTCGTATTTGTTTTTCCGTTTTGACTTCGACGAGACAGTTTTTATAATTTTTCGTTCATTTACATATTTTGATGAGTGAAGTCTAGAAATGTGACCTCTTAAACCACGCTTTGTTTTGGCTGCAAAATCACAAAAAGGACACTTGAACGGACGCTCGTCTCTGTGAGTCGCGACATGTATCTTTAAATCTACCCGCCTTCGAGAACGATAATCACAAATATCGCATTTGAAAGGACGCTCATCACTGTGCGCCAAGCCATGCTGCTTTAACTTCGGGCGAGTTCGGGCGCGGTAATCGCAAATGTCGCATTTGAAAGGACGCTGATCACTGTGAGTCAAGACGTGGTTCTTTAAATTCGACCGAAATTTCGTACGATAATCACAAATATCGCACTTGATTGGACGCTCATCACTGTGAGTCACGACGTGTATCTTCAAATTCGACCGAAATTTCGTACGATAATCGCAAATGTCGCATTTGAACGGACGCTCATCACTGTGAGACGTGACATGTTCCTTTAAATTTGTGTGAGTTCGGGCGCAGAAACCGCAAATGTCGCATTTGAAAGGACGCTCATCACTGTGAGTCAAGACGTGTCTCTTTAAATTCGACCGAAATTTTGCACGATAATCACAAAAATTGCACTTGATTGGACGCTCATCACTGTGAGTCACGACGTGTATCTTCAAATTCCCGCGAGTTCCTGCGCGGCAATCGCAAATGTCGCATTTGAACGGACGCTCATCACTGTGAGACGTGACATGTTCCTTTAAATTCGTGTGAGTTCGGGCGCAGAAACCGCAAATGTCGCATTTGAAAGGACGCTCATCACTGTGAGTCAAGACGTGTGCCTTTAAAGCCCCGCATGTTCGAGAACGATATTCACAAACATTGCATTTGAAAGGACGCTCATTGAGTCGCGACATGTTTCTTTAAATTCCCTCTGCACTCTGGCATAATAATCGCAAATATCGCATTTTAACGGACGCTCATCACTGTGAATTAATTTATGATGCATAAATTGTGGGCTTCTAAATGTCTGGCGACCCACTGTTTGCACTTAAACTTCGTCTCTCCCAAGTGAATCAACAAGTCACACTTTATGTTGCATTTAAATGATTGTTTTCATTCCTGAATGAATTGATTGATTGTGGTTATTGATCGAGATTATTATTCAAGGTGAAATAACAAAAATGTCTTACAAAAAGACTTCATATCTGACTTTAAGTGCGGAAATGAGATGGCTATTCTTGCAAAAATGAGGATATCATTACAGATGTCTTTCCAGTTCACCCTAGGAATTGCGAACAGAGGGGTCCGATTAATTCGGTTTTTTATTTTGTTCCCGAGGCTAGGAACAGTGTGCCATACAGCTTTGCTTAGGAAACAAGTCAAGCATAGGGTTATTACGATAATCAATTTAGTAAGTCAAATAATTAAAAGTATAAATTAAATATTGAGATGGCAACATAACCGTAACGGTTTAAATGGTCCGACAATGAGGGGTGATGTGACAGGACTATATGAATATTTTGATATAAATATTCAAATAATCGAAATTACCTTCAATTTGAAGCTCTAAGACAACGTACTTTCCCGCCTAAAAGTCCTTTATCACAGAGCGCGGAGCAGACGACACGTTGAGATTAACTTGACAGGGAGTCGGGGACCACACTAATGCTAATATACTCCAAATTTATTCCAAATCATACCGTGACCTTTTCAAACGGTTTGCACAGATTTTACAAAAAAAAATAAATATAATATTAATGCAAACTTGCCCAATTTCAAATGGTTTGCACTTTGCATTAAACAGACACAGTAAACAGTGCTCGACATAAGGATATTTTTTTAGTAGTCAGCCTGACTAGTGAGCCCCCCTATCCCATTTTTTTTAGTAGTCACTGACTAGTGAGACGCATGGTTTACGAATATTTGGGACATTTTTTTTTACTAGTCAAGTTGACTAGTGAGCCCCCAGATTTCGATTTATTTTAGTAGTCAATGAATTTTTTTTAGTAGTCAAATGCCTTGACTAGTGCCTTATGTCCAGCCCTGACAGTAAAATGCAAGAGAGAATAGCACACTCCTACGCTCTACGCGGCGCGGCCAATGTGGGAAATAAGGCACTTTCACAGGCCAATAGCCAGTTTAAAAATTAAACGCTTTGGGGTCTACTGGCAATGGTGGCCACTAATAGCGAATTCCACTTACTGCTCTCGGAGCGCTCCCATGGAGCAATAAATATAGAAGACCCTGATTTAGCAAAAACAGTCTTTAACGAAGCCGAGAACTACTTCTCCCATTTATATGGCTCCATGGGAGCGCTCCGCGAGCAGTAAGTGGAATTCGACATTAATTAATTCAAAGTTTTGCCCCTCAAGATTTTGGATCATTAAATAAATACTATGTTAATCCCTAAGATTGTCTCGTCTTTGCTTCTATGCTGTTTGCTTGCTTGGCCTGAATTGTGTACGTGGGAGTGGGATTATGGGTGGGTTTCGTATGTCTGTCTACGCTCTACACAGTGTAGAATCTGTAGATGAAGTGATTTTTGCAGTTAGCTAAACTCTGCTAAAGCATGGCTAAAGGGAAAATAATCTCTCTGTAGTCTTGTTTGGGTCTGGTCTCTAGGGAAAGGCAGCCTGCTGCCTTTGACTGTATTAGAGTCTATGGGAAGATAGCAATGGAGTGTCAACTCCCTCCCTACGGCCCGAATTTTTTAATTTAGCATTACTCAATAAAGACTTATAGTTCTTAATTTAAGACTCCAATATTTTTAAATACCCATAACTATAAAAACTAACCTACTAAGCCTACGCCCTAGCAAATATTGTCCAGAATAGATAATTTATCCCTAAATTACGAAAGCCTGATTTTTTAGGCTAAAAGTGGTAGGTGGCACCGTGGCCAGTTTTTTAATTAAAATACCTAGGCTCTACTGGCCACAGGTCCAGTTTTTAAAAAATCCTTGGGTACGTTCAGTAAGGAAAATCTCAAGGAAATCGCTGTTTTCTTGATGTGTGGTTGATGGGCTCGAGACGTTACAGTGACGTAAAAGGCTGTTGAACGGAAAAGTGACACTTTGAAGTTAGCGCTGGTTTAGAAAATGGAGTTGGGGAAACGTCTTACTGGCCATCAAAACGTTACGAAGCGCAAATGGCTCTTTTTAAGTATAATCGAGCTTACAAATAATGAAATTGTTTAAGAAAATTATGTCTATTTGAATGGTAGAAGTAGTTTTGTAATGAAAACTAATACAATTACTGTAGGAATAACATTATTGGAATTTAATTTTTAAATCCCGCGCCAACTTTTCGTCTGTCAAGTGTTCATCAGTCAAACGCTACGTCACGCCATCAAAAAAACCATATCGATTAGATGGTTTTTTTGATGGGCAAGCGCTGAGCATCATTCATGACGTCAAAACCGGAAACGCGAAAAAGCGTACAGTAGGAAAAATCTCACACGTTTAGTAAGCGCTGTCATCAAAGAGGGTTGCTGAACGTACCCCTTATTTCCCACACTGGGCGCGGCCCTATTTTTTAAAACTTTGTTTACGGCCGTAAAAGTGCGCGGGGACATTCACGGTACGAGCAGAGAGAATTTAGAAGGGGAGTGGAAGGGGTGGTTTGGAATGTAGCGCAACGTCGTCTGCTAAACGTTATCTAGGCAGGTCGATTTCCGGTATGATGCGTTTGTAACAGAGAGATTTTAGAACATGTGACCGGAAACTCGCCTACCCCAAAAAGCTCAACGCGACATCTTGTTTGGGCGTCATCACGTTTAATAGAGTCGAAGGGGGGGGCCTTCGACTCCCCTCTAAATTCTCTCTGGTACGAGGATGTATCGGAAAATTTCGCCTTTGTATACTTGCCTCCCGAAGGGAGGTGGAGGTTTCTTATATTACTTTTGGTAACACCAGAAGTATATAATACTTCTCTTCGAGAGAAGTGTACCACAAAGCGGGGTAAGTGTAACGTCACTCTTCCCAACATCGGAACATTTAGAGCAAGGTTACTAAACCGAATCACATACGCGATAAATAGTTCCCTCATCATTACTCTATTAGCGCTTAAATATTTGGAAGGACGCGCTTGCGCATTTTGTCCCACTTCAAGACGAGGTTTGTGGGATGATTGCTGGGGATTTAGTGCCAAACAATTATAGAATTCACCTTACGGTGCGATGCCCATTTGTAGTTTGATGAGCGGGAAAGCAAACTAAAAGGGGGAGCCTGGGAAGAATGACGTTACATAACTAAAGCATTAGGAGGATACAGAGTGTCATCCTTCTTCTATTATCCCCTTCTGCTAACACCAATGTTCTAAAAACGAAGCATTTTAAGTTTCACGTCACAGGGTAGATTTTCGCGCCATCTACGTATTGCTGTTGAAAGTAAAACATCCAGTGATTTCTGCGCATGTCAATGGGCGGGGCTAAGGGCTTTACCTTTCCCCACTCGGTCTATTTCCCAATCTAGTCTTGACCCCTGGGCTGCGACCAGGGCCGGAAATAAGCACAGGACACTGGATATTGTCCAATAAAATTGTTTATTAAATTGTTTTTCTTATTTCCGGCTCTGTAGCCAACTAGCCATACCATACTCCGCAGCAAGTGTTTTTCCTTATGTCCAGTATTATTATTTGTTGACGCAAAGTCACGCAAGGCTTTCCAGCGCTGGTAGCCAGGCTGCGCTAGTATCGACTTGTCTACTTTTTAGGATAGGGAGTTGCACATCCTATACGGGACTTACGAGGTTACCGCCCCCTTTTCGGAGAGTTGCTCTGCCAAGGCTACAGAGCGCGTTCGACGACAGGCAATGTCAGCCACTAACTAAAGGCCGCCGACAGGTTATGGCAGCGCCCACAGAAAACCTCTCGTAAATCCCGTATAGATTGTCGAATGTTTTTCGCACATGTATCTTTCATCCATGGTTAAAGAATCAAGAGGAATTTTGGCATGCCATCTAGGGTTGCCTCTTTGTATTCATATTTTCTCCAATCTGGAGTGGGCCAATGGGTGAAAATATCCCCTTTCTAATTACTAGGCCCCCGACTTAGCCGCCGCCGTTCAGGTGCATTCCCTACTCCATTTTGCCAGAAAAGGGAGGTGTTATCTTAAGCCACACCCCTCTGGCTAACCCTATAGAGCTATGAGCTAAATCAGTTGAGGGGGCGTCACCTTTGGGCCAGCCATAAACGGAGCCGGTTTTCACCCTCACTCCCTCCGAGCGGGTCACTGAAGAACTCCATGTTGAATATTGCGTATAATGAGGCACCTGGGCGGGGACTGGCGAAACCACGCCACCAAAAAAGTTCCTTTTTAAACCCGAATTGAAATAGCGCACATGGGGTACTTGGTTCCAGGAGCATATTTTTTGTATGGATCGATGACCGTTTAAAGACAATGATTTTTCGCTTCCTCGCAGTTTGCATTATGAAGGTTATTTTGCTCGTTGTGGCAATTTTGCCCGTTGCCTTGACGGATGACGTCACAACGACACCGACAAGTTCCGGTAGTTCTCCACCTACGTCTGACTCAACTACTACGGATCGATCACGGAGTAAAACTACCGAGGATCCAATCGAATGTACGAAATTTTTATATTGTTTGTGGCAGAGTGGGTGGGGCCGAAGATTTGAATAGAGCGGAATAATTGGTTAAAGGAGTAGTTCGCTTCTTCCAACCAATCAAACTGGTGTGATTTCAGTCCACCTTGAAGCTTATATGATCGGTCTGTGCGTTATGGGCGGAGCCATCCTCGTCTCTCAACTTATTTGCTGTTACTATAGTTGTCGTAAACGCAATCAGGGCCAACAGAGCGATGAACTCGAAATGGAATCCCAAGATGGGTATCAATTGTACCATTGTGAATTCATCCAAATGACTATTGATTTCATTTGTCGTTATAGGAAACTAGAGAGGCTGGTTTATCAAAGTCCTCCATTATGGCTGTCCATATTAAATGGAATGCTACAAGGCTGCTAGGGACGGTGTTTCCAGGCGTCCGATAATTGTTGTACGGAGCGATAATTTTCAAAGTTTTTGCGATAATTTGGGGTTTAGCTGGGAGTCAGCCCCATAGATATGTTAAGTTTTACTATATCTATGGTCAGCCCACATGGAACACGTCAACGGGACAGCGACTCGAACTAGGCCCGCTTGGAGCAAAATAAGGCTTGGTAGAGATAAGCTGTAGGCGATGACGGGATGTTGTTGTTGGGGGACAACAATGGCGGCTGGAGGAGAGTCCGTCCTTTAATTTTTATGTAAAAATATTTTGCAATAAGAGATAATTGTTCCGCTTAAATAAAATTGCATTTTTCAGTATTAGCGCCTTGTTTTCTTCGAGATTTATAATCATTCGTTATTGTCTTGTTAGGCTTAATCGTAATCTTTTGAATTCTACAGGAAGTTTCTTTGTATTTCTTAATGTAGAACCAAATTTCCCGCCAAGTGCAGTTCAGATTCAATATTAACCCTTGATACTCAACCTGAACTGAACTGAACTGTATCAAAGATATGTCAATTGATGATGACGTTATCTTGAACTAACCTCTACTTCTTCTAAAGAGATAAAGTAGCCCTCAAAGTTAATAATCACTTATCAGTTTACTTTTGATTGTTGAGTGTTTTGACGATAATAACGTTCCTCCCCTTCGTTTTTCCAAAGGTAATGTACATTTTAAACTTCATTTAATTATAATTAAATTCGCAATTAATCCAACTAACAATCGGGTTAGTTAAATGTATTTTAAATTATAAATAAAACTTATAATCTATCGTATCCTGAATGAAAAATGCTCGAATATCGGCACACGTAGCCTTTCCCTTAAGCAATTAGACTAGAGAAAAATACTTCAGTGTCGAGGGTGTTTGGTTAAGCCTTGGCCAAATGCATAATAACGTAATAAGTCCTTGTTTACTTCCTTGTTGTACGTGTTTAGCGTCCATTATGAAGGTTATTTTGCTTGCGCTGGCAATTTTGCCCGTCATAGCCTTGACAGAAGACGTCACAACGACACCTCCTACCACTGTTACCAGCTCTACGCCTGTTCCTAGCTCAACCACTACGGAGGATCCAACCAAATGTATGTTATTATTACGCAGTTTTGACATATTGGGTGCATTATTGGACCACCCAATACAAATATTCAGGCGATATCTGATCAATAGGGTAATGGCAGCCCTTTGCCTTCGACTGTATTAAGCTCTATGGGGAAATAACATGGGGTGCCATTAGTCTATATATTTTGAAATTAATCCACTTCATTCATCATCCCTGTGCCAAGGCTTATAGAGCCATTTTTAGCTGACAAATCTTGAGGAAAAATTACGCGTCGTCTGCTTCTGAGCATCATTTCTGGAACATAGGGACATAGGGAAGTCTGGCACATGTCCTTTGGTCCATAACCAGTTTATTAATTGCTTGTACCAGTTTAAATTCACGAAGTGGGGATTACTGGTCCTTGGGACCAGTTTATAAATTGCAAAACTAAGGGGGGGGGGACAGTGTATAATTTTGGACGTCAGGGGGTGACTGGTCCCACTGAGTAGTTTAAAAATATTCATATTTTTTAGGCCGTTCCCCTTGCGTGTACCGAGGCTTAACTCGAGACCATTTTAACTGCGTCAAAATGGTGCGTCATCTGCTTCCGAGTCAAAAATATTGAAACGCTGCTACTCTGAAGCAGACGACGCAAAAGATTTGTCCGTTAACAAACGCGCGCGTTAAGCCTTTGCCACACGCGTCGTAAATACAGAGCTTGGCATTTTATAGAAATTTTCTGGGCTTCACCAAGCTTGACTGTACAATTTCCCCCCCCCCCTTTTTCCGTGAAATGCCCACCTTTGCGTAACTAAGGTGGAGGTGGGCCGTAACTAACTCCGCGTCGTCTGCTTTAGAGTCAGAAATATGAAACGCCGCTACTCTGAAGCAGACAGGTCAAAAGATTTGTCAGTTAACAAAGGCGCGCGTTAAACCTTGCCACACGCGTCGAAAATAAAATGGAGCACCTGGTGGGCTGCAACTAACTCCATTTTATTTTTGTCAACAGATTGCGGTCACCATAACAGCAGTTGCGATGATTGCGTCAAAGCCGGCACTCAAGTACATATCATTTTAATTTAACGCAACGCAATTGCCATTACTAATCTTTCCTCTCTCGTTTCCAGTGCTATTATTGCTACAAAACCAATACTTGCGCCTTTTACAAGTACAAGAGACTTATCCCTGTTGAGGAATGCGGCTCCCTGGAGGACATGGCTTGGGGAACCTGCGTTGGTAAGGACAGCCATTAAGCCTAAAATAAAATGGGGGCGGGTATGTGGATGTGGGCGGTTCTAACGGGGGTGGTTCCATTTTGTCAGTCAGTTTCCAAGTCTTGATCATCAGTCTGAGTGTGGTGGGCGGAGTCATCCTCATCTCGCTGATCATTTGCTGTTGCTGTTGTTGCCGCAAACACAAACGCGGATTGTGGGCCAAAGAACAAGCCAAGTTCGAGAGACAGCGCGAAGAACTCAAAATGAGATCCGATGACAGGTGAGCAGTTGTTCCGCTGGGGAATTTGAAAATTTGACAAAAGATGGTCCGGGCGGTAGTGTAAGAATGGGACAAAATAAGGTCCGGGCGGTTGTGTAAGAATGGGACAAAAGAAGGTCCGGGCGGTTGTGTAAGAATGGGACAAAAGAAGGTCCGGGCGGTTGTGTAAGAATGGGACAAAATAAGGTCCGGGCGGTTGTGTAAGAATGGGACAAATAAGATCCGGGCGGTTGTGTAAGAATGGGACAAAGAAGGACCGGGAGGTTGTTTAAACATGGGACAAAAGAAGGTCCGGGCGGTAGTGTAAACATGGGACAAATAAGATCCGGGCGGTTGTGTAAGAATGGGACAAATAAGATCCGGGCGGTTGTGTAAGAATGGGACAAATAAGATCCGGGCGGTTGTGTAAGAATGGGACAAATAAGATCCGGGCGGTTGTGTAAGAATGGGACAAATAAGATCCGGGCGGTTGTGTAAGAATGGGACAAATAAGATCCGGGCGGTTGTGTAAGAATGGGACAAATAAGATCCGGGCGGTTGTGTAAGAATGGGACAAAGAAAGTCCGGGCGGTTGTGTAAGAATGGGACAAAAGAAGGTCCGGGCGGTTGTGTAAGAATGGGACAAAGAAAGTCCGGGCGGTTGTGTAAGAACGGGACAAGGTCGAATTTTCGATAATAATAATAATAATGTTTTCTCCTTTGTAACAGGAAACGCGAGCGGCAGACAAGGACTGACGAGATCCGTCGCAAATACGGTGAGAATTTGAAATTGACCGCTCTCTCCATCCACCCATCCCCGACCTTAAAATAAAACTAATTTTAGTAATGCGCTTACAAAATATAGATATAACTTATTTTTTCAAACCAAATTGCTTTAGTGTGTGGTTTTTCGTTTTATTATTATTATTATTATTATTGACGCCATTTTGAGGGGAATATTTTACTCTTTTTTGTGGAGTATTTAATTCTCTACTTGGGAAAACCTTTTGGGAAGAAATCTGTCACTCCGTCCAGTGTTGACCGAAGATGCGACAATATTTTTATCTCTCGTGTCACGTGGTAGGGCTAAAGCAAGTAGTCCACTAAGCCTTGTGAAACCGTATCGTTAACGTAACGTAACGTTACGTATCCAAATACGAACAGAACGCCATCTGTTAACGTTTCTTAAACTATGCTTTCGGACTTAGGTAATGGGCTCCCTCTCTCGGATGATTTACGAACTTAAAACGGCAAGGCTAAGTGGACTACTTGCTTAAAGTGGACGACAGATTTCTGCCACTCCGATTATATCGGCGCTGTTTAATTTCTATAATAAGGTTAAGCCCGCCTTAAAGGGAGGGTGAAGCGGAAAATCAAGTGATTTTTTATCGATTCTTCTACTAATTACAAGACTAGTCTGCATAGTGAAACATTCAGGAAATACTTCCTAATGATTTTAAAATTCAAATTGGGTTCAGATTTTAAGGATAATTTTAAACAAGGACTGCCGACCAATCGCGTAACGCCCTGCCTTTTTGTTAACAAAATTCTCGTGGCACGTTCCGTGTTGAATCAATTTATTGCGAGATTTGATAAAATTTGCGCGCGACGTGACAATCGTGGCGCGAGACATGGAGCGTGCTACGAGAATTTTGTTAACAAAAAGGCAGGGCGTTACGTGATTGGTCGGCAGTCCTTGTTTAAAATTATCCTTAAAATCTCACCCTAATTTTAATTTTAAAATCATTCGGAGACTGTATTTCCTGGATGTTTCACTATGCAGACTGGTCTTAAAATTGGTAGAAGAATCGATAAAAAAAATCACTTGATTTTCTACTTCACCCTCCCTTTAATTGCTCCGCTAATTGCCTCCTCTGACGGCGGGCACCCAAATTAACATTTGCTTTGAAGATTGTTAATGCGAATTTCTTTCTATTCCTTTAATTATTATTGCCGCTTTAAAATCAGGATTGGTTCTCGACGCCGCTGGTAAGAACTCCATTGTATTGTTAAAAAAAGTGAACCGTTTTAGCAGTTGCCGCAAAATGCAATTAACACTCCACCATTCCTAATTAACTAAAGCCGCGCGTAGATATAAGAAGGGCACAAAAGAAAAGTATACTTTAAAACGTTGCTCGCGTCGTGTAATACGAGACGTAGACTTGCAGGGAGGTGTCAAAAATAGCAGACGACGCTAGATCTTGATTAGCCTTTGGATACTCCGCATATGACGTCAAAAAAGATATTCTCTGATTGGTTGGCTTCATGTAACAAAATTAAAAGTAAACGGGAAAAAGACAGCGTAAGCCTGTGCCCATGTGACGTACGTCATTAACTCGTGACTCCCCTTATGTTTAGTGGAACCTTTTCAACTAATGTTAAGGTAATGGATAAAGAATGAGCGTGAGGAAATTTGTTTTCACTCTACAGGATAGGCAACTCCCTATCTCGAACGACAGCTTATTCTGTATATACCCTGTAACAATATCGGTGTTCAGCACGCGCAAAACTAGGTCTCTACGTAACGCAGCTTTGTACGTGCTGTCAAGAGACCTAAAACTTCAGGATCTTCAGGATTTAAATAACCGCGAGTTTTTTTTAGCGTCTTGACAAAGCTAAATTGCATAGAGACCTAGCTTTGCGCGTGCTGACAACTGATGTTGTAACAGAGTATATACAGAATGTGCTGTCGTTCGAGATAAGGAGTTGCCTATCCTGTAGAGTGAAAACAAATTTCTTCACGCACATTATTTATCCATGGGTAATGGCTATACTTCCAACAGTTTGCTTCTCGTTTTACACGACGCCTACGGGACAAGATGGCGAACTCTTAAGGCAGTATACATTTGCTTTGGCCCCTTCTGCGGAACTAATATCAGTATTGAAATATTCTTGTTGCCTTTGGGGTACGATAAAGGGGGGGTCAGTAGCGATGAAGGGGCGTGGCCACGATAAAGGGGGTCAGTAGCGATGAAGGGGCGTGGCCACGATATTGGGGGGTCAGTATCGATGAAGAGGCGTGGCCACGATATTGGGGGGTCAGTAGCGATGAAGAGGCGTGGCCACGATATTGGATTGTCAGCAGCGATGAAGAGGCGCGGCCACGATATTGGATTGTCAGCAGCGATGAAGAGGCGTGGCCACGATATTGGGGGGTCAGCAGCGATGAAGAGGCGTGGCCACGATATTGGGGGGTCAGCAGCGATGAAGAGGCGCGGCCACGATATTGGGGGGTCAGTAGCGATGAAGAGGCGTGGCCACGATATTGGGGGGTCAGTAGCGATGAAGAGGCGTGGCCACGATATTGGGGGGTCAGCAGCGATGAAGAGGCGTGGCCACGATATTGAGGGGTCAGTAGCGATGAAGAGGCGTGGCCACGATATTGGGGGGTCAGTAGCGATGAAGAGGCGTGGCCACGATATTGGATTGTCAGCAGCGATGAAGAGGCGCGGCCACGATATTGGATTGTCAGCAGCGATGAAGAGGCGTGGCCACGATATTGGGGGGTCAGCAGCGATGAAGAGGCGTGGCCACGATATTGGATTGTCAGCAGCGATGAAGAGGCGCGGCCACGATATTGGATTGTCAGCAGCGATGAAGAGGCGTGGCCACGATATTGGGGGGTCAGTAGCGATGAAGAGGCGTGGCCACGATATTGGATTGTCAGCAGCGATGAAGAGGCGCGGCCACGATATTGGATTGTCAGCAGCGATGAAGAGGCGTGGCCACGATATTGGGGGTCAGTAGCGATGAAGAGGCGTGGCCACGATATTGGGGGTCAGTAGCGATGAAGAGGCGTGGCCACGATATTGGATTGTCAGCAGCGATGAAGAGGCGCGGCCACGATATTGGATTGTCAGCAGCGATGAAGAGGCGTGGCCACGATATTGGGGGGTCAGCAGCGATGAAGAGGCGTGGCCACGATATTGGGGGGTCAGCAGCGATGAAGAGGCGCGGCCACGATATTGGGGGGTCAGTAGCGATGAAGAGGCGTGGCCACGATATTGGGGGTCAGTAGCGATGAAGAGGCGTGGCCACGATATTGGGGGGTCAGTAGCGATGAAGAGGCGTGGCCACGATATTGGGGGGTCAGCAGCGATGAAGAGGCGTGGCCACGATATTGGGGGGTCAGTAGCGATGAAGAGGCGTGGCCACGATATTGGGGGGTCAGTAGCGATGAAGAGGCGTGGCCACGATATTGGATTGTCAGCAGCGATGAAGAGGCGCGGCCACGATATTGGATTGTCAGCAGCGATGAAGAGGCGTGGCCACGATATTGGGGGGTCAGCAGCGATGAAGAGGCGTGGCCACGATATTGGGGGGTCAGCAGCGATGAAGAGGCGCGGCCACGATATTGGGGGGTCAGTAGCGATGAAGAGGCGTGGCCACGATATTGGGGGTCAGTAGCGATGAAGAGGCGTGGCCACGATATTGGGGGGTCAGTAGCGATGAAGAGGCGTGGCCACGATATTGGGGGGTCAGCAGCGATGAAGAGGCGTGGCCACGATATTGGGGGGTCAGTAGCGATGAAGAGGCGTGGCCACGATATTGGGGGGTCAGTAGCGATGAAGAGGCGTGGCCACGATATTGGATTGTCAGCAGCGATGAAGAGGCGCGGCCACGATATTGGATTGTCAGCAGCGATGAAGAGGCGTGGCCACGATATTGGGGGGTCAGCAGCGATGAAGAGGCGTGGCCACGATATTGGGGGGTCAGCAGCGATGAAGAGGCGCGGCCACGATATTGGGGGGTCAGTAGCGATGAAGAGGCGTGGCCCCGATATTGGGGGGTCAGTAGCGATGAAGAGGCGTGGCCCCGATATTGGGGGGTCAGTAGCGATGAAGAGGCGTGGCCACGATATTGGGGGGTCAGCAGCGATGAAGAGGCGTGGCCACGATATTGGGGGGTCAGTAGCGATGAAGAGGCGTGGCCACGATATTGGG
>JAEQBA010000802.1:243170-293652 GCA_019434445.1 Phalangium opilio
TCTCGTATTTCAACGGGTGCACAAATACTATGGGGGAATAGAAGAACCAAGGTTATCACTTCGTCCCATACTAAAATACAGTGCACAACAACAGTATGCACGAGCGAGGAAATTAGGATTCTTAGATATCACAACCAAGAAGAAATATACCATAAGAAGGCATAAATCGCGAGATTTTAGGCTTCTAGTCTTACACCGGTTTCATTGGACAAGTAAGCCCCACCCCTTTCATGTCCGTCATTGCTCCGCGCTTTCCCATTGGATACCGTGGGAACAGGTCATACAAACGCGAAAGACGTATTCTGACCACGGAGCTGTATTGTAGAAGGAGTAGAGACTCGTAGCTATCCCTCAATTAAAAAAAGCTAGACCATATTTGTCCATAAAATGGAGTATGAATTTTAACCCTCCTTCCAAACCTAGAGTCCTAGACGAGCCCATGTAAACAAGAAAGATGGCCGCGAGCTACGGACGTTCAGGAGGGTTAAGCCTCGGTCTTTTGTGTATCGAGTCCAAGCCAAGGTCCGAGTGACGGAAGTTTCTCAAGCGTTCGCAAATCTTATTTAAATTTCTATCTTCACAATTATTTCGATTTATATTAACTATAATATGGAAAATATTAAGTATTAAGCCGGGAAAGAAGAAAACGACGCCTTATTTAAAACACGTGACGTCAGAGATTGTTTACATAGGCTCGTTATGCGCGAAAATTGTGCGCGGAACACTAGTACGCTAAAGTCTAGGCCCTAGAGGCCGAGTCTCTACTCCTTCTACAATACACATCTGTACTCGAGCAAAGTAAACAGAAAATGGACGGTGCCCGCGGTGATGAAAAGGGTACGACATTTGTTTTTAATTGCGAGAGATAATCGCTAAAACTTTCTGTTCTTCTATTAAGGATCGCTTAGAGGTTACGGGGAATCAATTTAGCACTGTTAAAGGCGCCGAGTGAAGATTTTCTTTCATTGGTAATTTTGAAAGTGATAGGGATTCATTGGTGATTTAAACTGGATTGGGATTTGAGGGTTACTTATCCTTATTAACAAAGATGGTACAATGTTCTCGATAGATGGGACTCTAATCTGGCCGGGGCCATCTTGTTTAAAGGATTTTTAACGGTAATAAAACCATGAAAATATTTAGGTTTCGGTTGCTTGTTGCTATTGTAGCATTAGTATTGAATCACAGACAAGAAATCTGTAGAAATCATGTCGATTAATTTAATCGTTTAATGTTGGTAAAGGATGGATCAAGGAGTGTGGTTTCGAGTGTCCGCAATTAGCTGCTCCCAAAATTAATTAATTTGGGCAAACGAAGCTATTGATGTTTATTTTGTGTGCTCGAATCTTCTCCAGAATTCCCCCTCCTCCTTTGTTCCTGGGAAGGAAATGAAACCATATTTTGGGAGGAGTCGGGGGGGGGCAGCATTAACTTTTAATTGGCATTAACTTAAACGTGCCAAATGGAGGGGGGAATCTTCATATCATATCCTGGCTAAGCTTATGTAAAAGTTATGCGTCTTTCAAGTGGTTTGTTATTTTCGTTGACTACCTGTCTTATCTTCAAAATTGATAAGTGGAATTATAAACTCATTCGTATCTGGTTAATTCTTGGGAAGAATGGCACTCTTCAGTTTGGAAAGGTGAAGGGTTTCGAACGATAACACCATGAAGCCGCGTTCACACTTGCAATTGAAACCCATGAGGAGACTGTCGCCAATGCTTCGAAGGGAGGTTTCAAAACGATCAGTTCCAAGTGTGAACTTACCACGAAAAACAATGGAGTCAGGCGCTTCTCTAATCTCCGATAAAAAGAAATTATCAAGGTAGATTTATTACAAAGAGAGGGAAAGATAGGTTAATCAATTAAGGGCAAATTATGCGGATTCGAGAAAGAAATGGCGTGACTTAATCTAACAAACATCACGTGATCCATTGAACACTTGAGGGAGATAAAAGGGGTCACCTTGGGTTCGTTGGATTACAATGGTGGGTGGCAATTTCGATGTTTAAAAAGCGTTGCTTGGAGAAAGGCGAGCGTCAGAACGGCGCTCATCGATGTGCGATTAGGAACCAGGTCCAACAACTTAGAGACATCAAAATGGTAAGTGATGCAGTTTCGAGTACTTAAGTACATTGCGCGAATCATGGGGAGTCAAACGAAAAAGTTGAAATTCATTATATGCGTGAAAAATAGGATATTTGTTTTGTAGAACTTCAGATCAAATAATAATGAGTTTAAAAAGAATAGTTTAGGAATAATGGAACACTGGTTTCGTTTCTGTTTTATAGAATTTCACGAGGATGCCCATTTCCGTACAATTTTAGAGAATCATAGCTCAATTCCACACAATTTTTATGGCCCACTCGCGCACAGTTTTTACATAGAAATTTTAGTTCACCCTTTATTACCATAACCCATTTCCGCAAAGATTTAGGCTTACAGGGTTCGTACAATTTTTTGGAATGAAATTCCCTTTCCAGGTTTTCCCTGACTAAATTCCGCAAATTTCCCTGACCCTTTGCAATAACGTACATGGCGAAAATATATGAAAGCCAACCTAAATTCACTCGAGTAATTCTTGCACGAGTTGTTATTGTTGTAAAAATAAGCCAACTACTTCGTTTCAATTTAACCTCATCTAAGTAAATAATAAATAACCGGAGCGAGCTCCGCCAATTTCGGGTTCTGCTCAAATCTCAGACAACACATTTTCTGGTCACCCTTATTCAGACTTTAAATTTCCCTCCCATATATCTTTCCTTGACATTTCTCTGACCTTTTAGGCCCATTTTCAATTTCCATGACATTTCCAGGATTTCCAGGTCGTGTATGAACCCTGGCTTAGCTTTGGTTTGGGTAGGGTCTGGTTAGGTAAGGCAATTCTGCAATAGAGGCTTGCTATTTATTAAACTTGTGATTGGACCATTGCAATATCACCATCTATATAGAAAAGGGTATTGATAGACGAAAGCATTAAAACAAGTGTTTTTTTATGTTAAATAATATAACTAAAAGATGCATTTTTTTCCTTAATTCCGTTTGCGTACTCTCAGATCCAAAACGCCTACAGCGCAGGCGCTAAAAAGCGAGATGGAAGGTAGAGTTTTACCCCCTCGACTTTCCCTCTTAAACTCGTCGAAAGGGTGTATTATACTGAAAGGGGCTAAAGGTTTTTAATGTGTCAAAACTAGAACTGCGCGGAAACGGGCCACCTCCGAATTTCACATGAGAAAATAATGAAGTTTTATAGGAGTAAAATTCCGCATACTGTGGACTATTGTTGTAGAAGATCTATCGAAGTTTCGTGAGGAAAGTAACGTGGGAAACGGGTAATAATTAAAAATGCAATTTGATAGCTTTTGTTCAAGGGGCAATTCTCAATTAAAGGCAAAACTTTACGGTTTAGCTGGCACATTCAAAATACAATTTTTTCAATAAATATCATTTATTCAAGGTTAATTATAGGATACTTTGTTAAAATTAATGTGCGGAAATTAATTAAAATATATATTTTCCATGTTTTATGTCTATATTTTATCCTTCATATTATAGGTTTGGTTTGGTTATATTTTTCGATATTTTATGATATTTGGTGGCTAGGAAGAATGAAGTACTCGGGTTTTTATGGTCATGAAAATATTGATTAAAATAGTTTTACGCCGCGACTTAAATGTAATTAATTATCATATAATTAACCTCCAAGAAATGATATTTATTGGAAAAACTGTATTTTGAATGCGCGAACTAAACCGTAAAGTTTTTCCCAATTAAATCGTAGCATTTTAAATACGTTTATTACTTATAAACTCGATGCCTTTTAATTTCGTTGCTAAGCCTAGTTTGAAACTTTCAATTGAAGCGCGCGAGGGCCGAGCTCTCGCGCGTAAACCAACCTCTTACGTCATTTTGACGAGGAATTGAAATAATATCTGAGCTTTGCGATTATCACAATCGATTAGTGGGTGAACCCCAGTTTTGGATTATTTCAAAAAATTCGAATCTCGGTGAAATGTTGAGCTATTTTAAAGAAACTTGGCTTATTTTAAAGAGAAATAGACCCCCTAGTCACCTACCCTTAAAATATACTTGAAAAGTGTATTTAACAAGACGGCCCAAGGGCTCGTAATAGTAGCCACATCGTACGAGTGAATAGCTACTCTATACCCTACCCTAATGAGTGGATAACCCCCTCTGTACCTTACCCTAATTAGTGAATAGCGCTTTCTTATACAATGCTTAAATGATTTACCGTGCATAAAATCAGAGTTAATAGCCCCTCGATGCCCTACTCTAAACAGTGATCCCTGGATGAGTTTACTGTTTACAACATAGACTTATGCCGATGCACACTTATCGCATCTTATAAATTTCTAACAAGGACTAATGCCCAGAAACTTTTGAAAGAGAAAGTTTAGTTATAGTGATTACCCATTTTAGTGACTATCCCCTCGAACTACCTTTAGCAATGCTAAAATGATCAAACGCACAACGCTCATTTAACACTATGTTAGCTCTATCTAAACCCACATTTGAATTAACCGCCAAAACGTTCCAGTCAAACATAACATAGATGGCGATAGCTACCGAACGAGAACGAAACACATGAGGAGCGCGGTAGGAAACGGGGAAAATCGTTATCTATTTAATTAGCACATACATAAAAAAGAAATAAATATAAAAACCCCAAACATACAAATTTTTAAGTATCCGACCCCACAGATAAAAATTCAAAAGTATCCAACCCCACAGATCACGCTTCCTAAGAGGTACCCCACCCCACATCACCCCGACATTTTTGAGATAAAAATAAATAATAAAAAACTTGGAATTTCTATCAAGTCTCTATGGCTCAGTGGTTGAATGTCTGTCTACTGCGTGAAGGACCGGGTTCGATTCCCGGCTGCGACCCGAAAAAATTTTAATTAAAATTAAATCTCTAACCGAGCCCAGTTACTCCTATTGGTGGGTTGTGGTAATATAAAGTTCCTTTTAAGCTAAAATCTGACGATAACGAAAGCGACAACCCCGGCCACTTCTACTACTACTACGGCTCGGGTCAAACTAAGAGCCTATCGTATACAACGATGTGGCTAAAAACCGGCTCGCCCTCCAAAGTCCTATATAGAGACAGTCAGCCAATAATTATTTCGAGGCCAATAATAGACTACTTCGGGCCACACACGCTACTTATATTATGAAAATCAATTGAGACTATTTCCGGCTTTTTGAATCGGAATTGGAAAGTTGATCTGTAATTATGACGACGCAGAAACGCGTGTTATCATGGATTTATAATAGAAGCTTACGGTTCATGGATATTTCACTGAAGCCTTCAGTAAGGCATTTTGATTTTAAACACATTTATGTCATAAAAACTCGCGCGGGTGGGGACTGGGGGGGGGGGCTGATGACGTAGAAATTGAGACAAACTTTTTTCTCTCAGCGTACGTGCTTTTCAAAAACTTATTTCGCACGCGCTATTCAAAAGTTACTTCGCGCACGAGATTGAAACACCACGACTTTCAACCCCCTCTGAATTTGCCTCAAATTCTACGTCACAAACGCTCGTGCCAGGCTGGTACTAGCTCGCGCCATTTCAGACGAGGAATAAATGTTGTGTGCGTTTTAAGGTGAGTGAAATATCCATGATGCGTAAGCTTCTATTATAAATCCATGGTGTTATCATGTTATGTCACAAAGCATAGCTAGTCTCATACTTACGAAGCACTGGCGTCTCTATCCCAAACTACATTCGAGTATTGAATAGTAATGGTCCATTTGAGCACCGCAGAGATCTTAAGAACTCCGCGGGAAAATATAAATTGGCCGCCATTTATGGAGTGAGGGATTTTCTTTCAACATGGCTAACTCGATCACGCCCGTGAGAGGGTGGGCCGTGGTTCTGGTAACTGATTATCGTCCGCTTCATAATTGAGAGAACTAGAGGGCACAATTATAAAATTCTTTAAATTTTTACTATACTTTCATCCACGTTTACAAAGTCAGGTTTCCAATTTAGTTAAATAGTTTTGAAATTAAGCCAATTAAAGTTTCCATAAATAAAAATTAACCTGTACGAATGATCTGTGTCTAAAAATGAAATAAATAGCAGTCGGCGACAATCAGTCCAAAACATTATAGGGAAAAGCGTCTGGCAGCATTGCACCTCCGAAAATGGCGCTAAGTTTGAGCGTCCGCCGTAGGGGCGGTGTTACTTCAGTATAGACCACAACTATTCGTGCTGATTCTTTGACTAAAGTGGTTCATCTTAAAATTTGCAGGATTTGGAAGCTAGTTGATGGGGGAGTGGCACTCGTCAATCGGGAACGTCGAACTTCTGCTTAGAGCCGGTGGTTCGATCCACTGAATAGAGGAGTGAAACGGCCCTCGAATCTCCCAAAAAAGAAAAAGTCTTTCCAGGTGACTTCATCAAATTCGAGAGTTCAATCTCTTATTATGGTTTTGCATTATTATTATTAATAGCGCCCATTTCAATCTTTTTCAAATTGCAGGTGGTCGTTTCTTCTGGGCGGGGTCAAGGAAGGCGCCCAAACTCACTCAAAGTGGAACAATCGAGAGACGGACGTCAAAATGCTAAAGTTCATTTTCAAATAATTTCTGATCTTAAATCTCAATTGACGACAACGAAATTCAAAAGGTAGAACTTGATCATGGAAAAGTTCAGCTCGGGAAGCAACTTATTCAGGGTTAGCAATAAATTCCCAGATTCCCCAAATGATTCCTTCAAAATATTTTACCAAATTATTATTTAGGTCAAAAGCTAGTTGTTGATGTCAATAGGGATATTTCTTAAGAATGTTACTGAGTTATAAACAAGTCAACACTTCATTTGAACAATTATCTTTTGAACAATTCTCGTAAACCCAAGAACTGTTGTTTTCCACTGAAATCAAATTGCCTTCCCTGGCTAAAATATTTTTAATTTCGAGGCATTTTTTGGCGGTCAATTACAAAACTCAATGAATATTGCAGGGTTCCAATGACCCGCGGCCATCTGTAATAAGCGCACCATGAAACAACGGAGTCTTCGGCCTCTCTAAACTGCGTCAAAGACATTTCCCAGGTAATTTCACGACAGAGACAATTTCAGTTCGGGCAACGTCGAATCGAGTAATTGCGGATCTTAAGGGTTCCAAATCATTGATTCATCTGTCTTATAGCGGACGATCATTTCTCGAGTTGGGAAAACAAGAATTCGAGGTCAATCCCGACATTTTCTCATTAAAAACACCGACACGCCGCTGAAAGTTCCCACCCTGATGGACCATTTCAATCCAAGTGAGTGCAGTTTAGAACGCGATCTCTATCAATTTTTGGATTTGACGGAGTTTCTTGAATGTTTTTAGCCCGAAATGCGAACGCGCTGTAATGAAATGAGCGTCAACCGACAACGAGCAACACGATGGAGCTCCCGAACACTATTACTTCCCTGTCCCTGACGTCACTACCCATTAGTGTACTTCCCCGTGTACACGAATGTGTTGCGAGGAACAATGTCCCGAATTACGCAGTCACCAATCAGACGCCCTTAAAATTAAGGTCCACAATCGCCCTCTCGCAAAGAAACTTTCTTAGGAATCAAAACCTTGGAATCTGATGGCGGTGTTCAGGAGGGTACTAGGCATTCTGAATATACACGAAGCTACGCGGGATGGTGACGTAAATAGAGTGAAGACATTATTAGCGAGAGGAGAAGACCCCGACAAGCGGGAGGAGGAAAATGGTGGCACGGCGTTACACGTCGCTGCCCAAAATGGACATGTAGAAATTGTCAAACTACTTCTTGGAAATGGAGCTCGAATTGACGCGATCGACAATGAAGGCAGAACACCCTTATACTTGGCATCCAGGGAAGGCAAATTGGACGTCATCACTCACCTGATCCAAAATGGGGCCCAAGTCAATCAGACCGATAAATATGGCTTCATACCCTTGTTCATCGCTTCCTATCATGGTCACTTGAATGTCGTCACTCACTTGATCGAAAATGGGGCGCAAGTCAATCAGGCTCGTAATAATGGCGCCACACCCTTGTACGTGGCTTCCCAGAATGGTCATTTGAATGTCGTCACTCACTTGATCCGAAATGGGGCGCAAGTCAATCAGGCTCGTAACGATGGCTTCACACCCTTGTCCATCGCTTCCTATAAGGGTCACTTGGACGTCGTCGGATTGTTGCTGGAACACGGTGCCGACGTTCACTTGACTGACAACGATGGTCGCACCGCTTTGTCCCACGCGAAAGATTCCGTTAAAAAACAAATTGAAAAATTGTTTGATGATCTCGAAAAAAGGAAGGCGAAAGAAAGAGAAATTTCGAACGAAGGAGCCGTGAGTGGGGCGGCGGAATCGAGATCCGGTCAAACAGAAAAGTCAAGTGAGAGCGAACGGGAGAAAGAGATTTGGAAACTTCGAGCAAGTGTATCGAGCTTGAACGAACAAGTGACCAAACTGGAAGGCCAACTGTCAAGGGTCAAGAGTAAGAAAGAGGAGTCGCACAAAGAGAAGGCGGCAATGGTTGACGAATTGAAGCGAGAACGATTGGAACTAACGAGCCGACTGAACAGATCTCTGACCAACACCGCGGGCTCCTCGAGTAACGACATTAACCTCCAAGAACAAGTTACGGTCGAACTGACAGAGTCCTTAAGTAAGAGGAACCAACGCATCGCGTCTCTCTTGGCCGAAAAAGACAGCTACGATCGGAAAAAGGAGGCCGAAATAAAGGAACTGAGAAATCGGCTGGAAACGAAAATCTCCGAGAGGGACGCCGAAATAGCTCGTCTGAAGGCCATCATTCGACAACTCGAGGACAAGGTCGAAGAACTGACCAGTCGCAACACGGAGCTGAGTGATCGCAATGAGCAACTGGTCGGATTAGTGGGCGATCGGGACAGAGAGATCGAAAGACTAAATCAGTTGATCGGGAAACTGCACCTAGAGACAAACATTACCAACGTCTACGCGCCAGTGCAAGTAGTCAACCACAACTACGCAGCTGACGCCGGACAAGCCAACATAAACATTTCATCTAAATGTTGAGGTGAGTCCGTTCAAAATATGCAGTATTTCCATAAGAGCTTGGTTCACGCGCGAGAGTTCGCGTGTCGCGCGCTTAAATTAAAATTTTCAAACAAGGCTTAGCAAGAACATTACAGGCGCGGCTAAATATGCGCCTGTTTTTATGAGAAATGGGCCGATACCGATATATCGGTTGTGACAAATATCGGAACCGATACCGATATTGGTATCTTGATTATTGTCACCTCTCGCGTTTCTTGCTATTTTAGTTTCATTCTACCCTAAAAAGAGGCGCTCTTTTAGCCACTCTTAAAATTACGCTTAAGATTAAACTTAGAATCATTTCTCGTATAATTTTAACCTTCTACGTCACAGGGAACTTGCATCAACTTCCGGTTGCGTTAAATTGTGAGGATCTTGTTTTGAGAAGACAAATTTCTTCTTGTTTCATCCAAGTTTACGTAAGGTCGGTACAATTTTGAAATTCTTGAAAAGTTTCTTTGTAACAGAGACGTTTCAATGCTTTTATTTTCAGGATCAACGTCATCTCAACGTCACTCCATAGAAGTTGGGAAGGATGAACGTGTACGCGAACGCGGGGGATGATTCCGGATGAAAAGACACGAGTGTTCGTCGCGTACGCGTCAGAAGTCCAGACGGATAACGGATACGGTCGAGATATCAATAACAAATGAAGGGAAATGAACCGTAAGAATTTGAGCGAGTGGAGGACCACCGGAAAGAACTAAGTTTCCAATTTTGACCCCCTATCCTAAGAGAAGCAAAGTGACCGCACCAACTCAAGAAGCCTGACCTCGGGGAAGGGGAAACCTCTTAGAACCCACCAACCTTAATCCTAAACCACACCAACTTTACCACGCATCTAACCTAACCTCATAATTAACCTTAACCTAATATTTACCTAAATCTAAACCAAACACCCCCCTTCTACTGAGGAGACAGGCTCTGCTTCCGAAAAAGGGCATTGTGGTCAAGCACAACCTGTAAAGGTTGTTAAAGGGAAAATGGGCAGACGACCATTATTAAATCTCTTTAGATTTAAGTGGACAGTTCATTCTCCCTTTTAGTGTCTTCTCGCAGCTCTATCTCGTGGTTCCTTTCACTTTCCCTTCATCTGGAATTGTCCGTCAATCCGACCACTGGACACCATCTTCGCCCCTCCCTTCCCCCTTTAAACGGTGTCCGCAAATGAGTCTTCCCTCTTCTACACTTTGACCACAAACGACCTTTGACCTTCCTGATCATTGGACTGCCTTCCAGTAAGACACGAACTTCCGTTATTCATTTCCCCAGTTCGGAATTCAACAATTTGACAATTTGACGAATTGACGCCATTTCCAATGTATTAGTCTTTATTTGTTTTGAACATTTTCAAGAATTAGTGACGAGATTCACGAACAATTACGGATTTTAATACAATTAAAAGAGTTTTTCATATCCAACATTTTATTAATTGACGTAGCGAGTCTTGGTGAATGTTTTCAAGAACTTCCCGCGTAAGGATAATTCCGGACCAAATAACTCAATCATTTCGAATTTACCTTTTCGCCAAATATTTCAACCTTGTAAATATTTTATTAACTTTTTATTTGCAAATGCAACGAAGACTTTATTTGCCGTTGATTTTGAATAATGTCTAGCGAACTTAATGGGCATTTTCAAGAACGAAAGAATCAGATTATTTGCGAAATTTATTCATCTTTTTCTCATGAATTTACGAGTTTTTTTCTATGAAAATTAAAATATATTTTTCGTAACGATTAAATTTTATTTAAAGAGACTGGAGAGCAAAAATCGATATTTAAATTTTGTTTCAAAGAAGAATTCAACAAACTTAACTGTTTTCTCAATGTTTAATATTTTCAATTATTTGAAACCCTTTAATTATTGTTGTTGAAATTGAGCGCTACTATCCCTTTAGTTTCCTGGGATTTTCCAAATTATTCCAGGACTTTTCAAATAATTGGAAATAATTTATTGCCAATGTTTTATGTTTCATTTTCGTTCAATTTTAAAGAAAATTCTGTCAATTTCAAAATCCAAGGTCCCTGTGCCTAACCTAACCTAACCAAACGTAACCCAACCTAACCAAACGTAATTTAACCTAGCCCAACCTAACCTAATCTTAACATGACCAGGCCAGGGATCGGACCCGATCTTCCAATAGTCCCAATGATTTAATAAAAATTAATTTGGATTTTTTCTCTAATGGTCAATTGCTTCTTTTGTTATTTTGGGGTCAACCCCAGTAGCAAAATCGACGTTGGGCCAACGGAGTCGGCTCGAGATTCAACCGACACTGCCCTATACTGCCGCAAAATGGTCGGTAGACTTTCCTTTTGACAGTCGAAATGTCCTACCCGAAAATGGGTCGGTCCGGCGGTTTTCCAACCTTTTCAAACGTGCACGGAAAATTTTCGGGATTTCCAAAATGAGGTCGGGATAGAAATTTTGCCAGCACTTTAACCGACTCTAAAAAGTAAGCGTGGCCAGCGCTTACATTATCAAACAAGAAGTCGGCTTTGTTATCTAGTTATGGTCGGATTATTAATCTAGTTATGATCGGATTATTAATCTAATTGCGGTCGGCTTTATCGACTGTTATTTGTCGGATTTATGGCTTTTTTTGTGGTCTGCTTTATGGTTTGTTTAGGGTCGGCTTTACGACTTGATTATGGTAGGCTTTACGATTTGTTTATGGTCGACTTTACGATTTGTTTATGGTCGGCTTTACGATTTGTTGATGGTCGGATTTACGACTTGTTTAGGGTCGGCTGTAGAATTTTTTAAAGGTCGGTTTAAAGATCTTTTACTGTAGGTAATGCGAAGTGTCTCTAACGATTCCCTCCCATTGGACCGAAATCCAATTCGACCGAAACCAAAGAAGGGAGGTCCCATTGGACCGAATTCCGCACCTTGGGCGGTTTACGAAAAGTGGAGATAGTCATGAATGACTGCACTTAACGTTAGTGTACACTGCAGTTATCTCCGATAAAAACGAAGTAGCAATGAGTTAACCGTGGAAACGGTTTTAAAGACTTATGTAAATTTAAGGGAAAGCCAAAATAGGCCGTAAACCGTAACATTTTCTTTAATGTTACTTTAAAATGATACTTAAAACGAGAGATTTATATTTATATCAAGGTGAATAAACATATTATACTATTTTGTTGATTCTAAAATTTTATTTTATGATTTGTTTGTAATACAAATCCAAGTATCTTTGATTTGTCTTAAAACATAAGAAAATAATATATAGCTCCCTATAAGTATGAAACGTAATACAATTTCATACTACAGCATTTGCTCCAAATTTGGCGCACTTACGCTTTTACGCCCCGTGGGAGAAGTTTCGGTACTACGAGTAAAAGAGGGGCGAAACAATCGTCGCCACCTAAGGTGCCCGCGAAACGCACGATGGGCCGGGGAAATATCGCCGCGCAAGTAGAGACACAAGATACTCCTTACCTCGTACCAGTGTAGGCGCCATCTATTAATTTATTTTGATAATTTTGCAATGTACTTAATCAGTTATAATTATCATAATAATAATTTCAAGACTTTTAACTATTTAATTACGATATAAAATTTGAGAATTTTCTAAACAAATATTTCAACTTTTTAACGCCAAAAGCTCTTAATAGGTGGCATTAGAAACTTTTTACAAATTGCAATGGAAGAAAATGCTGTTTACATGGCTTAAATGGAGAGTTTCATACTTATAGGGAGCTATATATTATTTTCTTATGCTTAAAATAACGAAATTTGAAATGTTTAGTATTGATCGGTAGGTAGTCGGATATGTCGACCTCTCGACCCTTGTTGTAAATTTGATAAAAACCCATGTTAGTTGGTAAGGCGTTGAGCAGCCGACCTAATCCTTCCATACACCAACCGACTTAAAATGTAACTATCAGCCAACTCTATTTGTTTGTTCTCACGTCCGATTTCAAATCGGAGCTAGCAACTGAAGTTGGATAAGAGTCAGACTTTAGTTGTAAGTGCCAATTAGACCATAAACCGACGAATCAACCTCGAACCGACTCAAACGCGGAAGAAGCTTCATAATCTGAAATCTTTAGTATGATCGGCAGGTAGTCGGATATGCCGACCTCTCGTCCCTTGTTGTTATTTTGATAAAAACCAATGTTAGATGGTAAGGAGTTAAGCAGCCGACCTAATCATTTCTTACACCAACCGACATAAAATGTAACTATCAGCCAACTCTATTTGTTTGTTCTCACGTCCGACTTCAAAGCGGAGCTGGTATCTGAAGTTGGATAAGAGTCGGACTTTAGTCGTAAGTGCTGACTAGGCCATAAAGCGAAGAATCTACCTCGAACCGACTCAAACGCGGAAGAAGCTTCATTACAGCGAAATCTGAAATGTTCAGTGTGATCGGTAGGCCGTCGGATATGTCGACCTCTAGACCCTTATTGTTATCTTTTATTTGATAGAAACGCGTGATAGTTGGTAAGGAGTCGAGCAGCCGACCTAATCCATGATTACATTAACCGACTTAAAATACAACTATCAGCCAACACTATTTTATTGTTCTCACGGCCGACTGCAAAGCGGAGTTGGCAACTGAAGTTGGATAAGAGTCGGAATTTAGTCGTAACTACCGACGAATCTACCTCGAACCGACTCGAACGCGGAACACTCGTGTTACTGGGGAAGATGCGGGAGGGCAAAACCACTCCCACTTTCGAAACAAATACACAATTCTTAAGATTCTTCTGGTTTTTAATGATGGATTTCTAACAATTTTTTATTTCAATTGAATTTTAATTTGAATTTTCGAAAACTTGGTAACGTCCAATTTTCCTTCAAAGTTGCTTCGAAATACATCGCCTCGAAAAATAAACTTGGAAAAACAGAGAAAATTCGGGAATGCTCGGAAGGTGACCTTTACCCCCTAAATAGAGTACACCTGTTTCCCCATAAAACTCAATCCACACGATAGGACCCGGAAGGCGACATCCTGTCGAGTGTGACCCCCTTTAGAAGTTTCCCCCAAAAGTGACCTCTCCTGGGACACGAGCATCTTTCCATCCCAGAAGGTTTGTAACCCTTGAACCGACCAATCAATTTAGCCTCGGTACTAAATTGAAACGTTCAATTAAACTACGCTTAATCAGGGCTTATTCATAAAGCTAAAACGTTATCGGGCTCTAGAATGAGACGTAGTTTACAGGCTACGGGTTCGCGGACCCAACCTTGAGCAGAACTCAAACTAAACCGCTTCTAACGTAACAAGTATCTACCACGCAGTTTGGTCCAATTCGGTAGCGAATTGTGGCTGCGCATAAAAGAGGAAACCACATTTCTTTAATTTACCTGTCTTTATATATGACTAGGCGCTAATTAAACGAGTCCCTTCCCCCCAACTGCCATGTTTAAGTTAATGCCAATTAAGAGTGAATGCCCCCCAGACCTGTCTCAAAATAAGGTTTCATTTCCTTCAGAGGAACAAAGTAGGAAGAGGAACTCGAGTTCTGACGAAGAATCGAGCTTAATTTCCACCCAAATAATAAACATCCATAGCGTCGTTTGCTCAAAAAACTAAATTAATAAAAATCTTTTGGGAGCAGCTAATTGCGGACACTCGAAACTACACTCCATGATCCATCCTTTATCGACTTTAAATGATTAAATTAATCGACATTATTTCAACAGATTTCTTGTCTGTGATTCAATACGAATGCTATAATAGCAACTAGCAACCCAAACCTAAAGATTTTCATGTTATTTTCTCGATAAAAATCGTTTAAACAATATGGCCCCGGCCAGATTAGAGCCCCATCGTTCAATCGAGAACATTGTACCATCTTTGTTAATAAGGATAAATAACCCTTAATCCCAATCCATTTTTATTCACCAATGACTCCCTATCACTTTCAAAATTACCAATGAAAGAAAATCTTCACTCGACGCCTTTAATAATTATCGCATCTTATAAATTTCGGATCTTTCCTATTTTAGAGGCCGCCTTCGATAGTGGGATTTTTTTTAGTAGGATAGTAGTAAAAATAGTAGTATTTTTCCTAGAACGGAAAAGCTAAACCGACGAGGGAGAAAATACTATGGATAACTAAATTCTGACTAAAACGCTTTCATATGGTTTTACTCTATACATAATTTATGATTATTATTAGTGATTAATGCTATATTTATAGCAAGGTTCCGCCTTGAGGGAACGAAATACCCTGTCGCTAAGGCAGTTCTTACATGCAGAACTATACCCGTTTAAGTGAGGGTAGTTCTCGCATGCAGTGTTAAACTGCATACTAAGTCGGCCATTTGATCGACTTGAACGCGGTATGAAACTGCATTTAAAAGTCAGTCGTATGACCAATTAAAAACTTCTGGAAAAGGCAGAAAGTTTTCAATTTGTATAATGTATGGGGTATTAAATCGGTTTTGGAGGCCATAATATTCAAGCAGTAGATACAGACGTTTTTGTGAAATATAATAATCGCTTTTCATTAAGAGGTTTTCGAGCACCAGAACCGCATTTAATATAATCTTCTCTGCCGTATTTCCAAAAAATAAAATCCATTTGAACTCTAAATGCGCTCAAAATAGATAGACTGGCCTCTCAAGTAGGCCACTACTGACGCCTAGTTGAGCGGCCAGTGTAATAGTCCATGGTTCCATTTTGCTTGTTTATTCTCTACTGGCCTCTCAAGTAGGCCACTACTGACGCCTAATTGAGAGGCCAGTGTAATAGTCCATGGTTCCATTTTGCTTGTTTATTCTCTACTGGCCTCTCAAGTAGGCCACTACTGACGCCTAGTTGAGCGGCCAGTGTAATAGTCCATGGTTCCATTTTGCTTGTTTATTCTCTACTGGCCTCTCAAGTAGGCCACTACTGACGCCTAGTTGAGCGGCCAGTGAAATAGTCCATGGTTCCATTTTGCTTGTTTATTCTCTACTGGCCTCTCAAGTAGGCCACTACAGACGCCTAGTTGAGCGGCCCGTGTAATAGTCCATGGATCCATTTTGCTTGATTATTCTCTACTGGCCTCTCAAGTTGGCCACTACTGACGCGAAGATGAGCGGCCCGACACCTAACCCAATCTAACCCAACCTAACCTAACCCAACCTAACCTAACCTAACCTAACCTAACCTAACCTAACCTAACCCAACCTAACCTAACCTAACCCAACCCAACCTAACCCAACCCAACCTAACCCAACCCAACCTAACCCAACCCAACCTAACCCAACCCAACCTAACCCAACCCAACCCAACCTAACCCAACCTAACCTAACCTAACCTAACCTAACCTAACCTAACCTAACCTAACCTATACTTATCTAGTTTGAACGTTAGGACATATCTGTACTGGCCTCGCAATTAGGCCACTTACGACACCTAGTTTAAAGGCCAAAGGCCAGTGCATTACCCCATTTCATTTTTCCTGTTTATTCACGAAAGGCTAAGTATGCGCCTCTTTACACGGAAAAAGACAGTAATATAGCAATGTTTTGGAAAAGGCGGCAATTTATGGTTAGTGAGAAATAATTTGGAAAAGGCGGCAATTTATGGTTAGTCAGCAATATTTTGGAAAAGGCGGCAATTTATGGTTAGTCAGCAATATTTGGAAAAGGCGGAAAATATGGTTAGTCAGCAATATTTTGGAAAAGGCGGCAATTTATGGTTAGTCGGCACAATGTAGCAATTCATACTATTTTCTCCATCATAGGTTCCGCTTTTCCTCGTAGGGGGAATACTACTATTTTTACTACCATCCTACTAAAAATTTTACCACTATGGAAAACGGCCTCTAAAATAGGAATGACCCTAAATTTCTAACATGAACTTATGCCCAGAAGCGTTTGAAAGAGAAAGAATTTGGTAAAACATCCAACTTGAGTTCTTTCACTGCGTAAATTCCAAAATTTTTTTTAGAAAGTTGTTCGGGTTCTTAGAACACACATGAATTAAAAGGTGAGAAATTTTAAAGAGAGTATGAAATTTCCCATTTTATGTAAGGCAATATGATGAATTTGCGTGTTCATAAAAGACAAACAGATACTAGTGTTTGTTCATTAATATTCTCACAGTGCATCCGCATTTTACTGTTAAAGATAGATCATAAGCCTTTCCCCATTAAAATCACCAATGAATGAAAAATATCACCGTAGCACAATTTATCCCTTTTCACGATAAGTGTGTTCATTAACATGTGCGTAGTACATTCGCAATGCACTGTTATAGACAAAAAATAATCCCAACCCTATGAAAATCAAAAATTCCTCTTTTCACTCTCCCTTTAAAAAGACGAACGATACTTCTTCTACATCTTCAGACCAAGCTCCCCTTTTAAAGGAAAGTTATCAAAGCTCACAATATTAAAATTCAATTTTCTTGTTAACTTTTCTGACATAGATGGCAGTAGGCCTAGTATATAAGTTCAGCTAGCTAATTGGACCAAGTCATCTTGCGACTTATTGCCACTTATCTAACGCCTTTACAATGCATAGAGGGGTGGTGGCTAGCCCCTATGCCACAGCTAACCGACAGCGCCCTATACTAACTATTACCGTTAACCTCTGCAAGTTTTGATGGAAAGGAGAAACCGGGTTAGACCGCGGAGGAAAACTCCTTTAACAAGCGGGGAGAGAACTTGCAAACTCTACGCAGAAGGATTTCTTCCCAGATTTTTCACCCGGTGCCACAGTCCGGGATCGAACCCGGGATCCTCTTGCTGCGAGGCGAAAGCGCTAACCGCTACGCCACCCCACCTGTTGCGTGGCCCACTTTGTTAACGAGTCCAGCACATGCCTAGAACTCAGGATTACGCCTTGCCATCAGGGTGAGAAATAAGGCGGTGGCACTGGGTTAATGACCAGTTTAAAAATTGCCTTGACTAGTTTATTTATTAAATGCCTGGTGGTCTAGTGGTCACCGTGACCACTTTTTAAATTGCCCTTCTTTAGTAAAAAATAAATTCCCGGGTCAGTGTACCAAGGAGTAGTTTTAATGTATATACAATAAAAGTTTACTTGGAGAAGCCTAACACAACAATTAGTCTCCTGTCATACTACTCCATGGTGACATATTGATTGTAAGCAATGATTCAATGAAGAACGGAAGGGGAAAGTGACGGAACGCCGTTATCCGGACCGGACCGGTTAACACCAGTGCTTAGTAGACTTGCTGCGATGTGCATTGTTTTTATGAGTCGTTAGTCTTTTCATTGTAACACAACAAATTTAAGCACTTCAAACCTAGAAAATTCTACTCGGATTAAAATGGAACATGTTTCCATTAAAGGTTCCAAGTTTAATTATTTTTCTTAACATATAAACTAACTTTTGAGTGAGATATAAAAATCAATTCATATAAAATAAATAAACAGTATATAAAACCTAGAACCATTTCAGTGCAGCTCTGACAGTATGTAGAAATATTAAGTGGTCATTGACCAGTTTTTTAATTAAAACCCTTGGGCTCTACTGGTCAAATGACCGGTTTAAAAATTTTCCTTATTTCTCACCCTGCTTGCCATCCCTCTTTACGCGTCATGTTCCAGTTTAAACCTATAACGGTAGCACAACGTCTCTATCGTTTGAACACGGATAACTAAATAAAACCACACTGAGGGGGGGACGAGTCGGTTCTAGAATAGGTGGGTGGTCCGATGGAAGTGTGGCTGGTAAAAGTTCACCCCATTGACCCTTCAAATTCTGATAAAGATCTAAAAGGGGTTTGTAGAATGCAACCTTTTCTCAGATACGAAGAAGTTGCTTTTCGTGTTCCCTTATTTCAAGTAAACTTGATTCAATCGACCTTGCACATGGATAAGCAGGAAATAATAACGACAGAATAACAAGCCAGCATTAATAAGCCTAGGGTCCAGGGATTTCCCCTTTAAGCCACTCGCGTAACAACATAGGAAAAATCAAATGTGAAACTCCTATTTTTGGAGGGGACACTTTTCTAAATCGGTGCAGGACTACAAAATGTTTCTCAATTCTGACACTATTCGGAAAACGCGACACACTACGTTTAGTCTAAGATTGGGAAATTTTGTGGGCCATGTCCCAGCCGAATAGGAGTGATATCGTTCCTTTATAGAGCAAGGATAATAGGGGTTGGATACGAATTCTGAAAGAAATACGCGCCGTAACTTCGGAAACGATAGGGTCTGGTGGGACGCTAAAAACAGTTTTTAGCGCCATCGTGTCGGCCTAATTTTGCTTACATCTGCCAAAGTTATTTTAAACTATTTTGCTCATAAATAAAATTTCCAGTTGAAACACTAAATTTTATGTACAGTTAATATTCAATAATTATTGCTTCAAAATTGTTGCAAAAATAATAGTGTACGTAGATGACGCTGCAATAGGGAAACGCCATTAAGGGATTTATTGGGTCGCTATAATAAAGTATAAATGGAATAAAGTATAACGGGAATAAGGTATAATAACGAACTGGAATAAAATATAACTGGAATAGTGTATAACGTCGTATTTGAAAACTGGAATAAGGTATAACTGTCCAATACTGGAATAAAGTATAACAGGACTAGCCTATAACCGCGAAATTCTATACCGGAATAAGGTATAACCGGATTAATGTATAATGGACGTACGTATAACGCCAAGTTTGACAACTGGAATAGCGTATACCGGACTAATATATAATGGACGTAAGTATAACGCCAAGTCTCACAACTGGAATAACGTATAACTATCGTAGACTCTGTATAAAATTTTAATTGAAAAAGCATAATACCAAATTAAAGACAATGGTAAAATATAAAAACAACTGCAGTTATGGGTTGAAAGTCCTGTAAGCTGCTGAGGCAAGGGTCCTGCAATATGGGCACTTCCTATTTTGCACATCATCATTCATGATCCTGTCTTTACATCTTTCGCAGGCGCAGGTATGGCCACATGGAACAAACACAGTATTTCTTCTATTTACCATGCATACCGTGCACAAATTGCCTATTTCTGGGACCTGGATTCGACCGACGGCTGGGGCCGGATCTGGGTCAACTCCTGGTGCATGGTCTAGAACGGGAACGATGGCCGGGGCTGGGTCGACATCAAGTACCGGCGCTGGACCGGGGGGTGGGGCAAGAACTGGACGAATAGGGTTGGCCGCAGGAATCGGCACAGTGGGACGGTCCAATTCTGCAACTACTTGACTTGCCACGCGTAGAAATTCCCTGACGGTGTACCGATTTTGCTCCAATTTTTCGTTACAGCTAATAATTCTTTTGTCATTAGACAAATGTTTTTTTTTCCGTGGCCTCGCAATCTGGGCTCCGTTGTCCAATCTTGCATATTCCTTTTTGTAAATACTTTCAACATCTTTAAGTCGATCTAAAGTGACCAATAAAAAAGTACAGGAAAGTTCGTTTGAGCCATGGAATTAGGTTGATTTCTAAATCCCAATTTAACAGCTTCCTTAATGGGCCAGGAAAATGGGTGATACCATGTAAAACTTCCATAGAAGCTGTCCAAGAGGTGACAAGATATCAGAATTTAGAACAAAAATTTTTTATTTCCCAGCTGAATCAATTTTCTGACCTACCACCCCTTTGCAATTTAGAAATAGTTTTAAAATTATTTGATGGAATGGAGTAGCAGAATTTTGACTCGCCCAAAAAGAAGAAAACATTTGGGTGAATAGCGCCCACTCTCCTGTTTAATTGGTTATGAAAACTCTCAACGTTATTATTCGTTCTTCGATGTTGACCATGAACAGATATGACGTTGGGTCCATAACCAATAAGCCATGTCGTCGTGAAGTATGCCATTAACGGGTTCAAACGAGCTATTTCCCTGTCTTCTTGTTCTGCCTGGTGTATCTCGTACCTTAGAGTGCGTTCGCCTTCCCAAATTCGGTTTGATGGCAGCAAAGCCACCGCCATCATCATTCGTACAATTTTTTTCGCAACGTCATTGGTTGTGTACAAGTCTCGCAACCCCAGACTAACAACGTTTTTCCAAATAGCCTAAATAACAATATCACACTCTTAAAAATCAATATGCCAAATTTTATCACCAAGGGATCACCAGCTTTTATTAGAGCTGGGTTTTTTCTAAGGCGCTGGTTGAGGGTAAAAAGCGTGCGGGTGCCAGAAAATTAAATATCGTCAATTGTAGTCAGTAGACTAAATAAGATAAGCCAACAAGTTAAAAATATTGAAAAAATATTTTTGTACCTTGCCAAAATTGTAGTCTACTGACAACTAGGCCTATCTTAAAAAATATTTTCTTGCAATCCTGCTCTCAATTGATAAAAAAAGCATTTAAAAGAATTAAAAAGTATGACTAGACAAACATATTTTTTCAGTATTTCAGATCTATAGGCCTAGTTGTCAGTAGACTACAATTTTGGCAAGGTACAAAAATATTTTTTCAATATTTTTTAACTTGTTGGCTTATCTTATTTAGTCTACTGACTACAATTGACCAAAAAAATGCTTTCTTGCAATCTTGCTCCCAATCATTGGCATAACAGTTGCGCGACAGCTTAGAAACGACAATCATTTTTACTTACGCTTGCTTTTACACTAAAGTTATGGAAGTGATTGAAGGGTTGAGGAAAAACTCTCAAATTTACATTCATAATAATTTTCAATATCGCAAAAACAATCAAAAAAACGGTAAAGTGTATCTCGTGTGCACAAATAGTCCGCAGTGTGGGGCAAGGGCCATACAAGGTGATGGTAACTTCCAAGTTACAAAAGGTCATAATCATTTAGAAGACGACGGCGCGATTCAAATCAAGAAATTCAAGTCTGATCTTAAAAACGAAGCGACGCAATCTCCAACCGCCGTGAGGTCACTTTTTGACAGCGTTAGTGAGAGGTTAGTAATAGTTTTATTTAATGAACACATTACGCTTTAAGATGTTTGTGATCAACTTTGAATATAAATAAAGAATAGTTATATATATATATATATATAATTTTGTATAATTATAGATATCCAAATGTAGATACTGTCGGTTTTGCATCAGTTGAAAGCGGAATGCACAAAAGAAGACGGAAATTAGTGCCAAATGGTATAAGAACACCCAATCAGTTGGCCGGCGCGGTGGAAAACTCTCCATTTTATTCCATGACAAAGAGTGGAGAATTGTTCTACGATTCGTTTTTAAACCCCGGTGGTGATGCGGGAGGAACGCTTTTGTTTCTATCTCCGGTATTTACGAACGATATACTGAGAAGAATAACCGTAATACACGCTGATGGAACTTTTAAAGTCGTCCCGAGAATGTTCGACCAGTTGTTCACTATCCATGTTGTGGCGTTTGATTCCGTAAGTCATTTAATCATTTACATCCTTACAGAGAACCGTTCTTTTGTTAATACTTAGAATGCTTATAGGCCGAGCTTTATAATGTGTTCTAAATGTATAAAAAATTAAAACTATTTCAGACCTTTCCTATGGCGTATGCTTTGATGACTAGACGAACGATTACAGCGTATGTAACCATCTTAAGGAGGTTAAGGCAGAAATTTCCCGATTTTTACCAACACTCGTTTTATCCGACTTTGAGCGAGCCACGATGACGGCATTCAGAAACGTATTCCCACCGGCTATGGAAATTTCTGGTTGTTTTTTTCATTTTACCCAGGTATATCAATTTCACAATATATATATCAAATGTGTACAAGCGGGTTTTCAAAGGCGCCGCTTGGCGTGTGGAGTATCTTTTTTAGGCGATATTTAATTTTCTGGCACCCGCACGCTTTTTACCCTCAACCAGCGCCTTAGAAAAAACCCAGCTCTAATAAAAGCTGGTGATCCCTTGGTGATAAAATTTGGCATATTGATTTTTAAGAGTGTGATATTGTTATTTAGGCTATTTGGAAAAACGTTGTTAGTCTGGGGTTGCGAGACTTGTACACAACCAATGACGTTGCGAAAAAAATTGTACCAAAAATAATGGCGGTGGCTTTGCTGCCATCAAACCGAATTTGGGAAGGCGAACGCACTCTAAGGTACGAGATACACCAGGCAGAACAAGAAGACAGGGAAATAGCTCGTTTGAACCCGTTAATGGCATACTTCACGACGACATGGCTTATTGGTTATGGACCCAACGTCATATCTGTTAATGGTCAACATCGAAGAACGAATAATAACGTTGAGAGTTTTCATAACCAATTAAACAGGAGAGTAGGCGCTATTCACCCAAATGTTTTCTTCTTTTTGGTTGAGTCAAAATTCTGCTACTCCATTCCATCAAATAATTTTAAAACTATTTCTAAATTGCAAAGGGGTGGTAGGTCAGAAAATAGGTTCAGCTGGGAAATAAAAAAAATTGTTCTAAATTCTGATATCTTAATTGTCACCTCTTGGACAGCTTCTATGGAAATTTTACATGGTATCACCCATTTTCGTGGCCCATTAAGGAAGCTGTTAAATTGGGATTTAGAAATCAACCTAATTCCATGGCTCAAACGAACTTTCCTGTACTTTTTTATTGGTCACTTTAGATCGACTTAAAGATGTTGAAAGTATTTACAAAAAGGAATATGCAAGATTGGACAACGGAGCCCAGATTGCGAGGCCACGGAAAAAAAAACATTTGTCTAATGACAAAAGAATTATTAGCTGTAACGAAAAATTGGAGCAAAATCGGTACACCGTCAGGGAATTTCTACGCGTGGCAAGTCAAGTAGTTGCAGAATTGGACCGTCCCACTGTGCCGATTCCTGCGGCCAACCCTATTCGTCCAGTTCTTGCCCCACCCCCCGGTCCAGCGCCGGTACTTGATGTCGACCCAGCCCCGGCCATCGTTCCCGTTCTAGACCATGCACCAGGAGTTGACCCAGATCCGGCCCCAGCCGTCGGTCGAATCCAGGTCCCAGAAATAGGCAATTTGTGCACGGTATGCATGGTAAATAGAAGAAATACTGTGTTTGTTCCATGTGGCCATACCTGCGCCTGCGAAAGATGTAAAGACAGGATCATGAATGATGATGTGCAAAATAGGAAGTGCCCATATTGCAGGACCCTTGCCTCAGCAGCTTACAGGACTTTCAACCCATAACTGCAGTTGTTTTTATATTTTACCATTGTCTTTAATTTGGTATTATGCTTTTTCAATTAAAATTTTATACAGAGTCTACGATAGTTATACGTTATTCCAGTTGTGAGACTTGGCGTTATACTTACGTCCATTATATATTAGTCCGGTATACGCTATTCCAGTTGTCAAACTTGGCGTTATACGTACGTCCATTATACATTAATCCGGTTATACCTTATTCCGGTATAGAATTTCGCGGTTATAGGCTAGTCCTGTTATACTTTATTCCAGTATTGGACAGTTATACCTTATTCCAGTTTTCAAATACGACGTTATACACTATTCCAGTTATATTTTATTCCAGTTCGTTATTATACCTTATTCCCGTTATACTTTATTCCATTTATACTTTATTCCGCCCCCCCCCCCCGATTTATTTGAAGGCGATAGGCGTCACCTAGAGTTGTTACTTTCGCTTTCAAGGACGATTTAAAAGATTAATCATTTGATTAAAAATGTGGAATTTAACTTCTAACGCGTAGTGATGAAACCAAACATGATTTTCCTATGTTTGAAAAAACTTAGATTGATTATTAATCTTTCTTCTTTCGCGCATAACAATGATAATTTTACGCCATAGTTAGAAGTTAAAAACATTATTTAATCAAATGTTCAATCTTATAATCCTTTCAATCTCCCTTGAAAGCGGAAGAAAGAACTCTAGCAGACGCGTCTAGCGCCGTCAAATAAATCCCTATCGGCGTTTCCATATTGCAGCGTCATCTACGTGCACTATTATTTTAGCAACATTTTCGAAACAATAATTATTAAATATTAACTCTACATAAAATTTAGTCTTTCAATTGCAAATTTTATTTATGATCAAAACAGTTTAAAATAAATTTGGCATCTTTAAGTAAAATTAGGCTGACACGATGGCGCTAAATAGGGTATAATTTTGAACTAGCCCACCTGCCTTTCGTTCCAGTATTCCTCCCCCATTTTTAGCGTCCCAACAGACCCAATCGTTTCCGTATCGGCGCGTATTTCTCTCAGATTTCGAATCCAAATCCAACCCCAAACATAATTGTATAGAGTAAGGTCGTTTACTCTCAAAGAAAAACTAGGCTTCAACTTCCTGGGGTTAAGCAGTCGAGGGTTTGTACAGGCCATTGATATCATTCAAGACAAGTAACGCTAATTTTTTAAATGGTCCAGGCATCGACGGGCGACCATCTCGTACTTTGATTTCACCATCAAAATTAATCTTATCCCGCCTCGTGGCACAATAGTGTTCCCCAAATTGAAATAAACCAAGGCTTACCCTACCTATCTTCCTTCGTGGATCATTGCGAATCGCCTGTCTTCCTCTTATATTCACTCAAACTGCCGATTGTTGACGCAACACGAGCACTGCACGCAAGCTCCCACATTTTATTCTTCGTCGAAATCCAAATATTGGAACAATTCCACATCGGCAGTTCGCCACTCACCGTCACGCACTGGAAAGTCTAACGAACCAATTAGAAGAACTTGAAGCGGGCGACTCTTCTCGGTTCGCGTCGTTTTCCAGGGCCGGAAATAAGTACAGGACACTGGACCAATAAAATTTCAAAATGTTCCATTTTTTAAAAAAAAACTAAGAGGGTTACTGGAAATTTTGACTAATATATTTTTCCGAAGTTTTGACTATGAAGTCAAGCTATAAAATTCCGTAAATCTTCCAGACTCGTGACCCCTGATGTCTTGAATAATTAAACTAGTCCCAGGGACAAGTTGCCTTACCCTATGTATCTAATTTGTAACTTTTACAAAGTAGTCCTTAGGACCATCGAGACTCGGGATTGGATTTAAAAAAGCGGTGCCTCGAATTAATAAAATGATTTTGGACTTGTAGGCTTCTATCATTTCGAATCTTGCATTCTACATGGGGTATAAAAGTTTCCCGGAGTGAAAATCGAGTCAATTGAAGTCTCTTTAAAAGTAGCCAAGAAGGCAGATAAGCCTTCTTTAATATTACTCCATTGCAACAGTTTACAAGCATCAGCGGAACTCGAGTTCTTTACTTTCGTCATGGAGGTAAAATAGGATGGAGAAGAAAAGACAACGCATTTGCAGAGCTGTGCTAATTAGCTGACAACTAATTGAATTAGAATTAGCAATTAGGGAAATATTTTTGAACTAATTAATTAACCAATTAGCAATTAGGGAAATATTTATGAACTAATTAAATAGCCAATTAGCAATTAGACATAGAAACTAATTCAATTCAATTAGAAATTAGACATTTATTTATCAAACTAATTAATTAGAATTACTATTTTCTAATTAAGGTAAAAAAGAAACCATAAATAAACATAAAAGTTTAAAAGTGCCCATGGATTTAGTACTTTGGAAATGCAAAGTTTAATCTTTCAATGCCATTGAAAAACGGGTACGGAAGCCAAGAATTATTCTCGTAAAATGAGACAAGCCTCGAGCCTTCCGTCATGTTAAAATTTGTCTTATTTCTTCATTTTCTTGCCACAGTTCCTATAATGGACTCCTGAGTAGTAAATACATGCGCACTGCTTTTAATTCGAGTAGGTAAAACAGTCGAAATTTCGAAATGGGCAGTTAAGAACTACGAAATTTTCTACTAGTACTAGTATTCTCTCATATTTGAGGAGCTGAAAAATTAGAGTAGCACTAAGGTTTCCTCATTGATATAATAAGGTTTTTTCTTTTTCAAATAGATGAATCATCAGTTAATTCCTCGATTTTTTTACAACAAATTGGCGTAAAAGATCAATTGAAAATCCAATTGGCTAATTAGTTAATCCTAAATCTAATTAAATTTTAATTAGATAATTACCTTTCCGATTCATACTAATTAATTAGAATTACTTCTCAATTAGCACTAAGGTAATTAAAATTCAATTACCATTTTCAATTAGTAAATGTTGATAATTAATTAGAAATTCAATTAGCTAACTAATTAATTAGCACAGCTCTGCGCATTTGATGTCAATCTTCCACAACAGGTAAGACAAGTTGGGAAAACCAAAATATTACCTCTCCGTGTCGAGATGATTATATAAACTTAAGTATCCATTGAAAACGTCGACCTTTTTGCCCTCATCCTTTCCCGCGCTTTGCGCTTCCGCATTTCATCCTTACTCTCAACATTATCTTCCTCCATTTTACATACAAAAATCGAATACTCTCTAAAAGAAGCCGCAAAAACCTGCTGGCTCTTTACAACCACTTAATTTGACTTAATATCCAACTTCCAAACACAAATATTTTCTGGTAGATAAATTAACAACCTACAAGCAAAGAAAAATTCTCAAGAATGGCTCCCGCAAATTTAATAGGTCTATTTTCAACTAGGTGGGCGTATCTGATTAGATTTAAAATATATATTTTTGAATTTTTTGGTCTGGCTGTTATCTACACCTAGATGGTTTTCAGTGAAACAAACTAGGAGCATAAACACAATAGTGGAAGCTTCAGTCTTATTTAAAACATGTAAAGCAATTATCATCTCTGCAAATAGCTTACACATGTCTTTTTTACCAATGCCTAACCGTTTGGATTTTTCTAAAGCAATCTCAGCACCAAAAAATTTTTTGATACAAAATAAATGTTTTATATTCTTATTAAGAATAAAACAAGAGGATAAAAAAGGTCTGTCCTCTCGTAATTTTTTAAGCTTTTATCATGATTACTCTATACAACAGTAACAAGGAGTATAAACCCATTAGTGGAAGCAGTATTTTTTTTTTCGAAACAATTTCGCTTATGTTTATCCTCTCTAGACTTCGCGGAAAACGTATTACTCCTACGTAAAATATTAATAGACAGGCAAGGATTCATACCATTAAAGAAGGAGCGCAATATTATCCATATTTTCATTTCATATACAGAGAAAAGAAATTATTATGTTTCTGAGAGGAGCTTCCCATTTTTGTTGTTGTTTTGAAAAATATATCGCAATGCACGGGCCTTGATAGATATAGGAGGCAATGAAGGAAATATATCGCACGCACGGGCCTTGGTAGCTATAGGAGGCGATGATAATCTCTCTCTTTGCACGAGAGGTTTATCTTTAATATTTAAATAAATATAATTATTTTTATCTTCAATAATTAACATTAATAATAGTTAAATCGTTTAAAATAAAGTTATACCTATTCTCATCTCAAACTTTGCTAATATTGACGTTTAAAGTGAAGGGTAGCCCTCTTGCCCGCTTTCTTCAAATTTTGGGGTATATATACGATTCGTTTCCATTATAATAGTAAGGAAAAAGCGCAATTGCGAAAACCTTTGGTGGCGATCCCACCTTAGGGAGGCTAGACGTTTCTCGTAACCCTAGCTGATCGCCGCGTATATCCTAAAACCAAACGATGATAATGGAGTAGAAGCCAATGATACAGATTGGTGTCTATGTGGAATAGACGGAAGACCAGTGGTTGGTGGTGTTAGAAGCCAGTGTAATTGCAGACTGTTGTTAATGTGGGGTTGACAAAGAACAGAAGATGGTGGTGATTAGAAGCCAGTAAGAACAGACTGGTGTCCGTGTGGGATGGACAAAGACCAGAAGATGGTGGAGTGAGAACTCAAGTAGAGGAGCCATTTCCGTGACTGTGAAAGCAGTTCGGAAATGGCGAACACGTTTGCTCCGATACGCAAACTGCGAACGCGGTCACGTGGGTGTAACAACGGACAGACAGACACACACACAGACAGACACGGCCGTTACAGAACCTCTCCTGGACTACGTCACACGGAGAGGTAAAAATTGGCGCCACGTCCTCTAAAATGTAGTCACGTGACAAATCGAACCTTTAAAGGAAAGGTTCATTAGATAAGGCTTTTTCGAGTTCTTCTCGAAGTTGGATTAAGGAGGCGAACCCTTAGCCATGTAGCTTGTTAAGAACCCTGTCCTACTCTGGAACCCCTTAACACTTGATAAATTAACCCCAAGTTAAGCAAAGTTTTGTTCAATTTGAAAATTGCAGAAAAAATGTTAGTTTCCTAAAAATAAATCATCATGTTCATATTTCATGTTGGGGGCGAGGGGTCAAGATTATTTAGTGCGAGGGGTCGGACGTTCGGCATTTTAGTGTACGGTTTAGACAAAGATTTTGAGAATTTGCCCCAGATTTTGAGATTCTGACAGATTTTAGAAATCTTGAAATCTAGTCCAAGATTTTAAGAATTCAGGATTTTCAAGGAGATTTTCAGATTTTAAACGCGATTTTCAGATTTCGAAGGAGATTTCGGGATTTTGTTCAGGATTTTCAGATCTTGAAGGAGATATCGGGATTTGGGGGAGATTTTCAGATTTCGAGGAGATTTTGGGATTTATGATGAAATTTTGGAAATTTACAGGGTATTTCAAGATTTGTTCAAAGGATATTTTGAGATTTTGAAAAATAGGTTTAGGTTTTAGGCTTTAAAGTGTTAGAGTCACCAAAAATCGCTATTTTTAAAACTAAAAGGTTTTATTCCCATCTGAAAGATCAAATCCTTCTGATTCAGAATATCTATTTATATAATGCATTTTAATTTTACAAATATTATTAAAACCCCGGCTTTCGGAACCTACTCGCAGAATTTTTTCAAACTATTTTGACAGTTAAATTTCGCGGTACTCCATATACCCCTGGTGACGTCACGATTCGACCGCGCGTGTGCACGCGCGACTCCGCAAGTCCTATTTTTTTTATTGATAGGTGGTGCTTTCAAAGTGATCGAATTTGACGCGCGCCCGCGATGTTTAAAAACTAGGCTTAGCTCTCGTAATGAAATCTGTCTCAAAATCTGTCTCGCGCTGGTCAACCTCTTATGACGTCACCAGGGGTATATTTATAATTTATTCCGTTTTAATGAGGTATGAGAAATATCAATTTTCTTTTTCATATTACAAAATAAATTAATTTCTGTAAGCCTTTTTACCTTGGATCTACTGTTATTATAACCCAATTGATGTTTTAAAACGAAAATTAGCCACTTTTCAAAAAACGTGTCACTAACACCTTAAATTTGTTTTAATTTACCGTAATGAATACTGGAGAAAAAATCGAAAAAAATAGTCTTATATAGTTTGTAATACAGAACTCTTATATAGCGCAGGCGCCAAAAAGAGAGATGGAAGGCAGTTTTACCCCCGCAATAGATGCAAAACGTGTATTCTAAGCGTGAGGATTTTCAGATTTTGATATTTTAGGGTCTCTTTCGGGATTTTACGTTACGATTTCGGGGTTTCTAGATTTTAATGTGAGATTTCGGGATTTTAGGTGAAGATTTCGGGATTTTCAGATTTTAAGGTAGGGATTTTGGGATTTTTAGATTTTGACGTGTGATTTCGGGATTTTTAGATTTTGACGTGAGATTTCGGAATTTTTAGATTTTGACGTGTGATTTTTAGATTTTGACGTGTGATTTCGGGATTTTTAGGTTTTGACGTGTGATTTCGGGATTTTTAGATTGTGACGTGAGATTTCGGGATTTCGAGACTTTAAGGGTAAGATTTCGGGAATACGAGATTTTCGAGAGAGATTTCAAATAGATTTTAAACGAACTGTACGGGATTTTGACGTCCGACCCCTCGATTTAGTTTCAACCAAGAAAACTTTGTCCAGTTTCCACCCCCTAAAAACACCCCGGACAACACCTTCTTTTCAGGCTCGGGTCAAATTTACAAGTTCCTGCCCTCCGCTAAACAAATAGGTAGTGTCATCCTTGTATCTAAAGATACGTTTATCAAGTGGTTTGTTGTTTTCGATGACTACCTGTCTTATCTTCAAAATTGATAAGTGGAATTAAACTCAAAAAAATTTCTTATCTGGTTAATTCTGGGAAGAATGACACTCTTCAGTTTGAAAAGGTGAAGGATAACAGGAGAGCTTATCAAGGTAGATTTAATAGAAAGAGAAAGAGAGAGAGAGGTTCAATTCAGGGCAAATAATGCGGATTCGAGAAAGAAATGGCGTGACTTAATCTAACAAACATCACGTGATCCATGAAACACTTGAGGGAGATAAAGGGTCACCTTGCTTTCATTGGAAAACAATCCTGTGTTGCAATTTCGACGTTAAAAAGCGTTGCTCGGGGAGAGGCGAGCGTATCGAGGTGCGAAAAGGAACCAGGTTCAACAACTTAGAGACATCAAAATGGTAAGTGATGCAGTTTCGAGTAATTAAGTAAATTGCGCGAATCACGGGGAGTCGAGCGAAAATATTACATTCCTTATATGTGTGAAAAATAGGACATTGATTTTATAGAATTTCAGATGGCATAATAATGAGAATATAATTTAAGAATAAAGTGACTCATACTGTACGACTATTTTGATATTGAAATGTATAGAAGATCTATCGGACTTGCTTTGGTCCCATTGAACCGAATTCCCATTCGACAGAACGGCTTTTTCGTGGTGTCCCATTCGACCGAACGTAGGCAAAAGGTGCGCTTTTATTATAGTCCCATTGGACCGAAATTCTATTGAACTGGAAGAAGACATACTGTGTGGTTTTGCATTAAATATATTTTTAATTTCACAACTTATTATTGTTAAAATAAATGTGAGTTGAAAATGTATTACTGCACTTATTTTAAATACGTTTTAATTACGGCGAACCTCACCTACCCTAGCCTAACCTAACCTAACCTAACCTATCCTAACCCAACCCAACCTTGTTTGGAGGTAAAATATTATTTATATGAGTATTAAAAGCCCGCCTCTTACCACGAACAATTTATTAGCAATAATAGAAATATTTTGGAAAAAATGTCAGATAATTAATTGGAGAATATTTGGAAAAGGTGGCAGCGAATTAATAGGAAAATCTTCTGGAAAAGGTGGCAGCTAATTAATAGGAAAATCTTTTGGAAAAGGTGGCAGCTAATTAATAGGAGAATGTTTTGGAAAAGGTGGTAGCTATTTAAAGGGAGAATATTTTGGAAAATGTGGCAGCTAATTAGTAGGAGAATGCTTTGCAAAAGGTTGCAGCTAATTAATAGGAGAATATTTTGGAAAAGGTGGCAGCTAATTATTAGGAGAATATTTTGGAAAAGGTGGTAGCTAATTAAAAGGAGAATATTTTGGAAAAGGTTGCAGCTAATTAATAGGAGAATATTTTGGAAAAGGTGGCAGCTAATTAATAGGAGAATGTTTTGGAAAAGGTTGCAGCTAATTAATAGGAGAATATTTTGGAAAAGGTGGCAGCTAATTAATAGGAAAATCTTTTGGAAAAGGTGGCAGCTAATTAATAGGAAAATCTTTTGGAAAAGGTGGCAGCTAATTAATAGGAAAATCTTTTGGAAAAGGTGGTAGCTATTTAAAGGGAGAATATTTTGGAAAAGGTGGTAGCTAATTAAAAGGAGCATATTTTGGAAAAGGTGTCAACGAATTATTGGAACCAAACCAAACCAAACCTAACCAACCTAACCTAACCTTAGCTAACCTAAGCTAACCTAAGCTAACCTAACCTAACCTAACCAAACCTAACCAAACCTAACCTAACCTAACCTATAAGTCTGTCAAACGAAAGAAGAGCCCTGAGAAATTTGTCCAAATTGGTGTCGCCACCATCGACCCCATAGTACTTTATCAACTTGTTTTGTTTTGTTAATTGTCGTCTGTAATATAGTCTGCTATTATGTCATTAAAATATATTGCAATGCTAGTTCAACAAAGATAAAACTGGTGTCTTGTCGTTAATTTTGTTTTATATTCTTTAATACTCGATTATCGTAAAAAACCATGAAACATAAACATATTAAATATATATTGCAAAATGTATTGGTTCTATTGCGATTAAGCCTATCTGTTTATAGCAGACTATGTTACAGCCGACTATTGACAAAACAAAACAAGTTGATAAAGTACTATGGGGTCGATGGTGGCGACATCAATTTGGGCGAATTTCTCAGGGCTCTTCTTTCGTTTGACAGACTATAACCTAACCCACCCGAAAGCAAAATATTAAAATATTCATTTAAAACTTAAACACATTGATGGAACTACCATTAAGACTGTACTTCATTTTAAGCACAATTTGTTTATTAATTCTACATATCTCTTGCCTTGAAAGGAATGAAAGTGAGCGTTTTAATTAATACCACGAAATATTTACTTTCAATATTATTAACATACCTTTCGGAGATTCGAACCAACAACCTATCGCTTCGCAGTCCAACATCGTATCCACTACACCACCGAATCGCTGACGGATACAGTGTTTCAAGTTATATTCATGTATTTTTTAGGGGCATATTCGGACGATTGGGATTTCGGTCCATCGGGAACATAGCCATTGGGCTGGAAATCTAAAATCATTGCGGGATATTCGGTCGAATGGGATTTCGGTCCATTGAGAATTCGGTTGAAAGGGAAGATACCTCGGACTTCCGTGAGGAAATTAAACTAGGAAAATTAGTAAAATATTTAAAGTCCAATTGATTAGAGACTAGGGTTCGAAAATTACGCGATTACCGTTCATGGTAATTTACGAAAATTCAAAAATAAATTATATTGATAGTTTTTAAGCTAAATAATGACAAATACCACTTGAACATAGCTATACCTTTTAAAGCATAGTATTTTAACTTATTTAAAAACCGATTTTTGACGTTTACAGCTCAAAATACTTTTGAACAGCAACATCCACTTTCTTCTTTTTACCCATTTTGCAAATTATTACAATTTCACGTTTTTAGAACTAAATTCTGACAAGTACAGCGTTTCCAGCTGACGCAAAGGATCTCGACAACAAGAATAGATGAGAAAATAAAATTTTATTTCCATTTTCAAGTCTTTCCCACTGTTGCAGTTCGCCCTTGTATTTCACAAAATCATTTTTTAATCTTTATTTTTTTTCTTTCTATCATAAAAAATAAAAAGAAAATTAATAATGATTATGTGAAATTGCAAAACATGGGAGCTTTTAGACCATTTTCCAAGAGAACGAAACGAGAATTCGGTGGTTAATTACCATCGTGGAAATTTACCAGCGTAAATTACCACGGTAATGACCAGGGTAATTACCGTTTTCGTAATTCACCCGAGAAAATCGTAAATTACAGTTACCCTGGTAAATTTCCGTGTAAAATTACATGCCGATTTAGAACCCTAGTAGAGAGCAAGGACGCAGTTATAGATGAGTTGCCTTTATACCCAAAAACGTCGCCTCCATTTAATTTACGGGATCTCGGGAAACCCGAGTAGGTGGAACAGCGAAGTGAAACGAAACTCTCATAAAGAAACAGTCTTTCGAAGAAACTTCATCAACTTTTTCATTTTGAATTATGGTTTTGTATTATAATTAATAGAGGCTTGATCTTTTTCAAATTGCAGGTGGTCGTTCCTTCTCGGTAGCGTCAAGGAAGGCGCCCAAACTCATTCAAAGTGGAACAATCGAGAGACTGACAAAGAAATGCTAAAGTTCATTTTGAACAAATTTCCTATCTTCCTCTCAATGGATGAAAACGAAATTGAAAAGGTAGAATTGATTATGGAGAGGTTCAGTTCGGGAGTTCGGGAAACACCTACACAGAAAAAAAAGTGTTTAGGTTTGCAACATCTGAACATGTTATAAAATTAAACATTGGTGTGAGGTAATGTTTATTTCTTCAATGTTGATGTCTAATTACATCTCTGTTTCTCTAAGGATCCTTAAAATGTGTTGCAAATAGAAACACTTCTTATTTTATCACGTTTAAGAGGTAAACACAGAATAATATTAACACTAAGCTAAACATCAACGCTTGCCAGGTGTTTTTTAATGTAACATGTTTTTAATACGTTGGTATATGGTTTAAATTTTTTAAATCTTTATTTTATTAAGAAACAATGAAAAAGTGGAGGTATATTTTACCACAAGGTGAATAATCTAACACCTTATTGCTATATTCATAATGTAAGCCGCAATGACTTTCATTTTATATTGAGAAAAGGACTTCCTTTACTCAAATTTTGAGCAAAATATATGTTTAAAGTGATGGTTTGACATGAAGAATAAATAAGCTTTCTTGGCTTTCATAATAGAACAACATTTCCAACAGGTCGGCTAGATTTGTTTAAATAGGTATATTCCCATTGCGCAGAATTCCATTAGGCCAAATCCCGCCAAAGTTTCTAATGAATTTAGCCCAACCGCGGGTTTGGTATTTACAATTCAAACGACGCTATTTGTCGAATTAAGCGACCCCAAAAGTGCTAGCGCATTCGTACTGACTTGGAAGCGCCACTATTTGACGACTGTGCAACAAGATGATAATAAAAAAGGACCTCGGTAATTTTTCAACACCGTGTGATACACAAAAAGTGAAAATTGGACTTGGGTTAAGCATTTAACAAAAGCACTTTCGTCCAATAAAGCCTTTTTGTTCAAAATCAGGTTAGGTTAGTAATATTTTATAAATTAATTATCATTGTTACGCCTTTTCCAAAATATTGATGTTTATCTTCATTGACTTCTCAAATAATATGCCTTTTCCAAAAAGTTGCTGTTCGGTTAGGTTTGGTTTGGTTAGGAGGACGTCTCGTCCTCTTTGGGGCGGTTATACACTTCAAGTACAGTAAAACGGCTGGCTAAAAGTATTTTCATAATGAATATAACATAAAAAATAAATAAATATTAGCAATTGATTTTATTATGTCATATATTGCTGATTTATTACTATTTTGTTCTTATAATCCTTAGTTCTAAAATAATAATTTAGAAAATGTTTGGATCTATTGTTCATTTTACGTAGGCCGTAAATTGTTTTTAGTTAAATTAATATAAATTCCATCGGGAAAAACCCGAAGTGCGGGTTTTCGGTGCAATGGAATTGTCCCATTGGACAGAATCGTAAATCCGCCAAAGTGAGGGTTTTCGGTCGAATGGGGTTGGTTCGGTTGAATGGAATTCGGCGCAATGCTACTGAAGCGTTTAAATAAAGCTAAGTTGACGTTCAACGGAAATTTTGTTTTCCAACGAGAATCGGCACGTGTTTTTCTGAAAACAATGTCTCTTATTTCGCAGGAATTAATTCAACCTATGTATTTAAACCGACACCATTCAAATATTTCAAGATAAACCTGCAAATATCTTTAAAACTAAGCTTATAAACCCTTAAACATGATAGGAAGCTAAGCTTATAAACCTTTAGTTATGTTTCAAACCTAAACATATAATCCTGAAAACATGTTGTACAACTAGGCATATAATCGTGTAAACACGTCTTGTTACTAAGCATTATAATATAATAACATGACATATACCACCTTAAACATGTTTAAATACTAGATATGACAAGCGATCAACACATTTTGAACCTAAACATAAGGTGTTGCAAACCTAAACACCATTCTTACTTAAACATGAGTGTTTTTAAACATGATAAAATATCTGTTGCATTTTCGTGTTTAGGCAAGTGTTTAGTTTCTAAACACTTTTTTTTCTGTGTAAATTCCCAGATTCCCTAAATGATTCCTTCAATTTTATTTCCCTAAATATTCTTTATGTCAAAAGGTAGTTGTCAATGTCAATAGGGATAATTCTTACGAATATTATTGAGTTATAAACAAGTCAACCTTTCATTTGAAACAATATCTTTTCAATCGTTCAACGTTGCAATTTTTGTAAACCCATGACGCGATCGCTGTCGATTGATCAATTTTACATGAAATATGCTAGAACTCTTCAATGTTGGGTTTTGACGGAATTTCTTTAATGTTTTTAGCCCGAAATGGGAACGTGGTGAAATGAAATGAGCGTCAACAGACAAAGAGAAAACACGATGAAGTTTCCGAACACCAAGCCGAATCGTGTTGCTTTCCTGTCCCTGACGTCACAAATCAGGAGTATACTTCCTCGTGTACACGAATGTGTTGCGGGGAACAATGTCCCGAATTACGCAGTCACCAATCAGCCACCCTTACAATTAAGGTCAACAATCGCCCTCTCGCAATGAAACAAGAACTTTCTTAGGAATCAAACCCTTGGAATCTGATGGCGCTGTTCAGGAGAATACTAGGCATTACGAATATACACGAAGCTTCGCGGGATGGTGACGTAAAAAGAGTAAAGTCCTTGTTGAAGAGAGGGGAAGACCCCGACAAGAGGGAGGAGGAAAATGGTTTCACGGCGTTACACGTCGCTGTCCAAAATGGACGTGTAGAAATCGTCGCACTACTTCTGGGAGAGGGAGCTCAAATTGAGGCGATCGATAAACATGAAAGAACACCCTTATTCATGGCATCCATGGATGGAAAATTGAGTGTCGTCCGTCTCTTGATCCGAAATGGGACGCAAGTCAATCAGGCACAGAAAGATGGCGCCACGCCCTTGTTCATTGCTTCCCAGAATGGTCACTTGGATGTCGTGAGTCACTTGATCCAAAATGATTCGCACGTCAATCAGGCCGATAAAGATGACGCCACACCCTTGTACATCGCTTCCCTGATGGGTCACTTTAATGTCGTCAGTCTCTTGATCCAAAATTGGGCGCATGTAAATCAGGCCCATAAAGATGGCGCCACACCCTTGTTCATCGCTTCCGAGAATGGTCACTGGAATGTTGTCATTCACTTGATCAAAAAGGGGGCGCTAGTTAATCAGGCCCATAAAGATGGCGCCACACCCTTGTTCGTCGCTTCCAAGATGGGTCACATGAATGTCGTCACTCACTTGATCCGAAAGGGGGCGACTGTTAATCAGACCAATAAAGATGGCGCCACACCCTTGTTCATGGCTTCCCAGATGGGTCACTTGAATGTCGTCAGCCTCTTGACCCAAAATTGGGCGAATGTCAATCAGGCAGAGAAAGATGGCGCCACACCTTTGTTCATCGCTTCCCAGATTGGTCACTTGAATGTCGTCAGTCTCTTGATCGAAAAATGGGCGCATGTAAATCAGGCAGAGAAAGATGGCGCCACACCCTTGTTCATCGCTTCCCAGATGGGTCACTTGAATGTTGTCATTCACTTGATCCAAAAGGGGGCGCATGTAAATCAGGCCCATAAAGATGGCGCCACACCCTTGTTCATCGCTTCCGAGAATGGTCACTGGAATGTCGTCACTCACTTGATCCAAGTCAATCAGGCCCATAATCTTCCCGCGGATGTATCCGTCGTGAACGAAGACGTGAAAAGACTGAAAGCTCAACTGTCGTCGCTCAGGATTGAAAATGAGAAATTAGAGAGAGAGATCGAAAAACTGAAGCGAGAAAAATCGGAATTGAGCGGATCGAGTGAGACGCCGGAACTAAACACCGCCGGCCCTTCAAGCCTGGACATTGACGAGATTGAGGCCCGGGAAAGGGTCCAATTGACGGAGGACAGAAATAAACAGAATCGACGTATTGCATCTCCGTTGGCAAGAGAAAAGAAGGGAACCACAAACTATTCTGCGCCGGGGGATCGAAGTCAACAGAACACCATAGCGGTAACAGGGACCATTAACATCTACGGGACGTCAACCATAATCAACACCTCCACACAAGAAAGCAACCAAAACGTGGGACCCTACTCTGGACGCTCGACCGTTAATAATTGAAAAGGTAAAGTAACTGTATACAGCTCGTATCTTGAAGGGGGAGTCTCATTTAAAATACACTTTTTAAAACCAATTTCAAGAGGTAGGGGCTCTCTTTCTCTTTGAAATATGACAAGTTTGTTGAACCGAATCACCCACTAATCGATTGTGATATTCCCAATGCGCGGAAATATTTCTTTTCAATTTCGCGTCATAAGAGGTTGGTTCACGCACGAGAGCTCGCGTGTCGCGCGCTTCAATTTGAAGTTTCAAACTAGGCCTATCAACTGATAAATTTCCAGCTTTTCCAAAATAACACTAAATTGTACATGTTTTTACCCCAAATTATTGCTAATTATCTTGTTTATTGCCAGCTCTCAAATTTATTGCTCGTTCAGTTTCATTCTACCCTAAAAGAGGCGCACTTTTAGCCACTCGTAAATAAGAAACCTCCCTAACGTCTATGTAAGTGTTCAAATTAAATCAATATGTTTAAATTGTAAGTTATTGAAATTAGCTTGTAAGTGCTTCCAAGACAGACACATCTTTGAGGTTAACTATACCTGTACATTTAATTTAGGAATTTGCGTGTTGGGATTGGATAAGCTAAAGTCTAATAAAAACTTACTTTTTCTCTTTAAGCGCGTTAATCCATTCATTTCTAATGCAATGAATTCTAGAACCTCGAAAATGAGTAAAATTTCACCCCTTCTGGGGAATTTCAGTAATAATTCCTACAACTAACTACACAACAACCCTATGGCTTCATTTAAGGACGCGGTCATTTTCGGGTCGCTTAAGGTATAAATGGAATAAAGTATAACGGGAATAAGGTGTAATAACGAACTGGAATAAAATATAACTGGAGTAGTGTATAACGTCGTATTTGAAAACTGGAATAAGGTAACTATCCAATACTGGAATAAAGTATAACTGGACTAGCCTATAACCGCGAAATTCTATACCGGAATAAGGTATAACAGGATTAATGTATAATGGACGTACGTATAATGCCAAGTTTGACAACTGGAATAGCGTATACCGGACTAATATATAATGGACGTAAGTATAACGCCAAGTCTCACAACGGACGTATGTCTGTATAAAATTTTAATGGAATACCGCATAATACCAAAATTAAAACAATTAATGGTAAAATATAATGGTAAAAAATAAAAACATTCTGCAGTCATGGGTTGTAAGTCCTGTATGCTGCTGAGGCGGCGGTCCTGCAATATGGGCAATTCCCATGTTGCACATCATTATTCATGATTATGTCTTTACACCTTTCACAGGTGCAAGTATGGCCACATGGTACAAAAACAGTGCTTCTTCTATTGACCATGCATACCGTGCACAAATTTTCTATTTCTGGGACCTGGATTCGACCGACGGCTGGGGCCGGATCTGCGTCAACTCCTGGTGCCTGGTCTAGAACAGGAACGATGGCCGGGGTTGGGTCGACATGAAGTACCGGCGCTGGACCGGGAGGGGGCAAGAACTGGACCGATAGCGTGGGCCGCAGCTGGATTGACTAGGCCTATGTTTGCCAGGGCTGGACCGACTGCGGCCGCCGCTGGCTGCGCATGTATAGCACCTGGAATCGACACAGTGGGACGGTCCAATTCTTCAACTACGTGACTGGCGGTATTGAGTGCCACGCGTAGAAATTCCCTGACAAAAGAATCGTTAGCTTTAACGAAAAATTGGAGCAAAATTTGTACACCGTCAGGGAATTTCTAAGCGTGGCAAGTCACGTAGTTGTAGAATTGGACCGTCCCACTGTGCCGATTCCAGGTGCTATACATGCGCAGCCAGCGGCGGCCGCAGTCGGTCCAGCCCTGGCAAAAATAGGCCTATAGTCTGTCAAACGAAAGAAGAGCCCTGAGAAATTCGCCCAAATTGATGTCGCCACCATCGACCCCATAGTACTTTATCAACTTGTTTTGTTTTGTCAATAGTCGGCTGTAACATAGTCTGCTATAAACAGATAGGCTTAATCGCAATAGAACCAATACATTTTGCAATATATATTTAATATGTTTATGTTTCATGGTTTTTTACGATAATCGAGTATTAAAGAATATAAAACAAAATTAACGACAAGACACCAGTTTTATCTTTGTTGAACTAGCATTGCAATATATTTTAATGACATAATAGCAGACTATATTACAGACGACAATTAACAAAACAAAACAAGTTGATAAAGTACTATGGGGTCGATGGTGGCGACACCAATTTGGACAAATTTCTCAGGGCTCTTCTTTCGTTTGACAGACTTTAGTCCATCCAGCTGCGGCCCACGCTATCGGTCCAGTTCTTGCCCCACCCCTCGGTCCAGCGCCGGTACTTGATGTCGACCCAACCCCGGCCATCGTTCCCGTTCTAGACCAGGCATCAGGAGTTGACCCAGATCCGGCCCCAGCCGTCGGAAGAATCCAGGTCCCAGAAATAGAAAATTTGTGCACGGTATGCATGGTCAATAGAAGAAACACTGTTTTTGTACCATGTGGCCATACTTGCGCCTGCGAGAGGTGTAAAGACATAATCATGAATAATGATGTGCAACATAGGAATTGCCCATATTGCAGGACCGCCGCCTCAGCAGCATACAGGACTTCAAACCCATAACTGCAGAATGTTTTTATTTTTTACCATTTTATTTTACCATTAATTGTTTTAATTTTGGTATTATGCGGTATTCCATTAAAATTTTATACAGATATACGTCCGTTGTGAGACTTGGCGTTATACTTACGTCCATTATATATTAGTCCGGTATACGCTATTCCAGTTGTCAAACTTGGCATTATACGTACGTCCATTATACATTAATCCTGTTATACCTTATTCCGGTATAGAATTTCGCGGTTATAGGCTAGTCCAGTTATACTTTATTCCAGTATTGGATAGTTACCTTATTCCAGTTTTCAAATACGACGTTATACACTATTCCAGTTCGTTATTATACCTTATTCCCGTTATACTTTATTCCATTTATACTTTATTCCACCCCCCGTCATTTTCCCACCAATTTGTTCTTCTAAAATCCGCTAGATGGCGAACGCGGCGCCTCGCTCGGCGCGTATACAAGACGCCATTGGATAGGCATAACTTTAATACACACGAGACATCCTCGAACCGCCAAATACCATATTCAGACACTATTGCTCATGGACAAGCTACGGTAGATCTTAGTCTTTTATATGGTCGTTGAAAAGGGAAAGAGGAAAAAGCGCTTCAAACTAGTGTAGTATGCTTAGACGTCTGTCGTAAGAAACAGATGATTCCTGATTTTACTAATAAATATTCACATACGGTTATTTCAAAACGAAAATTCTAGTTTGTTCAATTTGTTGTGACGCCAAGAAGATGAAAATGATGAATACAAGAATAAAATTTCGAGATAGATAATAACACCATTTTAAAATCTATGTGTAGTTTTAGTCATATGCCTTGGCAAGGTAAGGGTTTAATTCAAATTTTATGCAAAGACCTAAGAAAATCCTATAATCGAGTCACTGCCTGTTTATTAATGATTGATTATCATCAAAATCTAAAAATGCTGCATGAATTATTTCATTGGAAAAGTTTAAAATTACAATGACTCTGTGAAATTGACTTTACTTAAGCAGCCGACGCAATCGCGAGATCAGAGAATGTATGCCTACGCTCTACGCGGCCCGGCCCTATTTTTTATACTTTGTTTACGGCCGTATAAGTACGCGGGGACATTCGCGGTACGAGGATGTCTCGGGAAAAATTCGCCTTTGTACACTTTCCTTCCGTAGGGAGGTTTCTTATATTACTTTTGATTGAACTCAGCCTTATTTCTCGTGTAAGCACCTTCTACGTCACAGGAAACTAAAATCCACTTCCGGTTGCGTTAAATATTGATGATCTGGTTTCGAGGGGACAAAATTTCTTCTTGGTATAAGCAAGTTTTCGTAAGGTCGGTACAATTTTGAAATTTTTGAAAAAAGTATCAATGTATTTATATGTAACAGAGACGTTTCATTGCTTTTATTTTCAGGATCAATGTCATCTCAACATCACTCAATGGAAGTTGGAAAAGGTGAACGTGTACGCGAACGCAGGGGATCATTACGGATGAAAAGACACGAGTGTTCGTCGTGTACGCGACTGAAGTCCAAACGGATAACGGATGAGGTCGAGATATCAATTACAAATGAAGGGAAATGAACCGTAAAAAGTTGAGCTAGTGGAGAACCGAGGGAAAGAACTCTGAACTTACCAATTTTGACCCAGTTCTTAAGAGAAGCAAACTGACAACCAACTCAGGAAGCCTGACCCCAGGGAATTGGAAACTTCATAGAACCCACCAACCTTTATCCTAAACCATATTTACTTATTAACTGTTCCTCCTCATCTAACCCAACCTCAAAATTAATCTAAACCTAATATTTACCTTAATCTAAACCCAACACTCCTTCTACTGAGGAGATCGGCTTTGCTTGTGAATAAGGACATTCAAGTTGTCAAGCACTAAGAAACCTGTAAAGGTCGTTAATGGAAAATGGACAGAATACAATTTTTGATATTTCATTGTCCCTTTAAGTATCTTCTGGCAGTTCTTTCTCGTGGTTCCATTCACTTTCCCTTCATCTGGAATTATTATCGGTCAATTCGACCACTGTCCCAACAACTGGACGCCATCTTCGCCCCCCTTCCCCGACCAAACTGCGTCCGCAAAAGAGTCTTCCCTCTTCAACATTTTCACCACAAACGACCTCTGACCCTCCTGATCATTGGACTGCCTTCCTGAAAGGCCCTTCCAGTAAGACACGAACTTCAGTTATTCATTCGACAATTTGACGTATTGACGCCAAATTTAGTCTTTATTTATTTTGAGCAATTTCAAGAATTAGTGACGAGATTCACAATCGTTTTAAACCATTTACGGATTTTAAAATATTTAAATGAGATTTTGTTTCTCAACATTTTATTAATTTGTGTCGCGAGTCTTGGTGAACTTTTTCAAGAACTTCCCGTGTAAAGTTTCGCGATCATTCCGGACCAAATAATTCAATCATTTCAAATCAAAGTTTTCCCCAAATATTTCAACCTAATATATAATTTATTATGCAACAAGCTGGTCCGGAAGACCACAACATTTTTGCACACCTAATCAATTTATAGGACATTGGTCCAGTGAGGCAGCGACCCCTATATGTGTCTCAAAGTTATCTTATTTCCGTCCCTGCTTAAAAGATATCCGACATAATAACTCACAGCAAGAAAATGGCGAAAAGGACCGGAAATAATCAAAACCCTTATTTCAGCATAAATTACAGTATGGCAATAAATTAATTATCTATGATAAATTAATTTATTTATTGAAAATTATAATTTTCCTCATTTCAAAACTAAGCTTTTCCTAAGGGTTTTAAACCGTTTAATTGAAATGATTGAAACTATTAGTGATGATTAATTGGCCAATATCGTAAATTAAACGATCACAATACCAATTTTTTTAAACTCAATTAAACTAAAATATCAATATCAAACAATTATCTACTGGAAAAGATATCAAGGTATTCTTTAATTTAAATTTCTTATGTTAAAATTTAAAAGAAGATAAATATTACTATTTTCTGACACAAAAATTGGCAGCTTCTTTGCTTAATTCCCGAAGTCTTTTTCTACTCTTAAATCGAAATTTTAACGTTTTATATTAAAGGAGAAATATAAATTAACTAGCCGTTACCCGCGGCGTCGCTCGCGTGTTATAAGAACTTCCATCTAAAATGATATAAAGAATGTGTAGATTTTAGTGATGACTAATATTTTTGTAGCACACTAGGAGCGAAGGCACTCGGCGTTGCCCGTTAGCCCCTAGGGATGCATTTTTTGTTACTTTTCATGCTTACATTATTCCATAAAGAAGGGTTATTAAGTTTTTGGCCGCCATTTAAAAAGATGGCAACAAATCGAACCCAAAAGACCTTTCAGCCCGTCTATAGGTTAAAGGAAACCATTGTACTAAATATTTGTGAAATCGGTTGAAACGTGCGGACTTTGTTGCATAGAGAATATTTTCTTACATTTCTGGGCGCCATTTTAAAAGATGGCGAAAAATCGAACCCGAAAGCCCATTCAGCCCGTCTTAAGGTTAAAGCAAACCAGTGTACTAAATATTTGTGAAATCGGTTGAAACGCGCGTACTTAATTGCATAGAGAATATTTTTTACATTTCTGGGCGCCATTTTTTAAGATGGCGGCGGATTGGAAAAATCTTTCTTAGTACGCGCCTACTACTTATGAGTAACGTTCCTGCAAATTTTCAGCCTTCTAGGGCAAGCGGTTTGGGCTGGGCGTTGATTATCAGTCAGTCTGTCAGTCAGTCAGTCAGTCAGGACTTTGATTTATATAGATATAGATAAAAACTGTCTTTGTAGACAAAGACTCGATAAAGCAAAAGATAACTGTAGAAAATTAATTGCCTTAAGTAACAGATATTCAAATTTTCACTTTTGAAGACACGATCATAAAACATCGATTATTTGAAAAAAATTTTATCTTAGTTTTTTTACCAAAATTACTTTAGTAAAAATATTTTACAATAAAACATGTGCATCATTTTAAAAATAGTACGCGTGTACATTTTCTATTCATAACTATTTTTTCAAACAATTTATAAATTTTTTCAAACAATTTATATATTTTCAAACAATTTATATTTTTTTCAAACAATTTATATTTTTTTCAAACAATTTATATTTTTTTCAAACAATTTATATTTTTTTCAAACAATTTATATTTTTTTCAAACAATTTATATTTTTTTCAAACAATTTATATTTTTTTTTCAAACAATTTATATTTTTTTCAAACAATTTATAATTTTTTTCAAACAATTTATATAATTTTTTCAAACAATTTATAAATTTTTTTCAAACAATTTATAAATTTTTTTTCAAACAATTTATAAATTTTTTTTCAAACAATTTATTCTATGAGAGCGGTAGCTCTCTTAGATAAGACTTCATACTGCTCTTAATGTATAAGGAGGGTTTTTTGTTTGGATGCAGTTTTTTTTGTATTGTACTAATTGGTTCGAAAAAATCCACTGAACTACAATTCGGACCCTTATATGTGGTTAAAATTTCAAAGAGATCCATTAATTAGTTTATTTTATAAAAAATAAAGTTGCTAAGGGTGGTTTTCATTTCCATAAAATTAATCACAGATTTTGACGAAAAACTGGAAATTTCCCATAGAAATAACATGGGACATTTTCCAAAGTTAGTTACAAATTTTGTCCATACCCTTACAAAAATAACTATGCGTCAGATAGATTTGAAAACGGTCTTAAATGAAAGCCCCATATCCATAGTTGGCGCCTATTTTTTTTTTTCATCAAGAAAAATTAAGTTTAAGTACTGTTTTTCATAGTTTTAATTACATGCTCCGACTTACATGGTTTACCCTGAAACCATGGATGAAGGATGCGCGTGAGGAAATTTGTTTTCACTCTACAGGATAGGCAACTCCCTATCTCGAGCGACAGAATATTCTGTATATACTCTGTTACAACGTCAGTTGTCAGCACGCGCAAAGCTATTTCTCTATGTAACGTAGCTTTGTACGTGCTGTCAAGAGACAAAAAACTTCAGGATCTTCAGTATTTAAAGTATCCGCGAGTTTTTTGTCTCTTGACAGCACGTACAAAGCTACGTTACATAGAGAAATAGCTTTGCGCGTGCTGACAACCGACGTTGTAACAGAGTATATACAGAATATTCTGTCGTTCGAGATAGGGAGTTGCCGATCCTATAGCGTGAAAACAAATTTCCTCACGCACATCCTTCATCCATGCTGAAACTATGGAACCTGCGACTTTTTAGCATGAGTTATGTAGTGTATGAAGCGAGCTTGGTCGTTTTACCGCGGTTATAGTCAAATTCTTAGAACAAATAGCTAGCTTAATGGACATTTTATCTTTTCTCTGCTTAGGTTAAAGCTATTTAAACTTGATTACCTTGTGGGTACTTGTGGGTGCTTGTGGGTGCTTGTCGGTACTTGTACGTGCTTGTTGGTGCTTGTGGGTACTTGTAGGTGCTTATGGGTACTTGTAGGTGCTTGTGGGTACTTGTAGGTGCTTGTGGGTACTTGTGGGTGCTTGTAGGTACTTGTGGGTGCTTGTAGGTACTTGTGGGTGCTTGTAGGTACTTGTGGGTGCTTGTGGGTACTTGTGGGTGCTTGTAGGTACTTGTAGGTGCTTGTAGGTACTTGTAGGTGCTTGTGGGTGCTTGTAGGTACTTGTGGGTACTTGTGGGTGCTTGTAGGTACTTGTGGGTGCTTGTAGGTACTTGTGGGTACTTGTATTCCTGACTTGGAATAAATAAACTGGTCCGTGACCATTGACCAGAGCACATCGTCTGCTAAACTAAAGAAATGGAGAATTAAAATATTAGAATTTTAATGTGTGGGGTCTGGTTACCCTTGAACTTTCTTAGTAGTCTCGTGGACCACTGACCCCCTCCGATTTAATTTTTGAACTGGACCAGGCAATTTTTAAACTGGTCATTTGCCCTGTGTGGGTACTTGTGGGTGCTTGTAGGTACTTGTGGGTGCTTGTAGGTACTTGTGGGTGCTTGTGGGTACTTGTGGGTGCTTGTAGGTACTTGTGGGTGCTTGTAGGTGTTTGTGGGTGTTTGTAGGTACTTGTGGGTGCTTGTAGGTACTTGTGGGTGCTTGTAGGTACTTGTAGGTACTTGTGGGTGCTTGTAGGTACTTGTGGGTACTTGTAGGTACTTGTGGGTGCTTGTAGGTACTTGTGGGTGCTTGTAGGTACTTGTGGGTGTTTGTAGGTATTTGTAGGTACTTGTGGGTACTTGTGGGTGCTTGTAGGTACTTGTAGGTACTTGTGGGTACTTGTGAGTGCTTGCCCCGGGTACTTGTGGGTGCTTGCCCCGGGTACTTGTGGGTGCTTGCCCCGGGTACTTGTGGGTGCTTGCCCGGGTACTTGTGGGTGCTTGCCCCGGGTACTTGTGGGGGCTTGCCCCGGGTACTTGTGGGTGCTTGCCCCGAGTACTTGTAGGTACTTGTGGGTGCTTGTAGGTGCTTGTGGGTACTTGTGGGTGCTTGTAGGTACTTGTGGGTACTTGTGGGTGCTTGTAGGTACTTGTGGGTGCTTGTAGGTACTTGTGGGTGCTTGTAGGTACTTGTGGGTGTTTGTAAGTACTTGTGGGTGCTTGTAGGTACTTGTGGGTACTTGTGGGTGCTTGTAGGTACTTGTAGGTTCATGTAGGTACTTGTGGGTGTTTGTAAGTACTTGTAGGTACTTGTGAGTGCTTGTAGGTACTTGTGGGTGCTTGTAGGTGCTTGTGGGTGCTTGTAGGTACTTGTGGGTGCTTGTAGGTACTTGTGGGTACTTGTGGGTACTTGTAGGTATTTGTGGGTTCTTGTAGGTACTTGTGGGTGCTTGTAGGTACTTGTGGGTGTTTGTAGGTATTTGTAGGTACTTGTGGGTGCTTGTAGGTACTTGTAGGTACTTGTGGGTACTTGTGGGTGCTTGTAGGTACTTGTGGGTGCTTGCCCCGGGTACTTGTGGGGGCTTGCCCCGGGTACTTGTGGGTGCTTGCCCCGGGTACTTGTGGGTGCTTGCCCCGGGTACTTGTGGGGCTTGCCCCGGGTACTTGTGGGTGCTTGCCCCGAGTACTTGTAGGTACTTGTGGGTGCTTGTAGGTGCTTGTGGGTACTTGTGGGTGCTTGTAGGTACTTGTGGGTACTTGTGGGTGCTTGTAGGTACTTGTGGGTGCTTGTAGGTACTTGTGGGTGCTTGTAGGTACTTGTGGGTGACTTGTAGGTACTTGTGGGTGCTTGTAGGTACTTGTGGGTACTTGTGGGTGCTTGTAGGTACTTGTAGGTACTTGTGGGTGTTTGTAGGTACTTGTAGGTACTTGTGGGTGCTTGTAGGTACTTGTGGGTGCTTTTAGATGCTTGTGGGTGCTTGTAGGTACTTGTGGGTGCTTGTAGGTACTTGTGGGTACTGTGGGGTACTTGTAGGTACTTGTGGGTACTTGTGGGTGCTTGTAGGTACTTATGGGTACTTGTGGGTGCTTGTAGGTATTGTGGGTATTTGTAGGTACTTGTAGGTATTTGTAGGTACTTGTGGGTGCTTGTAGGTACTTGTGGGTGCTTGTAGGTACTTGTGGGTGCTTGTAGGTACTTGTGGGTGCTTGTAGGTACTTGTGGGTGCTTGTAGGTACTTGTGGGTGTTTGTAGGTACTTGTGGGTGCTTGTAGGTACTTGTGGGTGCTTGTAGGTACTTGTGGGTACTTATGGGTTCTTGTAGGTACTTGTGGGTGCTTGTAGGTACTTGTGGGGTCTTGTAGGTACTTGTGGGTGCTTGTAGGTACTGTAGGTACTTGTGAGTGCTTGTAGGTACTTGTGGGTGCTTGTAGGTACTTGTGGGTGCTTGTAGGTACTTGTGGGTGCTTGTAGGTACTTGTGGGTACTGGTGGGTACTTGTGGGTGCTTGTAGGTACTTGTGGGTGCTTGTAGGTACTTATGGGTACTTGTGGGTGCTTGTAGGTATTGTGGGTATTTGTAGGTACTTGTTGGTATTTGTAGGTACTTGTGGGTGCTTGTAGGTACTTGTGGGTGCTTGTAGGTACTTGTGGGTGCTTGTAGGTACTTGTGGGTGCTTGTAGGTACTTGTGGGTGCTTGTAGGTACTTGTGGGTGCTTGTAGGTACTTGTGGGTGCTTGTAGGTACTTGTGTGGTACTTGTAGGTACTTGTGGTTTCATGTAGGTACTTGTGGGTTCTTGTAGGTACTTGTGGTTACTTGTGGGTGTTTGTAGGTACTTGTGGGTACTTGTGGGTGCTTGTAGGTACTTGTGGGTGCTTGTAGGTACTTGTGGGTGCTTGTGGGTACTTGTGGGTGCTTGTAGGTACTTGTGGGTGCTTGCCCCGGGTACTTGTGGGTGCTTGCCCCGGGTACTTGTGGGTGCTTGCCCCGGGTACTTGTGGGTGCTTGTAGGTACTGTTGTGGGCTTCCCCGGGTACTTGTGGGTGCTTGCCCCGGGTACTTGTGGGTGCGGGTGCTTTGTAGGTACTTGTGGGTGCTTGCCCCGGGTACTTGTGGGTGCTTGCCCCGGTACTTGTGGGTGCTTGCCCCGGGTACTTGTGGGTGCTTGTGTAGGTATTGTGGGTATTTTAAGGTACTTGTAGGTATTTGTAGGTACTTGTGGGTGCTTGTAGGTACTTGTGGGTGCTTGTAGTACTTGTGGGTGCTTGTAGGTACTTGTGGGTGCTTGTAGTACTTGTGGGTGCTTGTAGGTACTTGTGGGTGCTTGTAGGTACTTGTGGGTGCTTGTAGTACTTGTGGGTGCTTGTAGGTACTTGTGGGTGCTTGTAGGTACTTGTGGGTGCTTGTAGGTACTTGTGGGTGCTTGTAGGTACTTGTGGGTGCTTGTAGGTACTTGTGGGTGTTTGTAGGTACTTGTGGGTGCTTGTAGGTACTTGTGGGTGCTTGTAGGTACTTGTGGGTACTCATGGGTGCTTGTAGGTACTTGTGGGTGCTTGTAGGTACTTGTGGGTTCATGTAGGTACTTGTGGGTGTTTGTAAGTACTTGTAGGTACTTGTGAGTGCTTGTAGGTACTTGTGGGTGCTTGTAGGTACTTGTGGGTGCTTGTAGGTACTTGTGGGTGCTTGTAGGTACTTGTGGGTACTTGTGGGTGCTTGTAGGTACTTGTGGGTGCTTGTAGGTACTTATGGGTACTTGTGGGTGCTTGTAGGTATTGTGGGTATTTGTAGGTACTTGTTGGTATTTGTAGGTACTTGTGGGTGCTTGTAGGTACTTGTGGGTGCTTGTAGGTACTTGTGGGTGCTTGTAGGTACTTGTGGGTGCTTGTAGGT
>JAEQBA010000803.1:0-76799 GCA_019434445.1 Phalangium opilio
AGTACCTGTAATGAATTCAGCTTTGTCCCCATCTGTCAAACTCTCAGCGTCACTTTCAGACTCATTGTCACTGTCTTGTTTTACGCTCTTGCTTTATCTAATATCCGTAAAACTCTACGATTTTTCATAATAAATGATTTTTATTTAAAAATCATTTAAAAAGCGTTATTCATTTTTTTAAAATCATTTAAAAAAGCGTTATTCGGGAAGCCTAAAACGAGGAACTTTAAAGATTAGGCTTAGCAGACGAAATTTGAAAACTTTTCGCGCTGTTTTTGTCACGTGATTTAAAAAAGCAGTTTTATTGGCCGTTGTGAGCTATTGTTTCAGGCTTCAGCCAATCAGTTCATTTTTCCATCAAATGGGATACGGGTCAAACGGCTTTCCATTTAGGCTTAGCTAACCACCATAGGTAACGAACGATGAATACCGGTGGAAATAACAAAACCGTTTGTTTTAACTCGCAAAATCCTGGAAAATTGGTGAAATGGAAGGTACGTTCGGGAAGTCGATTATGTCATGGAACCATCCTCTTACTTTACGAAGTAAAAAGTCAAGAAAACAACGAAAAACAAGTCCTAAAATTAAAGTCTAAAGATGAAGGGACTGTTGAGAAACTCTTGGTTAAAGAAGGGGGAACCCTTGAACCCGGGTAAGATAAGATACACTATATTTTTTGCTATAAAGCTCGTTGATTTAACGAAATTTATTTTATTTCAGGGCAAAAGTATTAATTTTGCAAGATGGATCATGTACGCATTCAGTTGTCATGAAAGATCTTTGTGCTGAATGTGGTGCTGATCTTCGACAGTGAGTTAACACAACAACTTGCGTAATTTCTCTATGGTGCTAAGTAACAACGAAAATTACAGGCTAGACGATAAAAAAATAGGCGAAGTCACTGCCAATGCTTCAGTTAGTATGATTCACAGTGTCCCTGAACTAAGAATATCGGAAGATGTAAGATTATCTTGTCAAAAAATGCAATTTTAAAACTTAAGTATCATTTCCCTCCAATAGCAAGCTCAAAAACTAGGTAAAGCTGATCAAGACCGGCTTTTAAAAGCTCGTAAACTGGTTCTTTTAGTGGATTTAGATCAAACATTGATTCATACCACTAACGAAGAGATACATCCTAATATGAAGGATGTCTTTCACTTCCAATTATACGGCCCTAGATCTCCATGGTATCATACTAAACTGCGTCCTGGTACAGACGTATTTTTGGAAAAAATATCCAAACTGTACGAACTTCATATTTTTACATTTGGAGCTCGACCATACGCTCATCACATTGCTTGTCTAATTGACCCTCAAGGGAAATATTTTTCCCATCGTATTTTATCCAGAGATGAATGTTTTAGTCAATCAACAAAGTCTGGAAACTTAAAGTAACCTTAGATTTGATAAAAGATAGAAAAGGAATCGGGTATTAATGATTAAGAGTCTTTCAGAGCTTTATTTCCTTGTGGTGATTCAATGGTTTGCATCATAGATGATCGGGAAGATGTTTGGAATTTCGCTCCCAATATGGTTCCTGTTAAGCCCTATCATTTTTTCAGTGGAACTGGTGATATTAATGCCCCGCCGGGTTTAACTAGAAAAGAATCCAAAATGAAAAATTCAAATCAGAATAAATACGATTATAAAAAGGTCCCTGATAATAATGAATTGTCAGAATCATCTTCAAACTCTGAAGAGAGTAGGACTTCCAAAGTGAAAGGAACATCGGAGAAGATTAAACTAGACTCTTTAATCTTGGAAAATATTGATGAGAAGGTGCTAAAGTTGAAGGAAGTTGAAGAAAAGAACGTGATTTCTTCAGAGGTTGATGAGAAGATGGATAAGTCATCAGAGGTTGATGAAAAGATGGATAAGTCATCAGAAGTTGATGAGAAGATGGATAAGTCATCAGAAGTTGATGAAAAGGTGGATAAGTCTTCAGGAGTTGATGAAAAGATGGATAAGTCTTCAGGAGTTGATGAAAAGATGGATAAGTCTTCAGGAGTTGATGAAAAGATGGATAAGTCGTCAGGAGTTGATGAAAAGATGGATAAGTCTTCAGGAGTTGATGAAAAGATGGATAAGTCTTCAGAAGTTGATGAAAAGATGGATAAGTCATCAGAAGTTGATGAAAAGATGGATAAGCCATCAGAAGTTTATGAAAAGATGGATAAGTCTTCAGAAGTTGATGAAAAGATGGATAAGTCATCAGAAGTTGATGAAAAGTTGGGAAAGCCCTTAGAAGTTGATGAGAAGGTGGATAAATCATTGGTAGGGCATGAAAAAACTCATGAAGTTGATGAAAAGGTTGTCAAGTTATCATTAGTTGATGAGAAGATGGAACAATCTTCAGTAGCCGAAGAGAAGGTGTTAACTTCTTTAGAAGTTGATGATAAGATGGAAAAAATTTCAGGAGTTTCTGCAAGTGATTCTCCGATGGAAGTGGATTCTGTTTGTACTATGAATGGTCAAGCAACGCCAGAAAATGAAAAGATACTTTCTAATGACAAACACGAAAAATCTTCATCATTAGATAATGATGAAATGTCTAAAGAAAGTGGGGAAATCAAAACTGACGACTCAACTTCACTGATAGAGGCGCCCGAAGATGACTACCTCTTGTATCTAGAAGAAGTTTTGACCATGATCCACCGAGCTTTCTATGACCTTTACGACCAACTTCGTAAAGATAGTAAAAAAGAAATCCCTGATTTGAAAATGGTCATCCCTTATGTCAGGCGAAAAGTACTTCAAAATGTTAACGTTGTCTTTAGTGGCGTCATTCCCACCAATATGGAACCTGAAAAGAGTAAACTCTGGATGTTAGCCAAATCTTTGGGGGCTAATATTCAAAAAGAGTTGACTCCGTCGGGTCCCAATGGTTCTGTTACTACTCACTTAATCGCCGCTAAATTAGGGACCATTAAAGTTTTAAAGGCCAAAAGGATGAAAGGAGTCTTTGTGGTTAATCCCAATTGGCTCTATTGTTGCGCAGAACGTTGGGAAAAAGTTGATGAACGACTTTATCCCCTAACTGAAGAAATATCCAAGAATCCTTTTGCTAAATTCAAAAGGAAGAAATTGTACCAACAAGCCGGTAAAGCCCTGGAAAGTAACGCGGACTCCAAGAATGAAGAGATTGAGGATGATTCAAAGTTTTCCAGCAGTTACAGCCCATTATTGTCATTTTCCACGGATGAAATAACAAAAATGGGGCAAGAAGTTGATGACGCTTGCAGTGAAGAATCTGAGAATGAACCGGATGACGCGAAAGAACTCGGAAATACTCTTAAAATGGACCAGGAAGAGGATTCTAGCAGCAATGAGAGTTTAAGCGGAGGAGAGTTCCCCAAGGGATGGAAACGGAGAAAGAAATGTGACGAAAATGAAACAGAGTTGGAAGACTGCTCTTTGCCATCAAAGAAGGAAGAATTTGGAGGTATTCTCGAGAGTGAGGAAGAAGATGCGGCCCAAATTCCTTATAACAGTGAAAAAAGTGACAATAGTGAAAGTGACGAATTCAATGATTCAATTGGTTCAGCTGATGAAGAAATGGCTGCCGCTGTTGAAAGAGAATTTTTGAATTGATGTTAATAAAGTTGATCATTTTTTTTAAGCAGATTGTTTGCAGCATGCTTTAAAAAAGGATTTTATTTGGCTATGAAACATTTTAAAAGTAGTCTTCCTTCAAAAAAAAAAAAAATCACAAGTTCATTTTTAATCATTAATATTGTCAATTTGTAAATAATTACAATTGTTAACAAGTAATAACAAAAATACAAAGAAAATAATCGCTAACATTTAATTAATCATCATTTGAATTATTATCATCATTAGACATTTCTGTTATTTTTTGTAAAACATCGGCTTTGACAAGGTGTAAGAGTTCTTCAGTGTTTATTGCAACTTTATCAGGGAAAAGCTTTTGCTCAATATATGATAGTCCACCACTGATTTCATTTTTCGAGTTATTTTCTGTTTCGAAATCAACATCGGATGACTGATTTGTCAATTGGACCATGACAGATTCTCTGGCTTCTTTCAAACCTTCCATGAGATTTTTACGACTATTGAGGCCCTTTACTTTCTTTAATCGATTTTCTAGTCTATTAAGATAAACATCCGAATCTGGTAGACGTTCAGAATTATTGCTATCTATTTCTGGCCTAAAATTATCTTCGAATTCCAACGTTTTATGATCCTTCATTTCGACAGAGTCTGCTTTATTCTCAAGGTTCCACGATGAAGGGGCGGCCATTACGTATTTACGTTTTAAAACGTCCACCCGGAATATACACTATGATATAAAGGACATATGACGCAACTTATGTTATCTTTCCGTAAAGGAAACGTGGACTAATATAACATTATATATTAAAAGAACGGCCTTTTTCTCAAAATAAAAGGAAAAATATTAAAAGAAAAAAAATGACCTCTGATTACAAAATAATTAGCATTTTATTTGTCTTAAAACGAGGACTACTGCGCCGCCATTACTTTAGTGCTAAACCGAACAACTTACCCCATACGTGATTGGTTGAATCAATGCCTACGAGATAGTCTCACAGGCTGAGAACAGGGTAGGTTCGATTTAGCAGACGCCACTAAAGCAATGGCGCAGTAGTCCTCGTTTTTAATTTTAAGCCTAATTAAATGATAATTATTTTGTAAAAAGAGATCATTTAATATTTAATTCCTTTTATATTTAGAAAAAGGCCATTCTTTTAAGGTACAATATTATATTTTTTAACCTTTTCCTAGAAAGAAGCTGTTTCCTTATGCACGACACTGTCAGCAATAAAGCAAACTTAGAGTGACACTGTGACACAAAACCTAAAATGGAGGCCTTATACAGGGTCGTGGTTAAGAGACGCATTGGAGTACCAAGTGAAAAAGGAAATATTAGAATAAAATCCCGGTACCGTAGTGTTGACTCTCCTTGCTTTAAAGCGACAGACAAGGTCACATGACGTTACGCCAGCCAACCGTAAATCAGTACAGCCACCCCACTGACTTTTTTTGCTCATTCATTGTCGGAACTCGGGACGGGAAGTCGACAAATCGTGCGAGCCAAGCACTACCACCATCACTATGGCCAATACCGAAGTTAAATATTATTCTTTAGATGAAATAGCAAAACACAACGAAAAAAGGACGGTTTGGATATTAATTCATCACGGAGTATACGACTTAACAAAATTTTTGGAAGAGGTGAGTTAGTTATGTCTTAATTCAGAAACAAACATGTGCCGGGAGAGTATCTTTTGAGTTAAGCCTTGGCTTATTTTATCCCCCTTTCCTAATACACCCCCTTTAAGAACATATTTTGAACTTAGTTACGACGACTTAGGAGAGTTTATCTGTAGTCTCTTACAAAATACGAATTCTTTTATGTATTGAAATTTAACCTTATTATCATAAAAACTAATTGCCATTAAGGATAGAGTGTGTACTATGTAACTGTAATAGATAGGCCTAATGTTTTCTGATATAAATTGAGAAGAGAAAAAAATTGAAGGTCATTATATTGAGATAAAACATCACCAATTGTTGCATTGGTTGATATTTTATAACAGTGAAAAAAAATGTTTTTAGCATCCTGGTGGCGAAGAAGTCCTTTTAGAACAAGCGGGTAAAGATGCTACTGAAGCTTTTGAAGATGTTGGGCATTCCACTGATGCCAGGGAACTGATGGTGCAATATAAAATAGGGGAATTAACTGAAGTAAGTTTTATCCTTTAATAAGGAAAAAATTATAAATAAAGATTTATTAAAAACAACTTGGGTTCTTACTAAATTAATTTAACACACCCTTCTTAATGTTTTTTACAGGAAGACAGAGCTAAAGTTGCTTCAATTCAAGCAAAGAGTAGTTTTGAGACCTCTGAATCTAGTGATAGGTAAGTCTAAGTTTAATTATATCTTAGTTGAAGTTAATTCATAGGCCTATGGTATTTTGCTATGGAACACAAAGCTTTAATTAAGTTTAAATGGCTTGAGCTTGGTAAATGTTGATAGTATGTGGGTGTGAATTCCCCATAAGGTTTAGGAAACATCGTTTTTAGGCTAGGAGGATTCATACCAGTGCAATTTTTTGCGCATATACAGACCTTGGATTCATACCATTTACACTACGAGTAGAGGCTGCTTGGTGGACAAAGTAGTCTGCTCTATTGTGCACCAAGTAGCTTCTACTCCTAGTGTAAATTGTATGAATCCTCATAGCCTAAAAACGATGTATTTGGCTATTGGCTGTTCAATATTTTTGGTGATTTATTGAGGGAAAGTGTATAAAGTATCATATTATCAGTTCAAAGGTACTTGTACTATAATTGTCATTGCATAATTAGGCATTGGGAAATTGTTTCTGTTTCTATCCTAATGATATTTTTGTGGGTTTTAACGCATGATCTTTGCCAAATTTTGGTTATTGTTATTGTTATTATGCTAATTAGTGTGTTTATTTGGGTTTTTGACTTTTAAACCCCCCCCCCCCAAACCAAACACTGCAACACATCGTTAAGTTAGTCTAAAACACCTGCTGTTGGTTGGGGTTTGATTTATTCTATGTAAATGCTTAGCTTTTGCCATAAAACTCTTATCCCTCTGTCATTTAACCACAACCTCGCTCGCGCTTTTAACTCTATATAGCTAGTAGATATCACTTTCATTTGGCTTGGTTACACCTGCACTTTGTAGTCTAGTCTACCTTTCCGTTTAACCGTTTTCACTAAAAAAGGGGTAGAAATTGTGTCTTCCCCCTTAGCTAACGTACGTGGCTACAAGTTGTATTTCCCCCCCCCCCCCTTTTTTGCAAATATATCGCATATTTTAACTTCTTCCTTAGGCTTAACTAGTAGGAAAAGTTAGAGGAAAATACAGTAGTCTGTTTGTTACGCTTATTTTAGTGAAAACTGTGCTGTAGTTTTATAAAAAAGCATTGTTTGTGTGTTTGGCGAGTACAAAAATATCTTGATTTAAATTAGGTGTTCCATTCTGTAAACAAACAAAAATATAAACAATATTATATTGGCACACAAAATTATACACAACAAATTGAATTGACAAATCTAAATTTGACAGTTCTTGGAAGAGTTGGTTGATTCCATTGGGGATGGCTGTTATTGCTTCAGTTCTATATCGACTATACATAAGTTCGCAGTCATAAACAAATAAATAAACGAATAAATAAACAAAAACGTAAACAATTCGGTATAATAATGATATATTAAATATATAATTCGCTGGGACCACAGGCTGCTAGAGTGAATTAAAACAAAATATCCCCGAAATTTTAAATAAAAATTTATTGTTCATTTAATTTAAACAAATTAAACATAAAAACAATCGCTGTCACAGAAGCTCCACACCACTATTATTAATTAATAAACACTATAGGTTAGGGTTAATTACAATTAAATATAATTATTATATTGGCAAATGTTTTAATTCCCTATTGTACCTACCGTCAAATTTGAAATTTCTTTTTATTATTGGATGAAATGTATGTATAAAAAATATACCTTACACATTTTTGGTTCTATTTGTTTTGTTTTTATTATAAAAATTAAATATAATTGCACGTTTAATTAATTAATTAATTAAGCAAACATATCAGGCAGGGTAAGGTGAGAAAACATTTTATTTTTTTGCTTTTGTTAATTCATCTTTGGTGAGTAGAAAATAATTGGTTGGGTGTCAGTCTGGCTGGCTGGATGGGTGGGTCACGTGCTTGACTAGTAAGAATAGGGTAATAATATTTAAGCCTCGGTTTATTGGTTTTAAAATTCGCAATTATAATATTAATAAATATATATATTAACTAAGGTGTAGGGTTAGTTTTTGTACTCTTTAATAATGTAGTCAAGAAAATAATAGCAGACGATAAAAAATCTCGCTCTAACGGTTGTGATTTGTAAAATTCCAAAAAAAAAAATGAGAAGTTTTGAAAGAATTTAACCGATTCTTTCAAAAAAGTGAATAAAAATAATTCCCGCGACTTTTAATTATATTCCAAAATTAGTAGTGATAGTTTAGGGATGATTTTAAACGAGTTAAACTCTCGTTAGGTGGTGGGTTTCGTCTATAATTTAGATATATTTCATTTTTAGAAGTTAAAATTAAGTTTTTCTTAGAAGACCTTGGGCTTCTATTTTAATCACATTTGCGCAATAATTTCCGATCCGATTATTTTTTATCTATCTAAAATAAAATACAAAATTGAACAGCGCAATAATGAAGAATCAAGGTAATTCTATCTGTTAAAGATAAAGGCTTAGATTGAACGAGGAAAGGACCTTGATATATATTTTTTAGTTTTTGCGTCCTTTGAAATTGACTTTGATGTGTGATAATTTTGATTTGTGTAGGTGGGGTTTATTAGTAGCTTTTGTGACACCTATTATTTTATATAATAATTGATAATACTAATTATGAAATATGAACTTAGAAATTATTAAAAAAAATAATAATAATAATAATAATAAAGTTGCCGAGTGAATTCAACGTTCAATAAAGTTCGGGGAAATCACTCCGCGATTGAAATGAAGATTTTTAGATCGTATCAAGGTGTTAAGAGACTATTATCAGGGCATAAATATGGGCGGGTGTAGATTTGAAATGGGTTTTATAACCAAAAAAGGCACCCGACATTTCACAATTGAAGAAACAAAAGAAGTTATACAATATTTGGGAATAGACCATTTTTATGTAACAAAAAGGGGAAAGACAAGGGGGTAAAACTCCTCCTACCATCCCGGTTTTTGGCACCTGCGCTGTAGATTTTTTTATCATGAGAGTGCGCAAGGAGGGCAATGTATCAACCCCCATGTCTTTCCACCATCCAAATTGTATACTACTACAAGTTGTTAAGTATATATATATATGTTATTGTAACCCCCCCCCCCCTATATATATTTTAGTAATTTTTATTTCGTGACTAGCCTAGTGTAATGTTAATAATAATCTTAACGATAAATTATGACCCGTGAAATTTAGGATGCATTGAATAAATTAGAAATAATTTGAATTTCTAAATGAAACGCAGGTGTAAGAAATGATATCTTTATGCAAATTAGAACCAACCTCTATTAAATTAAATTAAATATGACCCCTCATTTATTATTAACGCGATAAAAGAAATTGGTGAAAAACCATCCCATAAATAAACCCAAGATTAAAGACACGCTATGCCATGTTTTGTAAAGGTAAGAAAACAATGTAACGCTGAAATAACAAACAAAAACAAAATTCGTTACTAAGGTATTAAAATGACGCATAATTTTTAAGAAAAAATAATTAGAAAATTTAAATTTTTGATAAAAAAGAACGAATGAAAGATGGAACTGAATCCTTCCCTCTCTATTGTAAACTTGTATAAAATATTTCTAATAATTATTTTGCCCTCCAGAATATTAAAACTAAATAACAACAAATTTAAATATTGATAAAAAACAATTGTGCCTGTGACTATATAATATAGTTTGTCTACTGAATTAGAAGCAATAGAGTGAAATGCAGGCGGAACGGATTGTTTCTAGCGCGGACGATAGACTATAATATAAAATTGTGTGTGAAGTTCATAAGATATGTTCACCATAAGTTTGTAAAGTCTGGTTACAAACTGGACTCCAGCTTGTCATGAAGTGAGCGAGGTAGGTCATAGATTCGGGGTAAAGCGACGCCTGGAGAGTGGTGAGGCGCTGTCAAAGGCTTAGTAAGGCAGACTAAATAGGAAGATGTAAGTCCTGCAAAACTAACCGAGTGTAGTCAATTATGGCGTCGTTCTCGAGCTGTAAGTCTGTAGCATTACGAAGCATAGTTAGTGTCATACTTATGGGAAACATATCTTATATAAACTTATGAAATATGAATAGGAAATTTTTTAGTATTTTTCGGTAACTGTCCCTCCCCTCATTGGAAGATATAACTCATATGGGATATTCTTCTATATAACTGTACCTCGTCCGTGTGTGGGCGACGAAATTAATAAACAAATTGTATAATTAGTTTGCAATTATAACGGTTACGTAATGTATAAAAAAACAAAGAAATATTATAAAGTTGTGTTATTAAATAAGAAAAAAAATCCATTGCTATATATATATACTTATATACATCAAAAACAAGATGGTTATAGTCAATCTTTTATTGGTAAAAATAGGGTATAGGCTGATTGACATTTGAGAGGTTACATAAAATCAAATCTTATTAAGAGATAATATTATGAGTGCATTTTGGAAAGAGATGCAAGCCGCGTTTATCTGGGTTAAATTGCTGCGTAGTCCCGTTCCGTACATGTGTTTTTTTTTTTTTTATTTATTTAATTTTTGCCCGTTGAGTTATACACTAGCAATTTAAGTAGGTGTAAGTTGGTTCCGAAAGGACTGGGGACTGTTCATAAAATTTTATATCACTTTTTTTTTTAAAAAAAAATGAGGGGTCATTCACTCAAAGCGTAACATCTCGATTTTCAAATATACTACATCAATGTTGAGTGTTAAGAAGGTGGTCAACAAATTAGACCAACTTTTGACAAATATCTCTTCAGATATATTTTTTACAATTATAGAAAAAAAAAATTATACATTTGTTATTACGCTTGTATTTTTTTATGTTTCAACGCGTCCTATTTGGGGTTTCTATTTTCCTCTTCATATTTTTAATAGTTTATACATTTTATGGACGGTCCCTTAATCACGTGATTACTTTTAAATATATAACGATAAATCAATTTAAGTTCTTAATCAAGGTCCGGATTTTTTTTATAGATTAGTGCGTGTTGTTATTAATATTTCGTTAAATTATTTTTTTATTATTATATCAGTGTACTTATTGAAAGTATAGTTAACCGTAAATTTAATCAAAATTAATTAGTTTAGGAGCAATTTTAATGCGGATTTAATTTTAATTGAAGAAAATTATATTTTAAAATATTAATTTTGTTTGTAGAATATTTAAAACGTAAAAAGTAATCACCGGGGTTTGGGCAAATAACAGATTTAAAATTAAAAGTAACATTAATTATAGAAATTTAATATACAGAATTATAAAAAGAAAGGGTTAAGCTAACCGTCATGAAAAAGCCAAGGATTTGTCGTACGCTATTGTCGTCGACGTTAATGTCTTTGATATAAGAAGCGCGGCAAGAAAGCGGCCATATTGGTTTTGATTACAATTTGAGTTAAATTCTGAATTTACCGCCGACATGGTTAAATATTTTTAATTAATATTATTATGTTTTGTGTTTAACAAACTAAGTAAGGGCTTTCCAGACAATCGATGACTGGTGCCTCGAGGAATCTACTGGAAGATTTCTTCCTGCGATGTTGTTTAGATACTTTGATAGTTTCGTCGGTGGACCATGTTGTCTGAACAGGTGTGCGGGAAGTTGACACCTTTGAGGAGGAGTTCCGTGATGGAACTGAGACTTGTGACGCACGGGGTGAAGATGCTGAAGAGAATGTACCACCCGGCGCAGAAACCAGCGACGATGAACGAGACGACGATGAGGATGACGAACCAGAAGATCGCCCAGAGGAAGCTGCCGCCTTGTCCAGATCCCATCGATACGACGGAATGGCCAAAGGGCTGGTGTTACTAAAATAACAAAAGAAATCGACACAAATTAGGTTTGAGGTATACAGGGTGTTTCTGAAAAGTCCATCACAAATTAAGGGGCGTGTTTATGGGACCAAACTGAGCGGAAAGTACCAAAGAACATGGGGTGTACAACATTTTGTTACGGAGATATGGCCTTCCAAACATTCGCCCCTAAAACAAGGAAATATCCAAAAATGAGGAGTAACACTTAAGACCGACTAACCAGCTTGTTTAAAATTACTAGACAATTTCAATAGCCTTTAATCGAACAATTGATTTCTACCTTTACTAATCAGAAGCGTATAAATGAGTAGAAGTATGCCTACGGTGGTAATGTAAAATTAATCCCAAGTGACATGATGTTTCAAGATCTTCCCAGCACCAAGTAAAATGGTTCTGATTGAAGGGACTTTTATTAGCACAGCGTAAACAACGTTATTTTCAGGAATTAGTCCAAATGTCCACGGGCGGCATTACAAAAACGAGGCAGTCTTTCGAATGATACTTGGACATGTTGGAAGATCCCTGGCTTGTTCCTGTTATCTCAAACCGTAAAAAGCTACGCAAATCTTCATCATCACGGACAACACTCTTGTACGTTAGGTATGACCTTGAGAAAACCTAAAAGGACATCTCGAATGTATTTGAAAAACCCATCTCCATTTAAGGGGCGTGTTGTTTGTTTCCAACAGAGTAAACTCGCCCAGAGAACAATTACAATGCAGAGCCACGTTTCGGCGTTAATGGCCCACAAAGGTGGTCCCAAACAAAAGAACAAACTTTAATTGGTTTCGTTTAGTAAGTATTTCATGTGTCATAGATAAAACGCCATGATTAATGCACAAAGAAAATGGTATTGACAAGTTTTCGGACCGCGATGCTGAAATGTGGTGGTGCACCATCGTGCATGAACCACATTCTGTTTATTAAACCTAAGGGTACGTCTTCGATTAGTTCTGGTAAATCGTCCCGTAAGAACTACAAGTAAGCCACACCGTTTAACCTGGGCTCTAGGAAATATGGCCCAATTAAATTGTCACCCACAATACTACACCACACGTTTAAGCTGAATTGTACTTTGTGAATTCTAACGCAAGTTGCGTGTGGTTTTTTCTTAATCAGCAAACCAATTGGCGGCTGCTTGTTTTTGGATCGTCCTCGAAAATAGTGAGAACTTCGCCTATTCTTAAAAACAGAGCACTAAAACAGAGCACTATGTTTTTTAAGAAAGGAATAAAAGAGGTTTCACGTACATGTGTTTGTTTTATTAAACTCATAATTCAACGAAGTCTGTTACAATGCCTTTCTTCACAAATGCCGAATATGCGGATATGCACCTAATGTATGGACTAGCCGAGGGGAATGCCGCTGCAGCTGTACGCTTGTATCAGGAAAGATTTCCGCAGAGGCGACTACCAAATCGACTGACGTTCGAGGCTGTGGACAGACGTTTGAGGCAAGATGGACGAATCCAACCGGCTGGACCTCAACCTAGAGCGAGAGCCATCCTAGAGGCCGTAGAAGACGAAGTTCTCACCATTTTCGAGGACGAGCCTGAATCAAGTACCCGCCAAGTTGGTCGCCGATTAGGCGTAAACCACACGCTCGTGTGGAAAATCCTCAGAAGCCACCGGTTTCATCCTTTCCATGTTCAAAAAGTTCAAGGTTTGAATCCAGCGGACTACCCACGACGCACGGCGTTTTGTCAGTGGTTTCTGGCTAAAGTAAACGATATCGATTTCCCACGGGATTTGTTGGTTACTGACGAAGCTAACTTTTCACGGGATGGTATTATTAACTTACATAATAAACATCAATGGTCCCAGCTAAACCCCCACGCAACTTGCGTTAGAAGTCACCAAGTACAATTCAGTTTAAACGTGTGGTGTGGTATTGTGGGTGACAATTTAATTGGGCCATATTTCCTAGAGCCCAGGTTAAACGGTGTGGCTTACTTGCAGTTCTTACGGGACGATTTACCGGAACTACTCGAAGACGTACCCTTAGGTTTGGTAAACAGAATGTGGTTCATGCACGATGGTGCACCACCACATTTCAGCATCGCGGTCCGAAATTGTCTTAACGCGACCTTCCCTTTGCGGTGGTTAGGTCGAGGTGGACCTGTGGAGTGGCCTGCTCGATCACCCGATCTGAACCCTTGTGATTTCTTTCTTTGGGGCCACCTGAAAGACTTAGTTTATCAGACTGAAGTGCCCGATGTTGAAGAGCTACGTCGACGAATAATTCACGGCTGTCAAACAATTCGCGAAACTCCAGGCATTTTTCAACGTGTAAGGGAATCATTTGTAAGACGTGCTAATGTGTGCCTTAACGCGGGTGGTGAACACTTTGAACAATTTTTGTAACTAGTTGCAATTAAATGTTAAAACTTGTCAATAAATTCATTTTCTTCGTGCATTAATCATGGCGTTTTATCTATGACACATGAAACACTTACTGAACGAAACAAATTAAAGTTTGTTCTTGTTTTTGGGACCACCTTTGTGGGCCATTAACGCCGAAACGTGGCTCTGCATTGTAATTGTTCTCTGGGCGAGTTTACTCTGTTGGAAACAAACAACACGCCCCTTAATTGGAGATGGGTTTTTCAAATACATTCGAGATGTCCTTTTAGGTTTTCTCAAGGTCATACCTAACGTACAAGAGTGTTGTCCGTGATGATGAAGATTTGCGTAGCTTTTTACGGTTTGAGATAACAGGAACAAGCCAGGGATCTTCCAACATGTCCAAGTATCATTCGAAAGACTGCCTCGTTTTTGTAATGCCGCCCGTGGACATTTGGACTAATTCCTGAAAATAACGTTGTTTACGCTGTGCTAATAAAAGTCCCTTCAATCAGAACCATTTTACTTGGTGCTGGGAAGATCTTGAAACATCATGTCACTTGGGATTAATTTTACATTACCACCGTAGGCATACTTCTACTCATTTATACGCTTCTGATTAGTAAAGGTAGAAATCAATTGTTCGATTAAAGGCTATTGAAATTGTCTAGTAATTTTAAACAAGCTGGTTAGTCGGTCTTAAGTGTTACTCCTCATTTTTGGATATTTCCTTGTTTTAGGGGCGAATGTTTGGAAGGCCATATCTCCGTAACAAAATGTTGTACACCCCATGTTCTTTGGTACTTTCCGCTCAGTTTGGTCCCATAAACACGCCCCTTAATTTGTGATGGACTTTTCAGAAACACCCTGTATAATACTTCTCTTTGAGAGAAGTGTACAGGTAATTCTAACATCGTTCTTCCTAACATCATTTTACATTTGGGACGTGTGTTGTCCAACTTGTTAGTGGGTGGGAGGGGGGACAAATTCGAGGGGATAATCACTCTCAGATTCAGTGTGGAGTTTTTGGGCCCCTCGGACAAATGAAGGTGTAACTTCCTTTCCAATGAACCGATTTTGATTAATTATAGCTCATTTTAAAGATAATTTAATTATTTATAGTTTGGGGGACCATGTTTATTACGAATTTTAAAATTATCCCTAAATAGTTTTAAAAGAACTAAAAATGCTAATGGTTATCATTAAGTCCTGTTTAATTGTTTAATTATTATGTTTTTAATGATAAAGCGATGAACTATCTTTGATTAAAAATAAACAGCATTGATTTGGTAAGATAAATTCACGCGTCACTAAATGAATTGTGGAGAAACGCCCCCTTCAAAGGAAGAAACGATAAAAGGTAAAAGAACGATATGGTTTCTAATTATTTGCAAATCCATGTCCTGATAACGCAAATCGAAATAGTGCGTTTTTGTCACCATATTTTCCAAAAAAACCTAACCGTTATCGTCATTATTCAAATCATACCTATTGTTTTATGAAAATCTATTTTTAAATAAACAATGATTTAAGTTAACTGTAACTGATAAGCATTATTTACGCTTTACCCTTAAATTTTACGCCTTATTTCCTTGTTCCTACCTTGCCAACTTTCCAGGTAAAAAAAATAACAACAAAAAAGGGATATATTCACGAAAATCGTCGTTTAGAACTTGAAATACCTACTTTTAAAACTTAAATAGATAATTTAGTACTTGGTTGAAAACTTGAAACCCGTTTCTTTTGAGGATATAACGTGATTCTTAAGATTATTTAACGACTAAAAACAATTTCCAAACCAAACCAAAAAGACCTATTTTATCCATATGGATACGCTATATTGAACACGTGTACTAAGTAACATTTAATTGTAATGGATGTACCCATCACATCATAAGTTTATAAGGTATGATCCATAAGTATGACTACCTATATTTCGTAAAACTAGAGGCTTGCATCTCGAGAACGACAAGCGAGAATTGAAGTCCTACACTCGGTGGTTAATTTTGCAGGATTTCCATCTTGCTATTTAGTCTGTACTAAGTCTTTGATATGCAGCGCCTCACTAGGCGTCGCTAGCTTTACCTCGAATCTATGACCTACCTCCCTCACTTCATGACAAGCTCCAGTTTGTAACCAGAGATTAACAAACTTATGGATAGAACATATCTTATGAACTTATGCTCATATATATATACGGGTTTTATTGTCGTTCCCCGAGTGTTGTCAGACCGTTTTTGGACAAAGAAACTGATTGTAGATAGAGAATCGCTAGCAATTCTGTTTGAACTAGTCGGTAGTCCACTAAATTTGTTCGCAAAATAATACTGAAAGGAATTAAGAGTGTAATGACGTCATTTGGGAAACTATAGCAAGATCAAAACGCAAAATACAGTTTTGTTTTTAAATTACATAATACAAACAGCTGTTACAATATTTTGATCTGTTTCACGTGATCTCCCACCCATATATGAACAAAACCCAACCCAATTATAAGTAATTAATATTTTAAACGAGTGACCAGTCACTATAGTGTATAGAGAATCGCAGTGATAACCCCACCCCCTTCCTTCATCGTTTATTATAATTAAAATTAACTCAATTAAAAATAAATTAATTAAAACTGACCTTTCGGATGCTAACCCGTTGCTAAAAATTGGCGGAGTTCTTTTTCTCCGATTAATCCTGGACGCAACCGCAGAATGAACGTTGACCATAGAATGTAAAGATTGACCTTTAGTAAATACTTCGGCTATTTAACCAAAGTTATATTTAAAGAGATAAAATTTGTTTTGTCTCTTCGGAGCTTTTTCCGAGTTGTTTCCTATAGGAATTAACTTTCTAAACTGAATCTGTCAAGGGAGGCTCTTCCATTTTTATTCTGGATTGGTTTTGAGTATAAACCACTGATAAAGATAACTTGTTTTTCGTCCCCGGGGGCAAGTAAGGGTATTAAAAAAGAAAAAAGAAATAGATTATCTTGTACGCCACTCCCCCTAAGTATAATCAATTGTATAGAGTTTATTTTTATATATTAATAGCTGGAGATCATTTTAATTGGTTTAAAAATTAACGAATCGTATGTGTAGTTTATGTTTACGCGATGTGTTCCGATTTGTGTGTCATTTTAGTGTTAAAGAAGTTCATCAATTGAAATGATAATCTATTCTACATTTAGTTTTGTCAAAAGTTTATAGAAATAAACAAAAAGTGTGCTTCATAATACAGTGCCAGTGTTAGGCTGTAGATGCTATGTAATATGAGAACCCTCCTCCCAACCTCTACACGAGGCAACCAATCAGAGAATAGTGTTAGCTCAAAAGATTTATTATAGAAAATATTACTCTATGGTGGCGATGCAAACCTCAATTCTTGGTACTAGCAAAAGCGTATAGAAAACCATAAAGTGAAGGTCTTTACCGCCTGGGCTGAACGTGTAAAAGTAGGAGACCCCTCTCTATCGCGTTGTTCCGACCCCCCTCCTCGTTAGAGCCGGTACGATGCCGCTTCTTCGTGGCGGAAGATTAAATTCGCGTAGTGTTACACAAGGTACATGAGTGAGTTGGCTACAAAATATAGCTCCACTAAATTTCGTAGGAGTTGCGTCGGCTGCTTATATTATTAGGCCTAAAGACGAGTGTGCCGTCCAATTTCGGTAGTTGGAGAAACAACTTTCTTATCGGTTTCCGTTTGAATTGATATGTCCTTATTTAGTTTAGGAATGGGTATATTTATGATCGTTTGTACACCCAAAGTACGGCATTCTTTCACATAAAAATTGTATTGCGTACTTTGGTTTTTTGGCTTTAAAGCTAAAAGAGCAATCTGCATTCTGCTCTGTGGTTTTTTTCCGAGGCATTTCAAAAACGAATAATAATAATAATAACGGCTTTATAATATTTGTATAATTAAAAGAACTACCACGACAACTACATATTCTAAACTAAACTTAGTAAACTAGTCTACTTTAAATATTTATATAACAATTAAATTATCACCTTGGGAAGTTAGGAAAAAAGTCGGGGTACTTTAGGCCTTGCCGCCTGACTTAGCGTGCCGTGGCGTTAACGCGGTGACCGAAGAGGCGAAGACCCGAAGCGCTCCCGACTCCCGTTCCGGGGTTGTTTAAAAAAAGCAGACGATATTTTAGTGTTTCTATTTTTGCCCTGAAGTAGCCGGCGCCGCTAGCGTCGCAAAACTATTTCTTGCTTGAGTATGACGTCTGCCTACGATTCGGATGAGGTAATGCAAGTGGAAGGTGATTGGTTGTTTAATCGGAGGAGCTTACTTAGATCCCGCGAGCTTCTCATTTTACATGTTAACCAAAGCCAAAGCCTAAGATAAGTTACTGACCTTCACTTTATGGTTTTCTATACGCTTTTGGTACTAGAGGTAGCAAATGCTACTTCAGGAGACTATAAACCTTTTCGATATAAAGGGGGGGGGGAACATACAAGGGGGTTGATACAATGTTCTTCTGTCGGGAACGTGATCATACGGAGAGGGGGTCGACACTGTTCTCGTGCTAAAGGGGGGCGGGTTTAGAATATTACGCGACTCGTGCAGGCTTGAAAGAAGTATACTTTTGGTTTTTATCTATAAACTTTTGTCTTCCCTGTTTCTTTAACCTTTTGAGACACTTTGGAATGTGGAAATTCTGCAATATTTGATTAAAACCGGCTTGTAATTGTAACCACCACGTGACCACACTACTAAATTTCGTTATAAGCTTTTGTTTCTGTTATTTATACCTTTTTGACCATTTTGAATCATTGAAATTGTTAAATATTTTGAAACAAACCCCTTCTACATCTAATTTTTAAGCTTCTGTTATACCGGTTTCAGCCAGTTAAAAATTATTTTAATCAATTTTCATAAGAGGTCGTCACTAATTAACAATGGCGCCAATGCTATCAAAGGGATAATGCGTATCGAATTACGGAGAAAAACAGTTTCATAAATCTGATTAAAAATATACTGATTATAAATGAGTAATGGCACGTTGTTAAAACGTTTGCATTGATTTGGGCCTTTTAAAAGATCTATTATAATGATCTTAATTAATTAGTGATTAAATTTGACAGTTGACAACGATACGCTGGCGTCAGATGCCTTACCAAAGTTGACAGTTTTATACCATAATGTTTTGAATCAATATAGTCCATCGGTTTCGTTCATTGAAAATTAACCGAAAAAAATTAAGAAGATTTGAAATTTTTTTAATTTTTTTTTTTTTTTTAAAGTTTTGTGGTCAACCTTGGGCTATATCAACTTTTTTAAAGGGAAAATCACCCTTATGATGAATCACGTTTAAACATATGTACCTTCGCTACATTTCACGCAAGGCAACATTCCCTTTAACGTATGACTTTTCACGTGTTTCACGTTTCATGCTTGTCGCACGTGGTTCTTATAGACGAACAAGTAGTACCCTGCAAATTCCTTGATGTTACCAATATTTCGCAATTAATTTTGCAACCAATTAATAAGTTCAAACTATCGTTTTGTACAATATTAATACACCGATAACTTTATTGGTTAAACAGCTAAATCTACAGTAGTATTTATTTAGTTCAAGCTAAACCAATTATTACTTCTCAAATATTTGACATACACATCTCATATTCATTTCAAGGTCGCTTCAAATTTATTAAATTGAACATTAGGTACAGCTATTTTTTTTTGTAAGTAAGATAATACTCTGCATGTAACCGGCTAATAAACTACAGCAGCGTAGGAATACAACAACACGTTGATTACCACAAAGACACAAGAAAATAGTTCTTGAAAGACGTGAATCGCTACACGTATTTTTCTTTTGATTTCTTTAACAAAACGTTTTAAGTTTCCATCCAGTCATGAAGTTGCTTACAAATCCCGATGGAAACCCCGATACTTAACCTTTGAATTGCCAGATAATGATTAAATAGGAGATGGTGCCTCCTAGAAACTGCAATTTCAAAACAAACAACATATTTATGAAATTGTTTATCAAAAATGTTTTATTTTTCTTTTTTCTCAGGAAATATTTAAGATTACGGTACTCAAAATAACCTAAAAAAACACTTTCAGTTTTTTGGAAAATTTTCGTGTTTTTTTCTTTAGTGAAACTCAAAATGTTTTTAATATTTACGAGGCTTCGACGCGATAAATTTTTGTGGTAATTAACTTACTGCTGCCACAAATGAACGATTAACGCTAAAAAATCCAAGTCCATTCATAGAAACATCCTGGCAAGCAAAAATTTGGGTTCGATGTTTAATTACCTATAAAATTACATTACGAGTGGTATTATCAGAAGGGGATAATAGAAAAAGGATGACACAATATTCTACCAAGAAGTGATATCTAGTTTATTAGGGAGAAGGTATAAATTCATTCATCCACATTTCTAGCTTTATCTCCAGTCCAAACGTATAGTAGGTCCGGAGTTCATCCCCGCATGAACGCTGGATCTCTAAAGGGACTGGTAAACGGAATAGATTTTTCTCTATAGCACGTTTGCTTTGTAAAAAAATAAATAAAAAAACGGGTACGGCCAAGGTCGTTTAAATTTCTTTTCAATAGGTTTATTCAGAATCACAAAAGACCGAATAGCCTTGAGCGTTCCCAAATTCACAACCCCCATCCCTTCCCCCGACGCTATGCTAGAGAGGACTCTGTTTGTACAGTGGAAGGCGGGCGTTTTCCGGTCCCTTTAGAGATCCAGCGTTCATGATCCCCGCCGCATTCTAAATTACAACCGGCATCTCATTGGTTCTTGAAAACTCACGTCAGCGCGACGCGAATGACGAAAATTACGTATTTTCCGACTGAGGAGAGGCGAAATAGCCCGGCCTCCTTTTACGTCCCCCTTGTATTTTGAAAGGGGACTGGGACTATGGCGGGCGAATTCTTAGGCATCTTATACCTTCTCCCTAATAAACTAGATATCACTTCTTGATTCTACTGATATGTATGGCTTTTTTATTGGAACTGTGAACCTACTCGAGTTAAATATGGATTCAGAGATAGCTCACGTAGTCTTCTATTTAAGGTTTCAACCTGTTAAACAGATATTTTAAGTTTCTTAAACAGATTAGCGGCGAGAACTTAATTTGGCATACGTGCCTTTCGTGGTATTTCAGCTAAAATCATAGTTGTCATCAAAAACCTCAATAAATACGATACGAACCATGACCCAACCGCTTTCGCGGCACCAGGATGTCCTCCGAAAAATTGCAGAACAAAAAATAAACTGGCGACTAAGGAAATTGCCCTGATGAACAATCCCAGGGTCAAGATACCCAAAGTGTCGTTCATTTTATCAACAGCGACCCTGTAATGTTGAAACTGGTCTTCCAGTATGTCTAAAGCTTCATCTAAGTCTGTTGATTGTTGAATATTGACGAAATTCTTCAAGTTCAGGTCAATTTTAACTAATCCTCGCCGAATAAACAGTCCAAAGAAGGTTAACGTCAGTTCGCAACATAGATTGGTCAATTGGCAAAGTACGTAACAGACAATAATGACCACTCCAACGAAAAATGTCAACACTCTCGAAGTTGCCGGTAGATTACAAACTTTTTCAGTTATTTTTTCAAAGTATTCCATTTTAGTATGGGAAATATGGTAGCTCATGTTCATAACTGGACCGTAAGACAAACTTTTTAAGTAGCTGTAGCTTTCAAACGAGGCTATCGCCGTGAAAATGACCACGGATGACGTCACGACTAAATGACCTCTGCTACCAGTTGTCACTTCGAATCTTGAGTCGCATAACTTCACGTGTTTCAAGATGGAGTAAATTTTTCGCGCCCGTAATAAGAATAATCCTCTTAGGATGAACAGTAAAGAGAAAGGCATTGTGGGTTCGATTAAACTGACCAATAAGGCAGCCGAAACCGGTTCTTTAATTAGAGCGAAACGGAAACTTACAAAAACAATTGCCATAGCTGTGATTAGTAGTAAAAAACCAGCGAAAAATACTTGCGCCGTTTTTAACTTGGATTTTTGACTGTCCACATACAACTTTGGGTGTAAAACGCTGAATTTCAAGAGGAAATAATAGGCCAATGATACCTTGTTAATTTCCCCTTTTTCAAGAGGTTCGGTAAAAGATTTAATTCTTTTAAGGGTAGCCATTTTTGATTATAGTTTCGTTTAAGACTAATTTTGTCTTTTGGTCAGAGTGTGACTGTAGGTTATTTCATTACGTTTCCAAGTTTAAGATAAGGAAGTGTACTTAATTTATGGATTTCTAGGTAATTAAGGCCCACCTGTTCATCAATCTGTTACGTGACACTCAATGTTATCATCCCATAAATCTCAATAGAGTGTAGGCACGAAACTGCCACTTCCTTTTGGTTAGAGTGGCACTAAACCACTTCCGCTTATTTACCGACACTCGCACTCTTAAACCCATTATATTAAAAAAAAATTCCGGAAGTTTTAGCTAAAATGAACCAGTCAGTTTCCTTAAAAACTTCAATTTATGCTAAGCAACTTTTGTTCATCCGGTTTAGTCATTCAAACCTCCCGCCAAATTTAACCAATCACTAGGTGGCAATAACCACGTGGACTTTTGTTCATTCATAATTCATGGTCACGCTAAATCGTGCGTCGTATTGGTCGTAGTAATGAGTGGCGTCTTTCCTGTCCACTTTAATCTTTAAATTAGAGTGTTTTAGATAAAGATGAGTGTTATATTATCAATTATTCAAAGGAGACGCAAACTTAAGTCATAGTAAAATAGTTTAATTCGTCCGGAAATTTAAATTATTTAATATTTGACAGTTGTAATCAGCTAAGCCTTTGCGACGTTTCTGTATTGTTTACAAAATTGTCAAGGCAGTAGTAGGCGTACAATACTAACGCCCCCCTAGTTTTTAATTTCATTTGTTAATTTATAAACTCAGTCATAACCAAAACTATTTAAAATCAACTCTAAAAATGGCGTTTCAAGAAGTAAAGCTTTGTTTATTAGGGGTAAGCATTAAATATTATGATTTATAATTTGTTTTAAAAATAATACCACCAAAATTTTAATTACAATTAACATTAATTAATCGTAATTAAAACTAAAGGATTCTGGCGTTGGGAAGTCAAGTATAGTACAAAGATTCGTTCATAATACGTTTAATCCTGCTAATGAGAGCACAATTGGGTAAATAAACTATTTTTCTTTATATATATTGATTGTTTAATAGTAAACTATTGTTTATTTTAAAACCAAAGAGCATCTTTCATGACTAAATGCATAGTAGTTGATAATTACACTTACAAATACAATATATGGGATACAGCGGGACAGGAAAGGTATAGAGCTTTGGCTCCAATGTATTATCGGGGAGCGGGAGCAGCTGTTATTGTCTACGATATCACATCTCAGGTTAATATTAATGTTTAATTTATCCTAAAATATTTTTAAATGTTACATGCCTAGTCTGTAAGGATTTTGAAAGGTAAATTTCAAGTTTAATAATAGTTTCAATGACTTATAAGATATTTTAACGTAGGAATCATTTCAAGCTGTTAAGAGTTGGGTTAAAGAACTTCAATTACACGGACCTAGCCATATAATTCTTGCTATTGCTGGCAATAAATGTGATTTAGAGGATCATCGTGAGGTTACTAAATCTGGTTAGTTAGTTTAATTTTGGGTATTTAATGTAGGCGTTAAAGTTAATTTTAAGTCATTAACTTCAGTTGGGAAGTCATATGCTGAAAGTATAGGGGCAGCTTGGGTTGAAACTTCAGCATTAACTGCAATAAATATTAATGAATTATTTAAAGAAATATGTAAGTATTTAATTAGGATAGGATTAATTAGATTAAGTACTAATTTTAATGGGTTTTTAACGGTTTATCTTCAGCTATTCGTATTCCAAGGCCCATGCTACATAATACTCCAGAGCACTCAGTGCAATTGGATAAAAAGTCAACAAATGCAAAGAGAAAATGTTGTTAATTTTATTTATAAGCTTATTTGCGTAATAAGGGTATTTTTAATTTTTGTAGCTAGTGATAAATTATTACCGCGAAAAGCACAAATTATTTCTTTAATAGAAAAGTCTATATAATTTTTATTAATTAATTATCTACTTAAAAATGTGACAAAGTCAATTTTTAAGCGGAATTAGTGATTTTTCTCAGCATAAGTTTACTTCTACATCATCAGGGTTCTAATTTTTTTTAGAATTAAGTACAATCAAAGATTTTTAAAATGTTTACATCAATTTTATCATGAAATAATTAATAATTCAATTTCAAACATTGCGCCTGTAGAATATTGTTAGCTTTATTAAAAAATATACAGATTGTTACTCCAAAAAGTGTTTTTGTCTTTATTAGGCCTATATTTCATAAACATAAATGTATCTTAATATTTTATTTTAGGCATAAAAACCATAGTAGTTTTATAAAACTACTATAATTTATCTGTTAAAAATCTTATTTAATTTTAATTAAAAGCAACATTTCTATAGCGTAGTGGCACTCCATGTTAATTTCTCATAGAGCGTAACGTAGCCAAAGGCAGGGAGGTGCCATTACTCTATATAATTCATCTTTAAAATATAGAAATCTTTCGCACCTAATGGATTTTAAATTTCCCGCTCACTTTCTATTCACAGATGGCAGCACGGCATCGTCAAAAAGAAATCTCATTGGCCACAGATCAGGGCCGGAAATAAGCACAGGACACTGGACATTGTCCAATAAAATTTTAAAATGTCCCATATTTTTTCTAAAAATTAAGGGGGTCACTGGACAGTTTGACCAATAAATTTTCCCAAATTTTGATAGCTTGACTATGGAGATGCGACACTATTTTTGCACACTTCAGTGGACAATGTCCTATAAATGTTCCAGTCAAACAGGGGGTCACTGGACACATGTCCTATAAGAATTTTTTCTTATTTCCGGCCCTGCCACAGATGGCGGGAAGCGCATGGCAGACGACAGTCTATTGTCTGTAGAGTTCGAAGTGGCGGGATTCCCGGCCTTTTTCTAGCACGTGAGTTTCATAATGGTTTTTTTTTTAATTTCTTGCTTAAAATATGGTTCATTAAGTATAATTTCAACAAAACGCTATAAAACTAAGTAAAATTTAAATATTTTATATAATCTCAAGGCGGTAATTAGTTAGCTAGGACTAACGTGTAAAATTGGCGCCCGTTTTCGCCGCCAATTTGTTATGACCAAGGCTTAGTGATAAAGTGGCTTTTTTTGACAAAAGATGGCTGTTTTATCTTAGAAATTATTTCAAAGAAAGTGTACCCACGTGTGTTTAAACTGTGCGCTTAGTGTTATCGGTTTATAAAATCCACTTAACGAATAATTAGCGCCATCGTTATTATCCCAATATTCTACCCCATTCTCGGTTCGAAAACAAATAGCGAAAAATAGTTTCAACTCGCGCATTCCGTAAAAATCATTGGCGCTGGTGAAAATATTGAAACTGAAATTATCCCTGTCACTTTGTGCCTCTTCATCGTCAATTGGTGATACGTAACTCGCGTTTATATCGTTGTACGTTTTCCAACCATTTGTAGTGTATCGTACAAAAACTGTTTTATGAAAAGTTAAGTTTGCCACTGTTATTAACCCGTAGACCGTCGTGTAAGTAGGCCTAATTGAATTTAGACATATTTTCTGACGTCTAAGCCTAAAATCAAAGTCACACCACGATGAAGGGTTTTGAAAATCGGCTTCTAACTCTAAACTATTTACTACGTGGTGTAGATCCGCGAAAGCTTTTGATGGCACGATGGGCGGTTTATTGGACACCATTAAATGCCGGACACTTTCGAGTTCGAGTCCCAGGGAATCCGCGAATCGTACAACTTTCTTTCCGGAACATTTTTTAATTGGGGGATAGGATTTCGATCTCGGGTTGTTGGTTTTACGTAAAATTGAAGGACGCTCTAATGGCGATTTCTCAGATTGAGCGTCCGTATCAGTTGGACTTATGGATATATCGTAGCTTTCTATGGACGAATTAGATGAGGTAAATAGTACTTCACTTTTTATTTTCTCATCTAAGGTTTGGGGGTTTTCTTCCGGGAACCAAAACGAGTGTTGCGCTGCTATAAAAGTAAAGAAAATTCGTTTAAGATAAGATATAATAGACCGAAAAAATCACTTCACGGCATTGTTAAGATTTTTAAAGTCAATCTAAATTATTTTAAAACGCGTAATCACCGATTAGATAAGGTGTTATCGTGAATTTCAAAATTCAAGTTCAATGCAAAAACTCCCAAATTTTTAACAGGGAAAAATGTATTGTGCTATATATATGATCTAAGGGAATAGGGACCTAACAGTTCTGACCCTGAAACGTTACACCCTTCTATCTCTTACTGGAGTTTCATCCCCCGTAACGGTAACTTGGAAACAGTATTCTAAGCGGAAAAATGCCAACCAGAGGGGGGCTGCGTGACGTCAGACTATCTCTTCCCTCTAGCCAGTTGTTAGCTCCATATACAACCTTAGTTTTCAAACTAGGAGTCATGATACCATTTTAAATAGGAGGCCAGGCTGGTTGCTACTGCATTTTGTCCGCCTTCTAGCCTGGTCTCCTGGTGTAAATGGTATCAATCCTCTTAGTCTAAAAACTATGTATACAACCTTACGAAGTAGAATTATGCGGGTACGGGGGGACCTCTTAGGTTGTTTTCTACTATATTAACATTTTCGCCAAGTCAATATGTTCTACTTCCAATTATGTCCTTTAACACGTGTAGTTTTAGTAACAAAAACAAAATTTTAGCATAATCATTTTGTCTACATACTTCGCCAATGATAGGCGTGATATCCAAAATTCACTGTCATGGCCTCTCAGTCAGTGTTTTTCTCAAATTAGCGAAATTTTTATGCTATTATCGGCCGCTAATAAAAAAATACACCTTATCCGCGTGCTCCAACCGGCAATAATATGTTGTGGTGGTACCATAAAACTGGCTGGCTCGCAGCTTATAACACTATGTATGTATGTACTATTTTTCCCTAGTTCGTACCCTCCCTGTAAAGCCGGGTGCTGCCAATGAACTTAGAATAGGCGCCCCAAAAACAAAAATAAAGTTTTTCCTATCAGCTCCCGAACTCTGTGCAGAAGTATATAATACTACTTCTCTTCGAGAGAAGTGTACCCCTCAAAGCGGGTGGGTAATTGTAGCATGATACTTCCCAACATAAAACTAACATTACTAAACCGAATCACATACGCGATAAATAATTCCCTCGTCATTACTCTTACGTAAGTGCCCACGTAAAACGTCACGGGCTTAGCTTTGGCAGTGGGCGGCCATGTTTGGTACGGCTTTGGTTCTATGGGCAAATAGCATGGGTGACGTCACACTAAGGCTTCTGAGATATCTCTATTAGTGCTTATTTGCCAAGGCGCATGCGCTTATGTGTTTTTGTCCCACGTCAAGACAATCAAGGTTTGTCCCTACTTGATTGCTGTGGATTTAGTAATTACCAAACAGTTATAGAATTCACCCTAACACGGTCCGATGCCTATCTGTAATAAGTTTGATGAGCGGCAGAGCAAACAAAAAGGGTAATTCCCTCGCCTGGGAAGAATCACGTTACATAACTAAAGAATTAAGAGAGTACAGAGTGTCATACTTCTTCTATTATCCCCTTCTGTTATGTGGTATACACAGTTTCGCCAAACAGTCACAAACACCCAGCAAAACAAAACAGTCCTGTCATTTTTACCCTAGAGATTTATACCCTGGTATAGGCCCCTTAAATTTCCGGCGTGTCCTGGTTAGCTTGCAAGTAATGGTAGATACGAAGAACGCCCAGCTTTCGGAAATTCTTTAAATAGAGTGCACTTTAGAAGAACTTCTCTCGACATCTTTGCCTTTCGCAAATTGTAAACGCAGCTGGCCACGAACCTATAGCTAGAAAGCTTAGAACCCAGGACATTCCAAAGAGAAATTCCTAACAATGTCATGATCACTGACCTTGAAATAATCTATGTATCAAAATGTATTTACAAAAGAAGGCCTCAGGAGGAATTCAATTGTTAGAATAGCTTAGGGGCTGAGGAACCCCAAATTGAAGAGGATAGTGAATATACGCTATAATAAATGGTCTCTGGGTGGTCAGAGGTCGGAGGTCAGAACAGCAGTGCCCCGTGAGAAATGTTTTTAAGAACTGCCTTGTACCTACTGGATAAGAATTTAATTTAACTAAAAACAGAAGGGGATAATAGTAGAAGGATGACACTCTGTATCCTCTTAATACTTTAGTTATGTAACATGATCGCACCGGTACACTCCTCTCAAAGAGAAGTATTATATACTTCTGGTTACGCTAGAAAAAGTTTTATAACGTACCATTTCCTTGTTGCAATCCATTGTTGGGTAGATTCAAGCCCAACTCGTTCAACTTTGAACTTAAATGCTTGACCTTAGTCTGGACGTGCTGTTTGACAACGTCAGCGCACAGGTGACAGTAAGATAAGTTCCTGGGCAGGTAGAGGTAATACCTTTCCTCATCCCTATCGTCTTTATCCATCGCTAACAATTGGTCTTCGAAACGAGACCTGAAACTCGGGGTCTCAATTGGTCTCTGACGATGTAGTCTCGAAGGATAATCCAAAGAAAGGCTCGACTTGGAGCCGAGTGGTCGTGAATACATTGTGACTGTCACGTTGGGGGGATTCTTCTTTAAGAAATTCTTTAAAGACCACGATGGTTACGTGTGACTAAGTCTTTACTTGGACGACATTGGCAGGCGGCGGCAATCTGTAATCTTTATAGGAAATCACGTTAGTTGTTGTAAGAAATTTGCCTTATCACGTGATGCTTAGCACGTGGCCGGTGCTAACATGATGAAATGGAATTCATTTCGACTTTTTCAGTAGACTGGCATAGATAAATTTCAACTAATTTTAGGTGTAGATAGTTAAATCTGACGCTTTATCTTTAAACAGTAAATTAATTTTTGCTCCATTTTTATCAGAGATAGTGTATTAACACCCACAATTTTGTGGTGGTTCCATTCCCGGACAAATATATAGACGATTTTAAGTTATTTCTTGGTGGGTTAAGATAAAAACTAATGATAATCTATGGAACTACACTATCTTTTAGAAAAATCGTACCAAGTTTCATGATGTTGGTGTTAATATTAACGCCATGGTAACTAATTTAGTCTGTGACCAAGTATAGTACGCGGTTGAATGAAATATCTGCCCAATCACAGATACCATCTAAAAGTAGACGTTCAGTAGACTAATCCCTTAAATTTTCATGATCCTTGTACTTCAATTAAGGCCCTGGTAACCAATTTCAGTTTTGATCAAAATAATTGTTCTTTATATTTGGATTTTCGCTGATTTTAAACTGATGGTACATTATATAATTACAATGACAACTTAATGATCTCACTCAGCCTTTATCAGGACAGTAGTTCAACCTTTGTGACCCCGTGACCCTTTAGAAAAAAAAGCTGAATTCACACTTACAACTTAGTAGTAATTTTTCAAGTTCACCTCTCAGAGTCATCTGCAACGCAGCGTGAAGTTCTATATAAATAAACCTTTTCCCAAAGTCTCTAGTCCTGTCTTCTCCTCCACTCTTTCAAATTCTGTAAACCCTTTTGGTTGAAGTTTTTTCTCTATACTAACCCTATGGATAAGAGCGTATGGTTATATTTTCAAACCATACTTTGGACAACTGCCAGTCTACTGTCACAAAATCGCCTTACCCCAACTTTTTTCTATTTTTTTTTTTTTGCCCAAACTATCGTATCTATTTTAGAGGTCGACTGGGTTGGGTATGTATTTAGTCGGATCACGGAGAGCCTAACGCGTTACGATGTATGAGCATAGACTCGGTTTGTGATGATTTAAACAGGATGCGCGTATGAATGAAGCTAGAAAATCTCTCTCTCGCTCTCTCTAAAAAGGGGTAGGTTAGGCTTAGCTGTAATGTATGCAAGAAAATAATATCGACTGTTGAAACACTTGAAACAAGGAGAATAAAGATAAAAATTTGCTTATCGGAGTGGGAAATCTTGAAATCTAGAGTACCTTTTTATGGAAGGCATACTTTATAGAAGTAAATAACTCAAAAACGCTTATCGAGACACGTATCGAGAATTATCAATTATTTTGACTTATAAAGGTTTTTGTTATGCGGGAAAATGTCACTCCAGGGGCAGTAGATTTATTATTTAGAAACCATAGTTAATTTTGGACGTCGTAACTCCAGTTCTATTGCAGATACAGGGAAGTCCTTTGAGTATGTTATAGCCCTATTTCTCCCCTTTCCAACGATACTAAATACTTGGGGTTACAACAATTAGGGACCGAGTAATTAAGCAAAATGTTCATAAACAAACGTCCTCTCCTTAGGATTAACATGGACTTATTTACACGACATCTTTTAACTGTGGTTCTATTGCAGATACAGGGAAATACTTTGAGTATGTTATAGCCCTATTTCTCCTCTTTGCAACGGTACTAAATACTTGGGGTTTACAATAATTAGGGCCCGAGTAATTAAGCAAAATGTTCATAAACAAACATTCTCTCCATAGGATTAACATGGGCTTATTTACACGACATCTTTTAACTCTGGTTCTATAAGAGATACAGGGAAGCCCTTTTAGTATTATTCGCAAAGAAACTATCCTAAATTTATGACCATTGTTTATGACCTGTTGGCATTGCTCTTTTTATCTTCAAGGTTAACCTTATGTTTTAATTTTGAACCCTTTCGTGAATAATAGACAGCTGAAGTAAAGATTATTTTCTCCTAGACTAAACAAAATCATACCCTTCCAGTATCACGCCTTACGCCAAGATCTTAGGTCAACAGGTGCTACGGTAGTTTTGCAATGTTCTCTCGCTTGAAATTAATTATCTTAGACAGCATTTTAACCTCTATGAACCGGTTTACGTGAATCCAAGGCAGAAATCTTTGTTTTATTGGTCTATGCTAGATTTATTTTGTTAACCACACCCTTAACTTCGTGATGGTACCCAGTCAAATTTCGAGAATTTTTGAAAATTTCCATAATTGCTTCCAAAATTAATACCCTCCCTGCCTTATTCATACCCTAATTATGATTTAAATTAACTAGATTCCATATAAAAATATGAACTAGAAATATTTAAAACTTGATGATATAATAGACCATTCCATTAATTTCAAAAGGGCAAACCTTACAGGGGGGAGGCCGCCATCTTGGGTTATTTCCCTAGCGCCATAAAGCACCGCCAGAGGCGTCAACGCGAGTTGGCTAGCCTCTCTCCGCGTGTAGTGAAAAACTCTGGCGTTGCCTGTTGGCGCAGTTTATCTATTTCTCGTATTTCATATCTTTCTAAAAATCTGATTATAGCATGGACTTTAATTCGAAAGAGGACCAGAAAGATCTATTTTTCTTTTCTTTTGAGTGAGCGCTTTGAAATTTAGATTGACCTTGAAACTATCATAAACGATACCCTGGCTCGTGCGTATTTTTTTGGTTTTGTTTTGCGCGTGCGCTGTAGTCTCATTTTATCATGAGAGCGTGCAGAGACGGCGGCAGTGTATCAACCCCCTTCCTTGTATGATAGATACCCCCTTTTTTTACAACGAAAAAGGTCTATTACATATTTTTCTAACGAAATAAGAGCTCTCCCAGCAAGTGTTCCCGTCCCCTATTTGGATTTTTGGGTCCTTGATAATATGCTCCGGTTGCGACTAGTATTACTTTATCTAAATTATGTAAATTTGCATCGTATCATATTGAAGTCAGGCGGTTTCTCTTTTAGGCTAGTGACCTATAATCGGCCACCGTCTGTGTTTGCTATCGCTGAGTAGGCTTTTATTATATATTAGAAGAACATCGCCCATAAATTGATAGTGTTTACTCGTTGCTAAGCCTAATCTAAAAATGTTCTGAAAAATATCCTTTTTTTTTTCATTTCTCTCTCTTTCTATCTGGATGTTTCTAGTAAATATCCTAAAATTTTCCGTTCTTATTTTCTAATTAACATAATCCCTAATAAGCTTACCGAAAAAAATAAAATTGAATAATCACAATAGAGCATTAATTGTGCTAGTATATTAATTAGTATGCTAGGTCACGTCCAGTTATAAGACGTCAACGAAATTCTTTTAAGTCCAAGATTGCAAACAACAGAGAGCTAAGTTCGAAAACCTTTAAAACTAACACGTTTAAATCTCATAATTAAATCAAAAACTGTAAATGAATCCACGCTAAACTTAGTTATCTTTAAGTTTGGATTATAATTCTTATCTTTCTCAGAAAATTGTACATAAACACTTGCCTCATTTTCAATCAAAACATTGAACAAATTGTTGACATAAAGATATTAATACTACGCTGGATTACGTAACGTAACCTTTGACCTTTCAGTTGCTATTCAATATTACCATCTTGAAAACTAATTTAGGCTTCAATATTCTCCTCTTCCGATGATGATGCTAGGCTAGTTGACATTTAAATCTTTAAATAACTCATACTTGGCATTGAAGCTGGTTCAAACATTCCTCGCATGTTTACAAGGCTAACAACGATGTTTTTAGTTTATTAACCCTATTTAGGTCGATTTAAATTAGGGTACAAGTGTCTAACTTGAAGAATAATAATCTAATTTTATTTGTAGTTGCAAAATCTTATCAAAATATTGCGAAATATCAATCAAATATTAAGAAATCTATGGCGTCAATTGCTTGATTGTAATCTTGAGAAAAAATACATCTTAGTAAATATTTTTACCAATTAGGCTTAATTTCATAGGCTTATCGTTTTATTGGAAATTCCTTTGAACAAAGTGGATCGTTTAAATTGAATAAAACAAGGAAGTTATGGTAGAAATTCTTTCTAGAAACTTCCTATGGCTAAAATCAATGAAGAAATTTTGGGGGCAGTATGGCAGTTAAGCCTTGGTTAGGTCTGGAGAGACTCCAGTGGAGAAGAGCCGTCGTAGAGAGAGAGTAGGTCGTTTCCATGACAACGGAGAACTTCTAGGAGTAGGCAGGCTCTTTCACGTGTTATTCTCGTGCTTTTCTTTTTCTCGCCATTTTTATCCTCCCACATTATCGAAGTCTCAGACTGATCTTCAAATCATAATGAAAATATTGTGCGAATTTTGTTGGAAAGCAGATAAAATTATCTTTAGTTTATTATATTTTTTTTTCAAGGATTATCTCGCGTTCTTTTTCTAGTTTAGTGTAAATTGGAAACAAAACCTTATCCTGGTGATATTTTGTTTTTCTCTGTGATGGGATGACATAGGGGCAGATAGGTCGCGGGTTCATTGCCCCCTCCCCTTTTTGTCTTGACAAATGATTGATTGAGCTTGAAATGAAGCTGACAGACATACTTTTAGACAAAAAACATTAGCTGCTCGGGTTGAGTTGAGGTTTAATTAGAGTCATTATTGAGCTGATTTAGTGCTTTTAATTTAAAGGCTTAGATTTTTTTGTATATTACGAGAGGTTATAATTAATCCCCTTAGTGCTAAGCCTATCTGATTGATTTCAGACTTAAGCCTATAAATTAGGCATAAATAAAAGTTATTTCAGACACATTTTTCATTTCATTTCACTGCAAAAGCGGCAAAACCAGTACCACCTTTAGCAGCATAGTCATTTAATTTTCCTTTAAAATACTACACTTTTTATCGTCAACATTATTTATTTACAAATGAAAGAAAAGTTAATATTTATTTATTTACAAATAACAAAATCGTAAAAATAGGCTTTGTTTGTTTGTTTGTTTGTTTGCGTGTTGCAGACGAATCCCACGAATATAATTATTAATTAATATCAAGAAGTTATATCAGTATCTCAGAGAGAAGGTATAAGATGCCTTTGTATTCGCGCGCCACAGTCTCAGTCCCCCTTTCAAAATACAAGGGGGGAAGTAAAAGGAGGCGCCGGGCGCCTCTCCTCAGTCGGAAAATATGACTGTAATTTTCGTCACTCGCGTCGTCACGCTGACGTGAGTTTTCAAGAACCAATGAGATGCTGGTTGTAATTTAGAGACGGGGATTGACTCCGGACCTACGTTTGGACTGGAGATAAAGCTGGAAGTCTGGCGAATTTATACCTTCTCTCTGAGATACTAGATATAACTTCTTGTTAATATATTATTTTATAAAGGCCACGATATTTTAAATAAGGATATTTTTTAAATTTGGTTTTGATATATTTAATTTTTGCTGCGGTTGTCTTTTAGTTAGCTATTTTTACTAACCTATATGGCAGCAAGCCTAAAGATTACAATCCTTAGTATATTAGGTCTAACCTTTATTTTTATCACAACATTCTAGTCCAAACCCTCGTTTAATTTTAAATATAGAATAGTCTGCTCTTTTTCTCCGTAAAGGTTATAAGGTCGTGACCTTCATAATAGTTTCTACAAAATATACTGACCTTTATTATTATTTATTGTACTCGTATTATTTTTGACCCCTAGTGGTATAGGTTTTTTTTAGAAAATAATTAATATTGTTTAAGAGTATGCCCATTTAGATTTTGTATTTAATATTTAAACTTTTTTATTATTAAAAAATAAACATTTAAAGAGGTTAATTTCAAAGACAGTTTTCTTTTGGAAGATCCACAATTTTTTTTTAAATATTTAAACTGACAGACGATAAAACAGAAGATCATTTTAAAATATAAACTTTTGTACAACATTTTTTAACAACATGGCACTATTTTTTATTTTTGGTAAATATGGGGTGTACAAGTTAATCAACCACGATTAAGTTTAGCTGCATTCGTAATTGTAATAATCTAGGCACATTATTTAATCTACTACTTAAGTTTAAATAAGAAATCGTCGCTAAATTCATTAACGATAATCAACCCTTTAAATTCTCTCCCCTCGCTTTTGAAATAAGGCTTAGCTTCAGCCCGTTATGTACAATTCTTTGATCATCACTTTAAAGCTAAGCCTAATTATTTTATTGTACGTTTGATATGACTAAATCTTATTATTCACTAAAAGACAATTAGAATTAAAACTTCTTCTACATATAAGCGTACATCCAAGTAGGACTTTCGGTTGATTCACCACCCTGTCCCACAATAGGTGACGTTGAATGACACCTTAGACTGTAATTAACCCCGTAGTTATTGTCCCAGAATTCTTGAGTCCCACCTAAGTACCTTATGGCGAAGGTGACCTTTTCTCCGTTACCCAAACCAGACTGGTACAAAGTAAACCTGAACCTGTCCGAGAACCCGTCGCTAGAACCAGGAATGTACATGGCTGCGACTTCGTAGAAATTGACCCAATCATCCATGGTGTATCTTACCAGGACAGTCTTTTCGAAGCAGACGTTTAAGACCCTTACTACCCCGTACAAGGATAGTCCGTTGATGACGACATTTTCTAAGCACACTTTATGATTTCTGACGCGATCCAAGAAGAAAGGGTCCGTCGCCGGTTGCGAAAATTGGGGGTAAAGAACCCTAGAGTCGGTAGGAACAATAGCGTTGGCTGTTGAGGACCCCGCGCTTAGGATATCCTCGCTCTTCGGGAGCCGTAGGTTGGTAAATGCCGATGCCGGGATGTTAGGTATATCGTCGGTTACAATGTGGCGTACCGCCTCCAAGTCCAAACCCAAGGCGTCCGCGAACCTGACGATTTTTTTACGACGCGGAGTACCGGGTGGTGTCTTGCCACTTTTCAATGACGTACTTCTCAATAGAACCTTGCGTTCACCCAATAATGCTTCATCGTCAACATCCAGGCTTAGGTTACTGTCGATGCTTAGCGAATTTTTGAAACTTTCTTTACTAGGACTGGTTGAAAGTATGTCAATATCTGGGACATCAGGTGTCTTGTCAACTTTAACTTCTGGCAAGGAAGGTGATAGGGAAACATCTGTTGTACTTAGGACGGGTGTGACGCTAAATTTACCACCAACCATGACACTAGGGCTGTTAGGATCTTCTTCATCTTTAATAAGTACTATATCGTCGTGTTCGTCTTCTGGTTGGGTACATCGCGGGGTTTCCACTTCCGGCGGGAAATCAGCTTCCAGACTTTCGTCGTCGAATAATTCGCCGTTTACCGGTTTGGGTTCCCGAACGACGGGTTCATCCCTGCAATTTACCAGGCTACTGAAGAGAGCACCGTTACTGCTGATACCACTGTCGCATTCTATATCCCCTAATTCCTTCCGACACGCCATCCTTGGTTCCGAGGAATTAGCGGAAAGGTTTAAGGAGTCGGCGATTTGGGCTAATTTTTCGTATAACTCTTCGTTGTTATTGGTTACCATTTTAGACGAAGATGGGCTACGTTTGCACGACTTTAACATTTTCGTTTCTTCACTGGCTTCACCACCATCTTCGGCTTCGTAGTAATTCTCGTAAGTGGTACTCATGCCAGGGTGGTGGTGACGATGGGTTAAACTTGAGGGGGCATTGACGATAATCTCGTCCGTTTCTTCAACCGGACTGGGAGGTGAGAAGTCGCCCTCGGGGTCGTAAAACTCTTCATCGTCCAAGGAACTGCTGTTGGCCATGGCTGTCGCGAACATAGCACCAGTAGCCGTGTCCCTCCAGCAAGTTCCTATGTTAATGAACGCGGCATTCGCGCCACCGTATCGCGAACGGTATATCGTGTTACCACTGGTACCAACACCACTGTCGCGATGATGTCCACTGTCTTTCACGTCGGGTAATTGTTCTTCGTGTTCGTAAAATCCTTCAGCCGCTTCGCCGCGTTGATTTGCCCCGGCACCGTTTTCGTATCTACTTCCCGGAGCCCAGAGTTTACTGTGTAAGCGACGAGCTAACGTTTCAGCTCTTAATCGGCAACTAGCTAAGCTAAGAGTGCAGTGTAACTGCCAGGCACCGGTAGCGCCAATGTATTCGCTCATTTTTCTTTTCCCGTTAAAAAATCTAACAGAGATATATTTTTTTTATTTTAGCTCTCTCTCCCTCACTCACTCACTCTATTGGTCGCGACTAGGAGTATTACGCCATTGTACGACGTACGTTTTCTCCCTTAGACCTTCTCACAACTTTTAAGTCGAGCTTTCAGATTTTTGGAGTTTGGGGGGAAATAAGGTGGCTGACTTTCGTTGATAAAAAAAACAGATCGTAAAAGCACCACCCACCTTAAAAGTTGGCCACTTTGCCAACACGGTGGAAGATTTTTGTAACGTTTTTTTTTTCTCCTCTGTACTAGAACTTAGATATTTTTAGTACGCAGTTCGCGGTGACTGTCTGCCCTTTACATTTTAGTTTAGCAAAAAGAACATGTACGGTTCAATTCTTAAAATATTATAAATAAACTCTAGATTCTCACGGCACGACCGTTAGTGATTATGTAGTATTATTACAAGCGGTGGTCTAAAGGGGGGCTCCGCTGATAATAAACCTATAGGTTCTCTAGGGTTATCTTTCTACATTGGGCTTCTCCTCTCTCGAGCCTCTCTGACTCGATTCCGGCCTCTCTCTTTCTCTCTTGGCTTTAGCTTCCTTTCCCGATAAAAGTGACCGCCAAACGTCCTTCACCCGAAATCCCTCTACCGGCCTCATCCTTATACTCGCCGGTTACTAGCCATTGCGATTGCGCGCGAATTCATTCCTCTATTCCTTCATCCTCCTCACACTTCTCTGTTTCGATCGACAGAATTTCAAAAAAAAAGAAGAAAAAACACTAGTGCCGTTTTTACAGTATCGTTATTGAATTGTTACATAACGTTCTTGAATTTTACGCTCTATACTAAAAGCGTTACATTCCTTAGTTAAGGTGTGGGTGGGATTACGAAGATGGTTTACGTGACGCTTTAAAGGTGTACTTTAATTTTGCAACCTTTCAAAATATCGGAAGTTCTTACTCTTAATATAGGCGTGAAATTTGTTTATCTTGAAAAGATGTTTCAACGAGGTTTACACTTATATCTGATTGAAACGTCTCGTTACACCAAGAATGTAGTTTCAGCTTACCTTTAACTAACTTAGAATCACTGTCACCTAAATGTCACTGTTACTCATGATTAAGGCATTAATTATAGCTTAAATCAATCAACTTTAGAACAAGTGTAAAACCCTTTTTTAGGCCTATTGATAATCTATTATTGTAGTCCTCTCTTATTTATTGGCTTTTCACCAATACACCGACATCTTGGTGACTCACTGTCATCGTGGATTGTAAAGACATGTCAAAATAACAATGGTTAAAAATAGATACTTTTTCTCATCCCACTAAATTCTTAAATTCAATGCCAAAATATTTGCGACGTCTTCAAAGACATTAATTCTTTTCTATATACCTTTGAAATGTCGCCTAGAATTTATTTAATGGTCTGCTAAACTGAACAAAGAAACGTAGCTCCCCAAGTAAACAAAAGTCTGGTTAATTTAGTATATCCATTTTATTTAATTTAATCCTTTTGAAGACGTCTTGCAAAATTTACGATGATGCAATTGACGGTTTATATTGCTGGCGACTTTGTGTCTGAATTTTCTTTTCGTTTTGTTTCAGACTGTTCAGAAAAATTCGCTTTTATAAACTGGTTTTAATTTAATTTAAATTCAATTTGAATATATATATTTTTTTTTCATCAATGGCTAGATGATCATTTGTCTATGAATTTTAATTATCTAAGAGTTTGTTTATTATCTAAGAAAACCGCGAGAGATATTATATGTACGCAGGGATTGATGTACGCACACACGAAAATAGATAAGAATTAATATTGGAACATTTTTTTTCCTTTTCAAGATTGAGTTTATAATAGTACAATGAACTTGTAGATTATTTTTCTTGGCACAAAAATATTACTTTTAGTTATAACTTATATTATAGTTTTTATGGGTTAAAATTTCGTTGTGTTGATTAGGAGCCAAATAAGTTGAAATAACTATAGGGAATTTGTGTCGACGTGAGATTTTAACATAGTTTCTTTACTATGTAGTTGCAAAACTACCCATTAAAACCTATTCTAAGCGAGTTTTCGATGGTAAAAGAAAAGTAAATGTGCGATTTTATGACCCCCCCTTTCAACATTTTACGATATACATAGTTAACAGACTAGGAGGATTCATACCATTTACACTAGGAGGATTCATACCATTTACACTAGGAGGCCTAACTTTAGACTCCACCAGTGAGTCAAGCCTCCTTGTGTAACACCTGAAGCCTGGCCTCCCTGTGTAAATTGTATGAATCCTCCTAGTCTGTAGAGTGTAGACTATGTATATCAGAGGCAAATATGAATAGCAGAGAGTGAAGTGAGGAAAAAGATAAGGTCTAAAAGTAGGGTGTTTATTGGTTAACAAAAGAAGCTTCTTATGTAATGCTCTTCAACAAATTTATTTTTCGTTATATCTTTACAGTGCAAATTTTATTTTATTTTTTAACACATAATGAACACAAAATGATGCAATGAAACTAGACCATATCACATTGTTCTTATAAGCTGCTGACTGTTTGTTTTGATGGCATTTGAGATTCTATGACTAGTTCAGGAGCTCTGTACAGTTTACCAATGATAACCTTTGGAAATAGAACCATAAACCATCATAATTACATAATTATTAGCTAATGATTAGGTTAATTACAAACCTGTCTCTTAACAATTTCCAAATTCTTTTTCCCAAAATCTAGCCTCTCTGCAATTTTACCAGGGTCACTTTCATTTTTATTTTCCTTGAATGCATCCTTAACTCTTCGCAAACTGTATGTTCTGTAATTAAGGGTTGGTTTACTTAAGCATTCTAATTAAAACTGGGGTTAACATGTCAGAGATCTTTAGCAATGTTTTAAATTATGCTTACTTTAAATGATAGGTTTTTTTTAAATAATCCAAGTGACTTCATGTTTATAGTTTTGTTTACGTATCACGTGTTATCCCGGAAATATTATCCCCCCCCCCGTTTTTCGCCCCTGAATGTCCGCGATTTTAATGATGTAAACATGACGTAACACCTGCCATGCCGCCCGCCCATGTTTTCCCCCCACTTTCCCCAAAACCCAACCAAGGCTTAACCTGATACAAGGGCCGGGAAATCTTACTTTCAAGTAAATTCGGGTGCATTTTACAAATATTACTATTAAACTACCACTAACGTACATTAATATAAAGAGGTTTTATCCTTACCTGAATATATAATTAGTAAATCCATTAGATTCGCGTAATAATTGTTTGTACAAACGCAAAACCTCGCTTCTAGTGGCTGCCATTTTTAAATCGATTTAAATCCCTTTGATGTGATTGGTTGCTAGGTTCTAGTTCCGATGTAAACATCCGGCACTTCTCTAAAGTTCGTCTGCTTTGTCTTTACCGGCTTGCCGCACCGGTGTGTGGCTTCTTCACGCGTTTAAAGTTAATTTTAGGACAATTAAGTGTTTGTAAATAAAAGAAATTTATAGTCTATAAAAAAATGAAGAAACCAATACAAATATTTAGGTTAGTTGGACTTGGTAGGAGATTTTCAACAAAAACGTCTGAAGTGAAGAACCAAGGCTTAAGTAATATAGAAACCCTGTCTTTTAACTATCCTGTTGATAAACAGACCAACGTGAACCCCAAAATAATTTCTTATTTGGGACGAAACATTCATTTAATGCAAAATAACCCCCTTAATTTAGTTCGTCAAAGAATTGTCAAATATATGCATTCGAGCTTTGTTAATAGGGCTGGAAACCCTCAATTCTCAGTATATGATAGGTTGAGCCCCATTGTCAAAGTTACGGATAATTTTGACAGTTTGTTAGTACCTCAGGATCATGTCAGTAGAAAACCTTCCGATAGTTTTTATCTCAACAAGGAATACATGTTAAGAGCCCACACAACCGCCCATAATAGCTCACTAATTAGTACTGGCCTTGACAACTTCATTATAATTGGAGATGTCTACCGTAGAGATGAAATAGATAAAAATCATTTCCCCGTTTTTCATCAAGTTGATGCAGTTAGATTAAGATGTGACTATGAGGCAAGCTAGATTTATAATTGCTCTTTAGTTAGAAATTGTCTGTCGTAATTAGATTTTAATTAAATGCTTAGTTATTTAGCAATGTCAAAGATCAAAGTTCACTAGCTGTTTTTGAAAAGTCAGCCAGATCTGATTATAAACAAGGTTGCCATACTATGGAATCTGTTAAATTAATGGAACATGATTTAAAAACGTGTCTTTCAAATCTCTTAAAAGTACTCTTTGGGAAAGGTAGAGATAATTTAGAGGAAGTGTCAGAAGTCTTGAATCTGATGGAGTTAAAATTAATTAACATTTTCCAGGGGTTGAATATCGGTGGGTAGATGCTTATTTTCCATTCACACACCCATCTTGGGAATTAGAAGTCAAATTGAAAGATGAATGGCTTGAAGTTGTTGGGTGTGGGATCTTAGAACATGAAATCCTTCAAAAAGGTTGTTTGAAATATTTAAATTTTGTTTGAAACATTTTTTAAAGATGTTATTGTTAATCAATCTTAATTAGCTGGTGCTGGTTATAAAATTGGATGGGCTTTTGGTATGGGATTGGAAAGAATTGCCATGAAACTTTATAATATCCCTGATATTCGACTCTTTTGGAGCAATGATAGCGGTTTTCTATCACAATTTACAACTGATGATATTTATAAACCCATAACTTACAAAGTATAACGCATTTTATTCAATTATTTCTACAGTTTTATTCTAATTAATTCGTTTTTATCGTAGGCAATCAGTTCAAATCCTCAATGTTTTAATGATATATCATTTTGGATTCCTGATAAATTTGAACCAAATGATTTCTATGATTTAGTTCGTGGAATTGGGGGTGATTTGGTGGAACAAGTTCAAATCACTGACAATTTCACTCATCCAAAACTTAAAAGAACTAGTCATTGTTATAGAATCATTTATAGGCATATGGAAAGACCTTTGAAACAAACTGAGGTTAATTTTGTTCATAAAGCGATAGAGGAAGCCGCTATTAAAGAATTAAAAGTTGAATTAAGATAAAAATAAAAATAATTAAACTTAAAATTTTTTTTTATTAAAATTCAACATAGTTCTAATAAAATTGTTAAAATAAATAATAAAAATCACAACATTGACAAAATATCATGATAAGAAGTAGCTTCTTGTTTCAAAGAATGAATAGTTTCCACTTTAATTTTGGCATTTTTAGTTATTGAATCTAATAACTCCGAATCTTCCATTAATAATTGAGCTTGGGTTAAAAATTCTTGAGAGGTTTTGTAAAGTAACCCAGTTACTCCGTGCTCAATTAAATCTCTATTACCAGCGATATCTCTAGCAATTACTGGTAACTTAAGACTATTTGCTTCGAGTATGGCTGCCGACATACCTTCACTTAATGATGAATTAACTAACGCGAAACTTTGAGACATACAGGCTAAAATATTTTCCCTTGACATTTCCGGTAAAAGATATACACCCTTTAATTTGTTAATTTGAGTTAAAACTATATTATAAAATTCTTTATTAGTATTTGTGGTATTGCCAATTATGACTAGATAGCAATTAGGATTTTCATTATGAAATATTGCGAAATCATTGACGAGATACAAAGGATCTTTAACTGGTCTAATTCCAGCTACTAATAAAAATATTTTATTAGCAATAACGCCTTTCGAAGTTTTCATATAGTTTTTTAGGTCAAATGATCCAATTAAACTTGGATTTATTTCCACAGCTTGGGGTATCTCTTTTAAACACTCTGGATTTAATTGAGGCCAAAGTTCTTTAGCCGTAAGTGTCATGGTAGGTCCAAACGTAATTAGGAACTTTGCTTTTTCTACAATCTTAGTCATTTCTTTGAGATATGTGTCGTTTTTGGCATATTCATTGAGATCAGTTCCACCAAATATGAGTATTATTGGGTAGGGGCATTTGTTTAAGGATTGGGAGCAATGTAAAGCGTGGATTGCTAATACCCCTTTTATATTTTTATTTATTATCCAAAAATCGTCATTAACAGCTCTGGTATTGACTATTGAGCATTTATAACCCGTACCTTCTACGTGTCTTTTAATTCTTGACACTGTAGTCCAGTTTCCAGAGCCATTTGGGGCTTCATTTTTACACAAAAATAGTATTTTTGACATGACTTTTAAATAAATATTTCTCAATTATATAATTAAAAAAAGGGGCGGGACGCCACTAATTTGCATAAGTTTGCAGCAAACCAATTTTTTGCATAAGGCCGCCAATTTCAAAGGTTTGCTTCTAAAATACTAATTTGCATAAATTCTACAAACTTTTTCTTGCATAAGGCCGGTATTTTCAATAGTTTGCAGCCAATATACTAATTTGCATAAAATTCACCAGCAAACCTCCCCGTGCATAAGGCCGCTTATTTCAAAGGTTTGCCACAAGAATACTAATTTGCATATATTTAACGAAAATTCGGTGAAACTCATGGTTTTTTCAAGGAAACCTATTAAATTATTTGCGCTCATAATTTAGGGAATAGTTTTAAACCATAAATCAAGGGTTTCACAGGTTTCAAACCAAATTTGTATTTTGCATAAAAAGTATAAAACAAGCAAACTTGATGAAACTCATGGTTTTTTCAAGGAAACCTATTAAGTTATTTACGTTCATAATTTAGAGATTAATTTTATACCATAATATCAAGGGTTTCACAGGTTTCAAACGAAATTTGTATTTTGCATAAAAAGTATAAAACCAGCAAACTCGATGAAACTCATGGTTTTTTCAAGGAAATCCATGGAGTTATTTACGCTCATAATTTAGGGAATAGTTTTAAGCCATTATATCAAGGGTTTCACAGGTTTCAAACCAAATTTGTATTTTGCATAAAAAGTATAAAACAAGCAAACTCGATGAAACTCACGATTTTTTCAAGGAAACCTATTAAGTTATTTACGTTCATAATTTAGCCATTAGTTTTATACCATAATATCAAGGGTTTCACAGGTTTCAAACCAAATTTGTATTTTGCATAAATATTAAATAACATGCAAACTTGATGAAACTCATGGTTTTTTCAAGGAAACCAATGGAGTTATTTACGCTCATAATTTAGCGATTAATTTTATACCATAATATCAAGGGTTTCACAGGTTTCAAACCAAATTTGTATTTTGCATAAATATTAAATAACATGCAAACTTGATGAAACTCATGGTTTTTTCAAGGAAATCCATGGAGTTATTTATGCTCATAATTTAGGGAATAGTTTTAAGCCATTATATCAAGGGTTTCACAGGTTTCAAACCAAATTTGTATTTTGCATAAAAAGTATAAAACAAGCAAACTCGATGAAACTCACGATTTTTTCAAGGAAACCTATTAAGTTATTTACGTTCATAATTTAGCCATTAGTTTTATACCATAATATCAAGGGTTTCACAGGTTTCAAAATAAATTTGTATTTTGCATAAATATTAAATAACATGCAAACTTGATGAAACTCATGGTTTTTTCAAGGAAACCAATGGAGTTATTTACGCTCATAATTTAGCGATTAATTTTATACCATAATATCAAGGGTTTCACAGGTTTCAAACCAAATTTGTATTTTGCATAATTATTAAATAACATGCAAACTTGATGAAACTCATGGTTTTTTCAAGGAAACCTATTAAGTTATTTACGTTCATAATTTAGCCATTAGTTTTATACCATAATATCAAGGGTTTCACAGGTTTCAAACCAAATTTGTATTTTGCATAAATATTAAATAACATGCAAACTTGATGAAACTCATGGTTTTTTCAAGGAAATCCATGGAGTTATTTACGCTCATAATTTAGGGAATAGTTTTAAGCCATTATATCAAGGGTTTCACAGGTTTCACACCAAATTTGTATTTTGCATAAAAAGTATAAAACAAGCAAACTCGATGAAACTCTTGGTTTTTTCAAGGAAATCCATGGAGATATTTACGCTCATAATTTAGGGAATAGTTTTAAGCCATTATATCAAGGGTTTCACAGGTTTCAAACCAAATTTGTATTTTGCATAAATTTGAAATTTAAAGCAAACTTGATGAAACTCATGGTTTTTTCAAGGAAACCTATTAAGTTATTTACGCTCATAATTTATCGATTAATTTTATACCATAATATCAAGGGTTTCACAGGTTTCAAACCAAATTTGTATTTTGCATAAAAAGTATGAAACAAGCAAACTCGGTTAAACTCATGGTTTTTTCAAGGAAACCTATTAAGTTATTTACGTTTATAATTTAGCGACTACTTTTATACCATAATATCAAAGGTTTCACAGGTTTCAAACCAAATTTGTATTTTGCATAAATTTGATATTTAAAGCAAACTTGATGAAACTCACGATTTTTTCAAGGAAATCTATTAAGTTAGTTACAACGTTAATTTAAAATTTAAATTTTGAATGTATATAACCATTCCACAATTGAAATTTTTATTTTCTTAACATTGAAGTTTTTAACAGGGATTTTTAACAAGGGATGGTGGAATAAAGTATAAATGTATATAGTGGTCAGGGAGTCTTCGACTGCCTGTTCTTAGAGCTCTCTGGTTTCGGTCTCACCGATGGGAGCTTCGTGCACCCGCACCTAATTAACTTGGTTACGCGCATCACGTGACCACGCAAATCCCTATTCAAAAATAGAGGGTTCTTCATGCTAGCTTAGGCCTTAGAAAGTTAGAAGCAACGCCGCCAATATTACGTGTTCACTACACATGCAGTGATATTTTTTAATTTTATCGGGCGTTAACTCGACTCCCCCAAAGGCGTTAATCCATCTAAAACACTTATCTTGTAGAGTTTTAGCTGTAGAGAAAGAGTAAAAACCATTCCCTTTACTTCAGTTTTATCTAAGAACCATAATTTACTATTAATAAAAAAATAATGATAAATGTTCCGTTAAAGCACTAAAAAATTGCAGCGCGACCAAAAATTAAAACAAAAGAAACAGACGAAGCCCGATGACGATGTGCGCGGAACTAGTTGCGCGGCTAAGAATCTCCCAGAACGAGTGAAAACGGGGGAAACAACGGCCGATAATCTGCATGCGCGTTTCAATGGGAAAACGGACAGTCGAAGACTCCCTCACCAATATATCCTCCTAGCTTAAAAGGGGCTTATCAGACCATGGAACAAACGACAATCTTCCGCATAGAGCTTAGCATAGCGGGTGGGTAGAAAAGGAGAGGGGGTCGGTCAGCCCCTTTAAACTTTCTGAGAGAGCGCGCTATTTATTTCTAAAATGATCTCGTGCTGTAATTGGTTAGCGGTGTCCAAAGTAAAGTACCACCATGGATATAGAATGCGCGCGAGGAAAATAGTTTTCACGCTGTAGGATAGGCAACTCCCTATCACGAACGAGAGCTTATTCTGTATATCAAAAAGGACTTGGTTTGCCCAAGCCTAAAAAACAAAACGATAAGAGTTTTTTCCAGTTGACTGAAGCGCGGATATTTTATTTTTCTATATAATTTTAAAGACAATCTGTATTTTACTACTCTTTAATTCAATCTCCTGATTTTACTGCTAATGGATTTATTTCCTATAAATTAATTGAAATAAAATATCTTATCTCAGATTTTTCAACAACAATTCCATTTTCGTAAAAATTTTATCATGAAAAATCTGAGATAGTAATATTTTATTTCAATTAATTTATAGGAAATAAATCCATTACCAGTAAAATCAGGAGACTGAATTAAAGAGTAGTAAAATACAGATTGTCTTTAAAATTATATAGAAAAATAAAATATCCGCGCTTCAGTCAACTGGAAAAACTCTTATCGTTTTGTTTTTTAGGCTTGGGCAAACCAAGTCCTTTTTTATATAATATCTGTTCCTTCAGTCTTTATTTGTATTAATCTATTATAGAATAATATTTGCCTGAAATGCGAAATTTTTCACTTCTAGGACGAGGTTAAAAATGGTTCTACACTTCTACTAATTCTTATATGATACGGCTCACAATTCGTTTTAGAACCCGAGCTTTATAGTCAACTTCAAAACAAACCTGCCACGATTTTTAAACTATCAAAGCCGTATCTTTTACTGTCCACTTTACGATTGCAATTATCCATGACATTGCGTGCACTGCCCTTGTACGTTTACAGTGATTGGCACCGTGGACAGTTATTTTAATTAAAATACCTAGGCCACAGGTCCAGTTTTAAAAATATCCTTATTTCCAACACTGATCCATCTATCCTTCCAGCTTTTACAATCACCCATTGCATAGACTCACTCAATAGTCTGCCTAAGCATGGATTTATAATAGAAGCTTACGCTTCCTGGATATTTCACTCACCTTAAAACGCGCACAACATTTATTCCTCGTCTGAAATAGTACCAGCCTGGCACGCGCGTTTGTGACGTAGAATTTGAGGCAAATTCAGAGGGGGGTTGAAGTTTATCACGTGATCGAGTTCTAATTATGAATAGCGCGCGCGAAATTATTTTTAGAAAAGCGCGCGCGCACGCGCGCCGAAAGAAAAACGTTTGCCTCAATTTCTACGTCATCAGCCCCCCCAGTCCCCACCCGCGCGAATTTTTGTGACATAAATGTGTTTAAAATCAAAATGCCTTACTGAAGGCTACAGGGAAATATCCATGAAGCGTAAGCTTCTATTATAAATCCATGGCCTAAGAAAGGCAACTTAAGCCTTGGTCGAAACTAACATCTAAAATATAAATTAAAAAGGTATCTTAAGTATAGAATTTCAACCGAGACACATAATTAAACGAAAATTAGACCCGCCAGAGAAGTTTTTAATAAATATAGTGTTATATTTATTGAAAAATATCAAGTTAAAGTTTCAAGGCGGTGAAATGGCAAATTAGCGTCGTCTACTGTAGAGTAACGAACAATTAGCGTCGTCTGCTGTAGAATAATCTTTTGAGGTACTTACATTTTTAATTAAATTAACATACTTAGACTTAATTAAATTTGATGAAACTTGAAAAAGGCACACCTTGAATAGTTACTTGTTAATTTAAAAGTATTCCGAAAGCTAACTTCCATGTAGTTTTTAAATGATTCGATGTACAGGAGCACCAAAAACCCCATGTTATTCCTATGGGAAAATCGGCGAAAATCTGTGAATTTTCATTTAACATTACGGGAGGGTGTGGGATCTTATCTAGAAGGGCCTACCGGCCCTCTAGAATATACTCTGTTAAAGCATCGGTTGTCAGCACGCGCAAATCTGTAACCAAGCTTTGTGTGGGCTGGCAAGAGACGAAGAACTTCAGCAATATGAAAAATTTGTCTGTTTGTTCATTAATATTCTTACAGAGCATCCGCATTGTACTGTCATGGGTAAATCATAATCCTTTCTCCTTTAAAATCACCAATGAATGAAAAATATCACCTTAACACAGTTTATCCCTTTTCACTCTAAGTGTGTTAATTTATATGTGCAGAGTACATTCCCAATGCACAGTTATAGACAAATCATAATGCTCTCCCTTTGAAAATCATCAATGACTCTTTTCATTCTCCCTTTAAAAAGACGAACGATACTTCTTCATCATCATCATCTTCTTCTTCTACTACTACTACTTCTTCTTCAGACCAAGTCAAACTAATACCCCCATCGTTAGATGTACATCAAACGATGTGGCTAAAAAAGGCAAGTTTCTAGCCCAACTCAAAAACCGAGAGTCTCAAACTTGAGACAGTTTTTATAAAAAAATGGTAATGATCATAGATATATATTAAATAATTATGAACTTAAGTTATTTATACTTTATTAAATTGGTTCGTATTAATGTCTAGGGGAAATATTTAAATTAATAATAATAAAATAAAGCTTAATGCTTGTTATAATAAAACTCTCGTCTTTAATTAGACAAATAATGGTTTAAATGATTTAAATATAAATAATAATGTAAACCTGGCTGGGTTTAATTTAAATAAAAATAGTTCAAGTTTATATTTACGCATATGTTGAAACCCGCACAAAGGCGTCCAGGTAAGTTACCTGAGGTAACCGGCGCGTTGTTAAAGGCCGACTTCCACCGAAAAGCGTTCTTACGAACTGAAGACCGTGCATCGATTCTTAACAATAGAGCGACCGTGCCAATTTTCGAGTTCCCACTGGGGCAAAATTTGGAGGGGTTCTTACGAACTGAAAACCTTGCTATGCGGGTTCTTACGAACTGAAGATAAACAATAGAAAGTCTCTTAAATATTTTATTCCCGATTTTTACGACCCTCTGAAGGAAAATATCTATTGTTTATCTTTAGTTCGTAAGAGCCCCCGTATAAAGGTTTTCAGTTCGTAAGAACCCCCGTATAAAGATTTTCAGTTCGTAAGAACACCTCAAAATTTTGTCCAACGGGGATTCGAAAATCGGCACGGTCGCTCCATTGTTACTCTCGATGCACGGTTTTCAGTTCGTAAGAACCCTTTTCGATGGAAGTCGGCCTTTAAAGTTTAAGTCCGGAGACTTCACGACAAAAACCGCGGCGTGGCCCCGAAGGGTCCACGCCCGAGGGCGTAGAGCCCAAGGGCTGCAGCAACAGAATCTGACCAAGCAGGAGCAAGGTGATAGTCAGAGAGAGAGTTAAACAAAGGTCGGAGACCCCTTTTTATAGCGCGAGCGCGTTAGTATTTCGCGCACCAACACGTGGCCCATTCGTGGGTCCTTCTTTATGAAGTTCAAGTTCCTCTAGGTCTTCGGGTTTTTCATTTACGTCAGAGGTCAGAGTTTTTGAATAACGAAAACACTTCACGGTATAAATAGTTAAAACCAGCCAGGTTAGAAAAATAAAGGGAGAGTGCCAGTTTAAAGGGATAGTCTATAAAATATTGTTACAAACTAGCCCAAACTACCAAATAACTTTGGAAAGTGCCCAAAATGTAAGAATTTATAACAGAAAACCTGTAAGAATTTATAACAGAAAACCTACAATTTCCAACTTTTCTTTAAAATTTAAAGAATACTTTAAATTTTTGTTGTCGGCTTATCTTATCTAGTGTACTGGTAAATTTTTCAAACAATTTTGGTGATGTCGTGGCATAGAGAAGAGAACCTGTGAATCCAATATGCACGAGAAAGCTGCGCACAGTCACCAAAATTCTTCGGTACCTACATCCACGACACATTGATCATACGCAACTATACTGATAATATCTCCTTCCTTCTTTTCTCTGCTATTTCAACATAGTATAATAAATTAAAATGTTCCTCCTACCATGGCTAAATAATTCTACATCATCAAGAAATTAGTGTTGCCCATTCACGTTTTCACCGTTCTGTGTTGGTTGGCGACGAGTAAACCACTCTGATCAATACGGTAATCCAACTATAGGCCTACTTTATTCTGCAGTACTCGCTTCAGGGTCATTATACTTTAGTCCAGGAATGACATTTTACGACTTACGAGTTTGTTCTTTCCCCCATACCTAGTTCCAGTTTTTAAATACGGCATAAACACTAATCCAAGTATACATATTTTTATTTATTCCTGTTCGTTGTTATGCCATGTTATCATAATACTTTGTTCCATTTATACTTTATTCCACCATCCCTTGTTAAACATTATGCATGTCAAAAATTCCTGTTAAAAAACTTAATGTTAAGAAAATTTCAATTGTGAAATGGTAATATAAATTCGAAATGGAATTTTTAAATTAATGTTGTAATTAACTTAATAGATTTCCTTGAAAAAACCATGAGTTTCATCGAGTTTGCATGTTATATAATATTTATGCAAAATACAAATTTGGTTTGAAACCTGTGAAACCCTTGATATTATGGTATAAAATTAATCGATAAATTATGAGCGTAAATAACTTAATAGGTTTCCTTGAAAAAACCATGAGTTTCATCAAGTTTGCTTTAAATTTCAAATTTATGCAAAATACAAATTTGGTTTGAAACCTGTGAAACCCTTGATATTATGGTATAAAATTAATCGATAAATTATGAGCGTAAATAACTTAATAGGTTTCCTTGAAAAAACCATGAGTTTCATCAAGTTTGCTTTACATTTCAAATTTATGCAAAATACAAATTTGGTTTGAAACCTATGAAACCCTTGATATTATGGCTTAAAACTATTCCCTAAATTATGAGCGTAAATAACTTAATAGGTTTCCTTGAAAAAACCATGAGTTTCATCGAGTTTGCTTTAAATTTCAAATTTATGCAAAATACAAATTTAGTTTGAAACCTGTGAAACCCTTGATATTATGGCTTAAAACTATTCCCTAAATTATAAGCGTATATAACTTAATAGGTTTCCTTGAAAAAACCATGAGTTTAACCGAGTTTGCTTGTTTCATACTTTTTATGCAAAATACAAATTTGGTTTGAAACCTGTGAAACCCTTGATATTATGGTATAAAATTAATCGATAAATTATGAGCGTAAATAACTTAATAGGTTTCCTTGAAAAAACCATGAGTTTCATCAAGTTTGCTTTAAATTTCAAATTTATGCAAAATACAAATTTGGTTTGAAACCTGTGAAACCCTTGATATTATGGTATAAAATTAATCGATAAATTATGAGCGTAAATAACTTAATAGGTTTCCTTGAAAAAACCATGAGTTTCATCAAGTTTGCTTTACATTTCAAATTTATGCAAAATACAAATTTGGTTTGAAACCTATGAAACCCTTGATATTATGGCTTAAAACTATTCCCTAAATTATAAGCGTAAATAACTTAATAGGTTTCCTTGAAAAAACCATGAGTTTAACCGAGTTTGCTTGTTTCATACATTTTATGCAAAATCCAAATTTGGTTTGAAACCTGTGAAACCCTTGATATTATGGTATAAAATTAATCGATAAATTATGAGCGTAAATAACTTAATAGGTTTCCTTGAAAAAAACATGAGTTTCATCGAGTTTGCATGTTATATAATATTTATGCAAAATACAAATTTGGTTTGAAACCTGTGAAACCCTTGATATTATGGTATAAAATGAATCGATAAATTATGAACGTAAATAACTTAATAGGTTTCCTTGAAAAAACCATGAGTTTCATCGAGTTTGCTTTAAATTTCAAATTTATGCAAAATACAAATTTGGTTTGAAACCTGTGAAACCCTTGATATTATGGCTTAAAACTATTCCCTAAATTATAAGCGTAAATAACTTAATAGGTTTCCTTGAAAAAACCATGAGTTTAACCGAGTTTGCTTGTTTCATACTTTTTATGCAAAATACAAATTTGGTTTGAAACCTGTGAAACCCTTGATATTATGGTATAAAATTAATCGATAAATTATGAGCGTAAATAACTTAATAGGTTTCCTTGAAAAAACCATGAGTTTCATCAAGTTTGCTTTAAATTTCAAATTTATGCAAAATACAAATTTGGTTTGAAACCTGTGAAACCCTTGATATTATGGTATAAAATTAATCGATAAATTATGAGCGTAAATAACTTAATAGGTTTCCTTGAAAAAATCGTGAGTTTCATCGAGTTTGCTTGTTTTATACTTTTTATGCAAAATACAAATTTGGGTTGAAACCTGTGAAACCCTTGATATAATGGCTTAAAACTATTCCCTAAATTATAAGCGTAAATAACTTAATAGGTTTCCTTGAAAAAACCATGAGTTTAACCGAGTTTGCTTGTTTCATACATTTTATGCAAAATCCAAATTTGGTTTGAAACCTGTGAAAACCTTGATATTATGGTATAAAATTAATCGATAAATTATGAGCGTAAATAACTTAATAGATTTCCTTGAAAAACCATGAGTTTCATCGAGTTTTCGGTAAATTTATGCAAATTAGTATTCTTGTGGCAAACCTTTGAAATTAGCGGCCTTATGCACGGAGAGGTTTGCTGGTGAATTTTATGCAAATTAGTATATTGGCTGCAAACTATTGAAAATACCGGCCTTATGCAAGAAAAAGTTTGCAGAATTTATGCAAATTAGTATTTTGGAAGCAAACTTTTGAAAATGGCGGCCTTATGCAAAAAAATTGGTTTGCTGCAAACTTATGCAAATTAGTAGCGTCCACTGACAAGGCTTACGTCCGGCAGCTGATTTTTTATCAATACGTGTCTTTTAATTCTTGACACTGTAGTCCAGTTTCCAGAGCCATTTGGGGCTTCATTTTTACACAAAAATAGTATTTTTCACATTACTTTTAAATAAATATTTCTCAATTATACCAAAAAATTATTATTATATATTATTTTTATTACGGAACAAATGTGGTGTTATAACTTATGTTCCGCCCTGTTTAAATCCTAAGCAGACGACGTGATAAGACCTTTTGAAAACTGACAAGGCTTACCTCCGGCAGCTGATTTTATCAATTAAATATTAATTTTACTAATTAATTAATTAATCTCGAAATGTTTATCGAGTTGGATCAACCCTCTGTGGTCCCAACTTGCTGTACTGACATATTTAACTTGTCTTCCTTCATATTTTGTTACATAATTATTGCAACTCTCCTTGTGGAATATATTTGCTAATGGCACCCCATGTTATTTACCCATAGAGCTTAATACAGTCGAAGGCAGACGGCTGCCATTACTCTATAGTTGTAGTTCACTCCTACTACCTCAATACCCAAAATGAATGTCAATTGTTTTAGCAAGGTCAGATACGATGTAATTAAAAGAATTTATCACCCCAAATTAACAAAGAGAAAGCTCTTACCAATCTTAACCCAAAATGGTCAATGTCGAAGTTACAATCAAACACTGTCAACCTTTGAAACCCTACCCAAAGAAGCTTCCGTTGTTGTATGTGGGGCTGGAGCCATTGGTAACTCCGTAGCTTATCATTTAGTCGAACTAGGATATGATAATGTGGTTGTTCTTGATCAAGGAAGGTAAGTTTTAAGTGAAAAAAGTCTGAAGTATAACAACAAAGAGGGTATAAAGAGGTCTTAAATTAGAATCGGAAGTGGAGTTACGTGGAGGGGTAATGGTCTAGTAGGCCATTTTCATTCGGCTTCCGAGGGTAGGATCACGGAATACAGCACGCAGCTTTATAAAGAACTTCAAGAACAAGGTTACGATACTGGATGGAAAAACTGCGGGGCTTTAAACATAGCTAGAACCAAAGATAGAATGATATTACTTCAAAGAATGGTCTCGGAAATTAGAGTACAAGGATTGGAGTGTGAAGTTATTGGTCCCAAAGATATAGCCAAACTCTTACCCTTAATTAAAACTGATGATCTGGAGGTGATTAATACGAAAAAGCAGGCTTAAGTTAGATCTTAATTATGATTTATATCTAAAGGGTGGAGTCTTTGTTCCCGGTGATGGTTATGTTAATCCATTAAATGTTTGCAAAGTTTTGGCTCATTTAGCCCAAAATGGGGGTGCTAAATACTATGAAGGTTGTAGAGTCACAAAGATTTTAGTCAAAAATGATAAAGTTTGCGGAGTAGAGACAGAAAAAGGTGTTATCTCGTGTGATACAGTTGCCTTATGCACTGGAATGGTAATTAAATACCAAATTTCTAATTTGAAAAATAATTGTAATAAAACTGAATTAATTAACTCAATCAATGACAGTGGTCCAGACAATTAGGTCTATCAAACACCCCTCGTTTTAAAATCCCAATTCATGCAGCTGAAAGAACTCAAGCATTAACTTATCCTGTTCCAGGTCTTCCAGCTACAGTACCCAGTATGAGAAATAAAAAGGGAAAGGGCAGATAACATAACATTATACCTTAAAATATTGGCCTTTTTCTAAATATTAAAGGAAAAAATTAAAAACAATAAATGATCCCTTATTACAAATAATTAGCATTTAATTAGTCTTAAAAACGAGGACTACTGCGCCGCCATTGCTGTAGTGGCGTCTGCTAGCCAGAACCCCATACCCATACACGATTGGTTGAACCAATCCCTTGTGGGTTCTGGCTAGCAGACGCCTCTAAAATGTCAGCGCAGTAGTCCTAATTATTTTGTAATAAGAGATCTTTTATTTTCTATTAATATTTAGAAAAAGACCTTTCTTGGTATAATGTTATGTTAGCCAACTTTTTCCTTTAATTCTCTTTTGGGTAATAAATTAATTACAATTATCCGCGTTAAAGCTCTGCGTGACTACGATGGCCACGTTTACTTTCGACATTGGAATAACAGCCTACTTATTGGAGGTTTTTGGAATCAAGGAAAACCTGTGTTCTCCAAAGATGTTCCGACAAACTTTGAATTTCAGCAGTTACCTTGGGATTGGGAGTTATTTTGCAGTAAATACTAATTATAATTAGTATTTAAATGGGTAGTTATTTAATTGGTGGATTGAATTAAGAACCGATATACGAAGAAGCCAAGAAAAGATTTCCATCATTAGCTAATGTGGAAATTGAAACAGTTATGAATGGTCCTGACACGTTTACGCCTGATGGAAAATGGATATTAGGAGAAACCTCTGAAGTCAGGGTTCTCTTTAGTCTTTCTTTCTTAAGTTTAATTTAATTAATTTTTATCTTAATTAGATTGATAGACTATTCGTTGCTGTTGGAAGTAATGGCAATCCAGTCCAAGCCGCGGGTGGTTTGGGGAGGGCTTTAGCTTCTTGGATTAAATCGGGAGAACCGGAAGCTTATTTACTTCCATTTGATGTTCGTCGTTTTATCGATGTTCATAATAATAGAAAATATTTAAGGGAAAGAGTTCAAGAAACTGTCGGGAGATATTATACAATATCGCATCCATTGTTAACGGAATTTAGAACAGCTAGAAAACAACGTTGTTCCCCTCTTTATTCAGTTCAGGAAGCAGCTGGTGGTGTCTTTGGGGAAAGGATGGGTTTTGAGAGAGCTTTGTTCTTTGATTCGTCTCAAACTTGTAAGAATTTTTGTTGGTGTTGAAACAAAATTTAATATAGAAAACAAATTTGGAAAATCGTGACGTCGTTTTCAGTGGAAGAGAGAAGAAAACCACCTCCGATTACATTTGGAATGCCACCATGGTTTGAATGCGTTAAAGAAGAATACTACGCTTGTCGTGAGCGAGTGGGAGTCATTGATATGTCATCATACACGAAATTTAAGATCCAAAGCGCTGGACACGAAGTTGTCAACTTTTTACAACTACTTTGTAGCAACGATGTTGATGTTCCAATTGGAAAAATTATTCAAACTGGAATGCAAAATAAAAGAGGTGGTTACGAAAATGATTGCGTTCTCCTCAGACAAGCCGAAAATGAGTAAATAATATAATATGCTTTTATTTAAATATAAGTTCGTATTAACGCGATATTTTCGGTTTGTTTTAGGTATTTTATGGTTTCACCAACAGCCCAACAAACTAGAATTAGAGAATGGTTACAACGTCATCTCCCCCAAGATGGTTCAGTCGCTGTTAGTGACGTTACTTCAATGTACACGGTTTTAAATGTAGTTGGACCCAAATCCAAAGAATTACTGAAAGTTTTGACGCAAACTGATATGGATTTGGAAGCCTTTAATTGCGAGAAAATGAATGTAGCTTATGCCAGTGACGTATTAGTCATGGGATTCAGTAACACTGGCGAACCAGGATATTCTCTTTATATCCCATCTGAAGTGAGTTCAAATAACATACCAAAACTTTCCCTTCGATCAAAATTATCGATGTGTTTTTTCAGTATGCTCTTCACGTTTATGGAAGACTTATGTCTGTTGGTCGTGATTTTGGAATCATGAATGTTGGATACTACACCCTTAGATTCTTAAGAATTGAAAAATTCATCCCATTTTGGGGTGAAGAACTAGATAGTAACACAACCCCCTTTGAAATAGGACGCGGAGATCACGTCCAACTTGAAAAACAACACTTTTTAGGAAAGGAAGCATTGGTAGACCAACTTAAAAATGGTTTACATAAACGTCTACTTCATTTCCAAATGGTGAACCATAATCCAACAGCGGATTTATGGCCATGGGGACGCGAACCTATCTTTAGAAACGGGGAATACGTTGGTATGATAACATCTTCCGGTTATGGGTTTACTTTGGGGACAACTGTTTGTCAAGGTTTTGTTCAGAATATTGATTCATTGACCAAAGAAACTGACGTTATCACCGATGATTTTATAATGAAAGATGCTAGTTATGAAATAGAGATTGCTGGAAAGAAATTCCCGGCTAAAGTTTGCGTACACCCGCCATATATCCCTACAATACCCATGATGGGTTCTTCTAGTAGTCAATATGTTCCTAAGGCTAGAGCTACCGTTGAGGAACTGAACTGAGTTTTTTTGACTTTTGTGATGTTTTTTTTTTTTTTTTAACTGTAGACTTTGTTAACTAGTCGTGTGTTTTTGAAATGGCCTACTAGAACTAGGCCTAATTGTTAAATATTTCATTTCTATGATGTAATTAAAAAAAGGACACAAAATCCATCATATAAGGTGTTCATTTTATTTCTTTTTGGGAAATGGTTGTTATTTTATACAAATAAGATGTTTTTAATCTTTGCCCTTCTTGGCTTTTGGCGCAGTGGCTGCGTCTAAGCTTTCCGCAGCTTCCTTGGCCCTCTTTTGTCTCTTTCCCCATAACATTTCATGTACTCTAGCTTGACGGAGAGTAACGTAGGCCTTGAATTTCTTTTCATCGGCAGTGATAACACGAGCCTTCTCTCGCTTAACGCTCTTGTTCTTTCTAACTGGCATAATTGTTCTCTTCAATTGAACAGCCAATTTCATTTCCTCAGCCTTAAAAAGAAAAGAGAAAGTGTTAATTAACGATTATGTTAATTAAAATGTTGTTGTAAGTAAACTTACAGTAGCATCACCCTTCCTGGGCTTGCTCAATTTCTTGGGGAATAGGATCAACTTAGATTTGTATTCCTTCAATCTCTGAACATTTTGTTGTACAGATTCAACACTCTTGTTTCTCCTCCTGAAGTCAACGGCAATTCCGATGGTTCTAGCTTCTTTCTTATGGATTTTTGCAGCTCTCAATTCTTGCAAGGTGAAACCGCGTCCTAGCCTTTGTTTTAAGTTGTAACGAATGGTCGGGCACCTAACAACTGGTCTTACTGGTCCACCAACTGGACGAGGGGCAATTTGACGGGCTTTGATTTGACGTTTAGCGTGTCTCCTCTTCTTTCTCATGGGTTGGTTAAACCACGTTTTAACGTATCTTTGCCAATCCTTATGGAAATGGCCATTAGGAATCATATTATTCCTTTTGGGAGCCATTTTTCAATCTGAAACGGTGTAAAATATCGTTTCATGTAACGTGAATCGGATGTGTGACGCGTCGTGTTCAACAACAGTACACTACACATGTGGAATCGAGCCAAGGCTTAATATAGAGCGGTCAGCGCCGCGGTCATTGTATCAATTGGTAAATCGGTTTTAATCTATTTATATAAGCATTTTGGACCCGAAATATGTTAGTTTCTATATAGTTTTTGATCTAAATATGCCTTTCATAAGGATATTTTTAAAATATGACGAAGAAACATGGGTTTTATTCTGGTTAAAAACTTAAATAATGTTGATATAAAAAAAACTTCATCATAATGTTATTTATCAAGGCATCGCGTTAGTTTAGGTCCTAAATTTTTATAAACATTATATCATCGTCAACTTAACACTTTTCACAAAGTAAAATATAAGTTATACTTAAGTAAATTACGTTAAAACAATTTAAATTAGTAAATTAATCGATTCTCACCTTATGAAATTCCCACTTGCACAGAATATCCAACACGCGTACGCGAACGAAAGGGGCTCAAGGGGGGGGAGAAGACAGAAACTTCTAAGCGGAAATGACATACAGGAACTTCTTTGGAAGGCTTTCGAGCGTTCAGATCAATCGTTCTAAAAATGAATATCTGTTGTCCGGTTTACTTACCGATGATATTTCTTTTTGCACCGAACGCAGCTATTGCACAACTTTGGCAAATCCTTCAAGTTTTTTCCTGTAGAATGGACTAGTAAAGTCCAATGATAACAATATACTTTATTATAGAAAGTTTACAAGTCTTTGGCTAATGTACTGGCTAGTGCTCTGTGGTAAATCATGTTATAGAATGACGTAATCGTTTGGAGTTGTAACTTGTAAACAAGTTAAGTCGGAGAGATCGGAATAGACGTTAACGGATGTGACTTTGAAACAGTTTTAAGCAAATTTTGTTGGGCGATCGAAAACATTTATCGCGTTTATTTCTAAAAAAGTTAATAAAAAGGCTAATTCAAAGCTTTTTGTATGGTGAAAGTAGTTTAATCGCTTGGGATCTTCAAGGGAAAAAAGGTAACCAAGGCTTAAGATTTATTATGTCAATATGTCTATTTATTTTGGCCTACTAGTTGCGTAATAATTTCCACGTAGTGTCGAGAGGAAACCGAAACCCAATTAGATATTTTTGTTGTAATTTCTGTAAAATTACGCGTGAATTTTAAGTTTAAAACGTTAGAATAATAATAAAATTTGGTCTTAGGAAGTTTAGATGAACATTATTATTGCATCATCACAAGACAGCATGGCAATTTTTATCAGCTATCAGTAGTTACCTCCCATTTAGCGAAATTTTTATTTTATTTAATATTTTTTGCGTGTAGTCATGGCACCTCGAAACAAACAGCAAGTTTCTTGCACAGAAGAGTCTTCCGATGATTGCTCTAAAACATCATTTGAAGATTCATGCTCAGATATGAAGGGTAGCAGAAGTGGCCGTAAGGGAAGTGCTGATAAAAACAGTGAAGAATATAGGAAAAGAAGGGAAAGAAACAATATTGCGGTTAAAAAATCGCGTAACAAGACCAAGCTGAAAACCCAACAAACTTTAGAGAGGGTTAACGAGCTTAAGAAAGAGAATGAAATGTTGGAGGCAAAAATAGCCCTTCTTGTAAAGGAGCTGAGTTTTCTCAAAGATCTTTTCTTGGCCCATGCTGGAAACGCGCATGGTCAAGATTTATCAAACACTGACTTAAGTTTCTTAAATGAAACCACCACAAATGATGATGACACTAATAAAGAAATCACCAACACCCAAAATGCCATTGCTATTCGTAATGATCACAAATATACACAAAATTTGGGTATATCAGGGTAATTAATTACCCTTCATTAAACATAATTTTTCACAGTTACCTCATCCCGGAAACCACCATACAAAATTGTATTTAGGAAATAAAATAATATGGAAAGTGACTGTTGATAAACTTTTCTACTAATATTATTATTATTATTATTATTAATATTGAACATGTGGTTGGGGAGGTTTTTTTCCCCGCCCCCCTTAGGGTCTTAATTAATTTAATATAAACCCATGTGCTCTTAAAAACAATTACTGGACTATCTTAATTGTAGACTTAGTTCTCTCCAAAATACCCTATTTTTTGTAGGCCTATTAGTAGTACAACATTTTGGTTCATTTATTTTATATTAAAACCCCTTTTCCCCAAAAAAGATTATGGTGAAGGAGATTTTATATTATGAATGAATTTAACAAACATTAATTTTAATTTTTAATGATAAGCTCCTTTTTTTGTATATTATAAAGAATTAAAGAAAGAAAAATATTCATTATGTATTGTAATTAAAAATAATATTAGCAGAAATTAGCCTTATTCCTGATCAGCGCCACCTTACCCATAGCGGCGACTTTGAGAACTACTGTAAGCGGCAAGCCAATCAGATGTCGCTAAAATCTGGTGACGTCACTGACGGGCACTCGTGATCTTAACAAAAATGACGTCACCAGATTTTAGCGACATCTGATTGGCTTGCCGCTTACAGTAGTTCTCAAAGTCACCGCTATGGGTAGGTGGCGCTGATCAGGAATAAGGCTAATTCAGCTTTAATTATTCATGTTACAATGAACAAAATTATACATATGCAATAAGTGTTTATTAATTTTTATTCCTACTGCTAAAGCATATATATTTTATTGGTCAATTATTGTGGGGGTAAAAAAAAACATACTTCCAGAGCATTTTTTGTGGTTCGTATAGTTTTGTCCGAGTAATAAATGTACGGGATGAATTTCATAATTTTTGTAATTGTAATGATGAAATACGTAAAAAAATATTAAAAGAAAACTGGGAATGTAAACTGGTCAAGTTTGATGATATTTTTTGAAGCCAGTGGACAAAGTCTATAATGGCGTGCCATAAAAGTCTTGGTCTGTACATTCCCAGTTTCACCCTCATCATTTAAATACGTAACGACTATTTGTGTAGAAGAATGAAACTTTTCCTAACGATTTTATATATTACATATTAATAAGCAACCAAAATCCTGATATTGTTGTACATCAAACACAAAATAAAAGTGACAGGGTGTAAGTGACAATCATGTTTCTTATTGAATGTTTTGTAAATTTATTCTCTTTATTCGCAATAATAAGTTGTCTTCCTCAAATTCTTCTTGCCACTGTGGTTATTTTTCAAATTTCAACCATAAAATACTATTAGGCCTAAAAGTAGGGCTTATAATCCATTTTGGCGGGACATCCGCCATTTTTTTATTTTGAAATTTCAACGGTCAAATGCTATTAGGCCTAAAAGTAGGCTTAGTTATCCATTTTGGCGGGAGAGCACAGCCGCCATTTTTTTTTTCCTGAAAGAAACCAGAGACTTCCGAGTTCCGACCGTCCAACTTTTAGACATTTTTTTATTTATAAAATTTTATTTTTAACAATCTCTGATCTATATTCAATTAGAATTAGGCATTATTATTATATTTCAATTAAAAAATATCCCGATTTAATCAAATTTTATTGTTTTTTATTTATTTTTTTTTTTCAGTCCACCGAGCCGCAGCCGTGTGCAGACTTCAAATTACCCAAGATACCCTTCGCGATTTTTGGTTCCACCCATTGTACGCGAATGTCGTCGCAGATGCGCTACCCGAGTAAAAGATTTTACTTTTACTGAACATGGGAAATGCTCGGTGTTTTGTTTGTAGGGGAAATATGACTGGAAAATAGGCGAAAAATCTTTTCAAAGTGTAACAAAAAGCGCGAAAGAAGCCGCGAAGATTTCGGAGGGATCGGCAGTCGGCGGCGGACCATCGCCGTTAGGCCTTGGCGGCCTAATGGGTTGTTTCGGTGGTTCCAGCACCAAAAATGACGCGGAAGAGGACAAAAGACGAAAAGAAGCCAATAAACGAATAGAAAAACAAATTCAAAAGGATAAACAAATCTACAGAGCCACACACAGATTACTTTTATTAGGTAAGCCTAACTTCCTGATTTAAATATCTACCCTTTCTACCCTGCCCAAGCTTCCCCTGTCCTGTGTGCTGCCTACCGTTGTATGTATGTATGTATGGTATGGAAGTAGAAGGGGAAACTTTCCACCTAGGCTTAGATTACATTTCACACAAAGCCTTTGGTATTCATAACTTTCTCTTTCACCATCTAAAAATAGATTAACTGTACTTTCGCCTATCATATTTCATTAGGCTTACTTAGTATTAACCTCAATCAATCTTGGTATAGTCAATGGTTCTTCTTAATGTATCGAAAACCATATCACTGTATACTGTATAGTACTGTTGACCCCTTATATTTGTACATGTAGGTCTCTACTAGCTAAGTAGATTAGTCATGTCATTTAATAAATAGGTTTAAATTCTTAAAATGATTGTGTTTCTTTTCTTTAATAGGTGCTGGTGAATCCGGAAAAAGTACCATTGTTAAGCAGATGAGAATTTTGCACGTTAATGGATTTACAGAAGAGTAAGTTTTTGGTGATTTCTGTACTTTCATGTTTATCTGTCATTTAAAATTTCTATCAGATTGTGTATGTTATTGTCATAAAGTTGAGAACATAGAAAGTGTCACATTTTTCTCAGCACATAATTTAAGTCCTGGGTTACGTAAAGTGAAATTTACCAGATTTTATAGTTAGAGAAAATGTGCAAAGTACCTTTAATATACTGGGATTTTATTTTTGAAATGTGTGGAAAAATATGTGTAGAAAACTCTTTAGGAACTGAAAAAGTGATAGAATATAGAAAGTGTCACATTTTTCAGAACACTTCTTACTTAAGTCATGGGTTATGTAAAGTGAAATTTACCGGATTTTATAGTTAGAGAAAATGTGCAATTTGTTGGGAAAATAACCTTCAATATACTGGGATTTTATTTTTGAAATGCGAGGAAAAATATTTGTAGAAAACTCTTTATGAACTGAAAAAGTGAAAGAATATAGAAAGTGTCCTCTACACTTCTTACTTAAGTCATGGGTTATGTAAAGTGAAATTAACCAGATTTTATAGTTACAGAAATTGTGCAATTTGTCGGTAAAACCTTTAATATACTGGGATTTTATTTTTCAAATGTGAGGAGAAATATTTGTAGAAAACTCTTTAGGAACTGAAAAAGTGAAAGAATATAGAAAGTGTCACATTTGTCAAAACACTTCTTACGTAAGTCATGGGTTATGTAAAGTCAAATTTTTACCTGATTTTATAGTTAGAGAAAATGTGCAATTTGTTGGGAAAATAACCTTCAATGTTCTGGGATTTTATTTTTCAAATGTAACAGGGTTAATACAAACCCGGAAAACCGGGAAAAATCAGGGAAATAAATAGTTCACAAAAACTTTAGGGAAAATTCAGGGAAATTTAGAATTTTTAGTAAAATGCAGGGGAATTTGCGTCAATCAGGGGCCGAGTAATTAAGCAAATTGTTCATGAACATACCCTCCATAGGATTAACATTACACTGTACTTTGGAGGCTCATAACTCTGGTTATATTAGAGATACGAGGATGTCCTTTGATTATGTAATAGTCCTATTTACCCCTCCTCCTTCGTTAACATTTGCTCCATAGGATACTCCATATACGGGAAAAACCTGGAAAACTCGGGGAAATATATGGGGAAATACCTGGAAATCTCAGGGAAATTTGTTTTCCAAAAGTTGTATGAACCCTGTGTAAGGTAAAATATATGTAGAAAACTCTTTAGGAACCGAAAAAGTGAAAGGGGAGGTGTCACTAAATGGTTTTGAATAGGTTCCAAAAAAATTTATATCAGAAAAAATGAGTAATTTTTGTTACTAATTAAGAAAAGATGGTTTTCATGGTAGTTAGAAATACGCATCGTATATTAATAATCTAATTATTATTAATTAATCAGAGAAAAGAAACAAAAACTTGAAGATATTAAGAAAAATATTAGAGATGCAATTTTGGTAGGTTTTAAGAATTTACATGCGGATATTTTTGGCCCACCATAAAATGTTTTGCTAAGCAGTTTCGATTGTTTCGATATATTATTTTAAATCAGACAATAACCGGTGCCATGAGCACATTAGTCCCTCCAGTACAACTAGAGCATCCAGAGAATCAATGGAGGTTAGACTTTGTCCAAGATGTTGTGAGTTTACCTGACTTTGAATATACACCAGTAAGTTTAGCTTATTCGTTCGCGCACCCCCGATAGACGAGGTAGTTTCACCTAAACCCTCCGTATATTAACTTTAAATAGGAGTTTTATGAGCACACGGAAATTTTGTGGAAGGACCGAGGAGTTCAAGCCGCGTATGAAAGGTCTAACGAGTACCAGTTAATAGATTGTGCTAAATAGTAAGCTTAAAATTATTATTTAATTACCCCGAAAAATCGCGACTTTTAAGAACTTTCCCCATCTCTTTTTTCGCAACGAAAATTATAGCTTTTTAGATAGAGTAAGCGTAATCAAGCAAAGAGACTACGTACCGTCAGAACAAGATATTCTACGCTGTCGAGTTCTCACCTCGGGTATCTTCGAAACAAAGTTTCAAGTCGAAAAAGTCAACTTCCAGTATGTTTTCTTGGTTTTCAAAAGTTGATTCGGTTGAAACTTCGTGTTTTGACTGACTGACGTATTTTTTTTTTTTTTTTTTTGTGGAAAAGTATGTTTGATGTAGGAGGTCAAAGGGACGAACGTCGTAAGTGGATTCAATGCTTCAATGACGTAACAGTCCCTCGCAATCATTTTTGTAACTGCGTGTAGTAGTTATAATATGGTGCTCCGTGAAGATCCTAGCCAAAATCGGCTAAAGGAATCTTTGGAACTATTTAAAAGCATTTGGAATAATCGGTATTTTGGATTGTGTGTTTTGTTTGCATGCGTGCGCGTGTGTGTGTGGCAACTGAAAATTTCGCATTTTCCTTTTAAGATGGTTGCGAACAATATCGGTTATTCTTTTCCTCAATAAACAAGATTTGCTGGCCGAGAAGATTAAAGCGGGGAAATCAAAGTTAGAGGACTACTTTGAAGAATTTGTTCATTACCAAACACCGCCAGATGGTAGGTATTGAACTTAGAGGGAGTTTGTAAATGCATGCGCATTGGGTGTTTTAAGGGATGAATAATATAATTTGTTGGGAACGCGAAATCATGATATTTTTGGTTTTTTCACCAAACGATTCGGCCGTATTAGAATCATCTGAAGATCCTGAAGTAATACGAGCAAAATACTTCATCAGAGATGAGTTCCTGGTGAGTAACGATGTCTTTCCATTTTTTACTCTTTGCGTCGCTTGTACCTTTAAGTTTTATTTGACAACGCGTATAAGCCCCTCTCTTTTAATTCAACCACAAGTTGCACTTTTGTGAATTATATAAGTAGATTATTTTTGGTATGTGCGGTTATGCAAACACATGGAGCGGTTTTGTGTATGTGTGTGTGTGTGTGGACCCCGGGAACACGAAAAAGTAGACAGAAACGCGTTAATAAAAGATATAAAACTGACTTCAAACATTTTTTTTTTTTCATTTTGCTTTATAAGTTGCACTTTTGTGAATTGCCGCAACAGTTATAATATTATAAGTAGAGTTTTTGGTATGTGTTGTTATGCAAACACACCTATCTGTTTTGTGTGTGTGTGTTTGTTGGTGGACCCCGGGAACACGAAAAGGTAAACGTGGCCTGAAACGGGTTTGTTAATAAAAGATTAACATTAACAACCGGCTTCAAACTCTTGGTTCATTTTGCTTTATATGTTGGCAATTAATTTTGCTAACAGTGTAACAGTTCGAGTTCAAGACACATTGTTAATTTTAAAAGCACAATAAGACTGGGAGTTCATTTTCATATAGTGTTTTGTGCAAGGGGAAAATGGATTAGTTTGTTTTAATTCAGACCAATAATATTTTTTAAATAAAATTATGCAAAAGTGTTTTGTTCTTACAAAAATATTCCACCCCTGAGAAATGTCAACAAAAGTTGTAATTCGTCTCGTTTCATGTGTTATTTCTTATCCTAAGGATGGGAAATGTTTTTTTTTGGTGTATATTTTATTACACCGCTAAAAGGGAATAAAAATGGGGAAGTAGTTTTACAACACTGAATTACAATATATTGATACGCGTCGTTTGTATAGCTTCAATTGGTTTGCAGGCTTAGACGAAATACATTTTCTTTATAATGTATTAACAATAACATACAAACAACCTAGCTATTGCGCCCGTGATTTGTGTTTCTGTCGTAAATATATTATTTTTTGAGTAAGCATGTACCCCTACCGTTGGGCCATCTCGTAAATTTAAGGTAGAGTATGCATTATGAGGGGGGGGGGGGTATTATGCGTACTCTGAGGGAATTCGGCACGCTAACTGTGGAACTACTCGGGTTCATTGGGACGCTAGAAATGGGGGAGGAATACTCGGAAAATGGCGGGCGGTCTACGTCAGACGAATCAGGAAGACCGCCCGCCATTTTGTCCGTGTATTAATTCCCTCCGTCATTCTTGCTTGGAATGTTGGAAAACGTGGGTACTGTACCACGTGGGTTAGCATATATTAGTACAACTAGCTGAAACGAAATATATAGATTTGCGTGACTTGTTGTTTGCTAATTAATTGCACATATAGTGTGTAGTATGCGCACATTTTGCCCAATGCTTTTTTCTAAATTTTTTAAAGGGGGAATTTCTTCCCTAAAACTAAAACAAAACATTCCTATTCTCTTTCTACCCCAAATCATTTAAACGCTGAAACTCGCGCAGCGCATCAGCACAGCGAGTGGGGATGGTAAACACTATTGCTATCCACATTTTACGTGCGCCGTAGACACGGAAAATATAAGACGGGTGTTCAACGATTGTCGAGACATCATACAAAGGATGCATCTACGACAATACGAACTCTTGTGATGTTGGCGCAAAAAAATTATTAAAAAAAATAACGGCGATAAAAAAAAAGGAAAGATAAAAAAAAACAAAATGAAATCCAAATCCAAATCTTTTCGGTTTTGATTTTCTTTTAAAGTTTTTTGGAAAATCCGTTAATTATTTGTTGTATAGACCTTGAAAGTTTGAAAAAAAAAGAAAAAAAAAATGGGACACACCTAACTATATTTGAGGTAATAACGTAAGATTCCCTCAAAAAACCTACCAAAAAAAAAAAAAAAGGAAACATCTCTTTAATAAGGTATGTCGTTTTAAAAGTGGTTGTTGTAAGTCTTCTATTTTGAAAAAATACACACCACTTTTTTTTGGGGAATTTTTTTTTTTGTGTTTACAAAAAAAGAAAGAAATAACCAAAATGGCTGAATTGTGGGGGAAAAATTTAAGCCAATTTTTCAAATATGAACGCTACATTCATTTTTATTACTACTACGTCTCTCCGAGTCTTTATACGTGTATAAAATGAATGAATTACCAACCAAATCCCTAATCGAATCAGTCCCTGAAACAAAAAACTGCAGTTGTGCTCCGCCGTAAAAGTCCTTCATTCTAACATTGTACCTTCCTTCCTTCCCCCATCCGTGTCTTGTTCCCTTTTTTTTAATTAATTAATTCATTAATTAATTAATAACTTTGTCTTTTTAATATCCTTAATTAATATTTTTAATAGTTCAGTTATTTTAATAATGATGAGTTTTCGAATATAAATTAAGTACCAGCTGCTTTGCCGTTAATTAAAATCTACCGCTAACTTCAATTAGTTTAGTTTACTAATCTCAATCATCCATTCCCAAAACTTTTAAAACATTTTAGGATAAAATAACAAGAAAAGTAAATTAAAACCACAAAAAGGGTTCCTTTATTTAAAAAAAAAAAACAAAAAAAAAACAAAATCGGGAATTAATTAAATTAAATCTTAATGTTATACGCGCACTTCCATGAGTCTTCCGTGAGCGCCTCCCTACAAATCTGCCTCTAGATTCAGATATTAATTTTAATTTAGGAACCAAACCCCTCTTTACCCCCCCCCCTTCGTCCCTAATTGCAAAATAAATAAAATAAAACAACGTAAAAATTAAATTCTAGTGAAACTTTGTGTTTTTAAGTTTTTAACAAAGTAGTAAAAGGAAAATGTTAAAAAAAACGCAACTTAAAGTCGACTTTTTTACGCACTAACATTCAAGGATACAGGAAATTGTTTTAAAATGCACAAACTGTCGGGATTTGCAAAAAGAAAGAAGATAAACAACAACAAACATGAATTATACTAGTCCTCATATTATCGTTTTAATTATTATTTTTAAATGTAAACTATTTTTAGTTTTTATAAGTGGATAAAAGAAAAAAAAAGAAAACAAAAAAGATGTAATAGTTATGTTTTTTTTTTTTTTTTTGTAGAGACAATTCTAAACCCCATTGTTTTTGTTTTTCTTTTTGTTAATTTTAAGAATCTGTGTTGCGATCGTTCCAATTTAATTAAAGAGTAACTATAACTACTACATGTCAATTTAGCGATGATAAACTACATAAATTAACATCAACCATACACATTTCTATAGTTAACCAATGGACTTTAAAATGAAAAACAAAGGAAAGCCATCAAAGAGACAACTTTAAAAACAAATTTATCTCTACCTACCCCCCCCCCCCCCATATTTGTTTTTTTTTTACGCTTAAGTCGTCGTGTGAATGACATTTTGAACGAGCAAATGATTAAACTTTTTACCGCAAAACTATTCCCCCCCAATTTCCACTCCCCCGTTCAAGTTTAAAAACTGTTAAATATCGTAGAGAAATAAATAAATAAATAAATAAATAAACAACAACAAACAAGTTTGTAAAACGCGCGCGTCTGGCAGTAATAGGTCACAGGGTGTTTAGGCAGCTAATGGCTCTTATACCCTTTTATTAAATAAACAATGTGTCGATTTTAAAATCGAGAATTAGGGAAACAATTGTGGTTCAAAAGGCTTTCTACATTGAAATTTTTACCATTCGGCCCTTATTTTTCAAATTAGGCTTAAGTGAGAATTCTTTTGTTGGGTAAAAGTAGGCTTAGCGATTGCGAGAATTCTTTTGTTAGGTAAAAGTAGGCTTAGGGATTGCGAGAATCTTTTGTTAGGTAAATGTAGGCTTAACGATCTTTTGTTAGGGATTGCGAGAATCTTCTGTCAGGTAAAAAGTAGGCTTAAGGATCTTTTGTTAGGTAAAATGTAGGCTTAACGATCTTTTGTTAGGTAAAATGTAGGCTTAACGATCTTTTGTTAGGTAAAAAGTAGGCTTAACGATCTTTTGTTAGGTAATAAGTAGGCTTAACGATTTTTGTTAGGTAAACAGTAGGCTTAACGATCTTTTGTTAGGTAAACAGTAGGCTTAACGATCTTTTGTTAGGTAAAATGTAGGCTTAACGATCTTTTGTTAGGTAAAATGTAGGCTTAGCGATCTTTTGTTAGGTAAAATGTAGGCTTAACGATCTTTTGTTAGGTAAAATGTAGGCTTAACGATCTTTTGTTAGGTAAAATGTAGGCTTAACGATCTTTTGTTAGGTAAAATGTAGGCTTAGCGATCTTTTGTTAGGTAAAATGTAGGCTTAGCGATCTTTTGTTAGGTAAAATGTTGGCTTTGCGATTACGAGAATATTTTGTTAGGTAAAAAGTAGGCTTAGTAAGAATTTCTTTTTATGTAAAAGTAGGCTTAGTACCTGGATTTTAAGACTTAAAAATTAAATTGATTGTACGCTTGGCATTTGCTTAAATTGATTTTAAAAATCATTTTGCCCATGAAATTTTATTTTTTAAGTCTTTATTTGTTAGAAATTAACGTTAAAAAAGTGTCCCCTTAATTCATTAATGAGAAAGATATATAATTTAGTGATTAGTTATAATTACGCTTCAATTTGTTAATATATTGGCAACGTTACGTTCGTTAAGAAATATTTCTAATTATTATTAATTATTATAAATGAAGAATGTAGATTTATTTGAAGGGAAGAATTTTTTTTTTTTTTTTTTTACATCTTTTGCAATTTTGAATTTTACCACGACGTTTTTACGAAATCTCATGTTTTTAGTTTATAGTCTTTTCCACCCTATTTCATCGTAGGTGTGTAATTGGTAGCTTATTATATAAATGTGTCTGCTAAATAATTACCGAATGAATTTGGTTTTTAATTTAATTTAAATTAACATTTTATATTGCAAAATTCCAATGAAAGGGTTATATATTAAAAAGAAATTAAAGAAAACAAATCAGTCCATCCATTTGATTTTTCAATCAAATTAATCCTTAAAACCCTCCTAATTAACTAACTAACTAATTATCGAAATAAAGAAACGAAGTAAATATGGTATAATTGGGGTCAAGTCTATTTTACGAAGCATCAAGAAAGAAGTTTAAAAAAAAAAAAAAAGATTGAGAAAAAATTTACGATTATGAAAGGAAAATCGGCAAGAAGTATTAATTAATTAAGAAAACTCGCTAATTTTATAAAATTAGTAGTTTATGATTTTTACGAAACGTTTTTGAGAGCTAACTAACCAACCTTCCTCCTTCCAAAAAAAAAAATGATGGTAAAAACCGTACGACAGACAATTTAATTTAAATTAAGTATTTAAACAAATGAAAAATTTGCTCACGAAAAAAAAATTGAACTGCTTGAAAAGTAAAAATAAAAAAATATATATATATATCACCCAGTTTCGGTAACGGTAACGTCATAAAGCCCCCTATTTTTTGTGTTTTTTTTTGGTTTTTTTTTAAATTTTATTTCAAAGTATTATAAAAATAGTGATGAAATATTTCCCATCCTGTCAGTCGAGATATTTTGATTTTTAATTTAATGGCAAATTTGAAAAAGGAAAAAAAAATTTAACGAAAAACAATTCGTATTAATTAAAGGATTAAATTAAATGTATAATGTGAATTTAAAAAAATATACCAAAGAATTAATAATATTAATATTTTCTGGTTAGATACTTAATTAACTATCATATAAATCCCGCGCCGCTTATTTTAATTTGGTTAAAGTAATTAGGGATTTAAATAAAATACATTGAATTAATTAACCTAAACCTATGGCTGAGTTAGCGCTAACGTTAATAATATTATTATTATTATTATTTTAAATAGTTCAAACCCTCCTCAATCTTTCCTCCATCCCAAAAAACAAAATTTAACATAACACAACACGCTCGTCTCAACGAACGAACGATACGATACGATATGCTTTAGCAAAATTTTTCACGCTTTATATCACGAAATAGCTGTGTTGTTTAAAGTGAGTCTAGGCGCGACAATTGACGATTTTAGATGAAATTACGGCGGTGCTTTGCCTCTCTAACGTTTTACTACTACTGTCTACTACTAAAAACTACAAATAAATAAATAAATAAATGATGATACAAAAAAAAATAAAATAAAATAAAACACATGACAATTTTTAATTTAAAATGAAACAAACGAAAAAGATGAAAAGAATGAGATGACAAAATGATATATATATAGTTGTTAATCGTGTATTCCAGGGTTTCAGCATAGCTGTTACGCAAAAAAAAAAAAAGATAATAAATAAATAACAAAAGGGTGGTTTTTATTAAAAGTAATTAATTAAGTTTCCTAGCAAAAATAAATGGGTCGTCGTAGATTGATTGATTGGGTTAGCGTTTTTGTTAGTAAGTTTAAAATGATACTGGTATCGTCAAAATTAATCTATTAAAGGGGCTCACCGTCGCTGTTGGGGGGGGGGGGAGACCGCCCTTAGTTCAGGGGGAAAACACCCAGCTCTTTGGCCATAAGGAATGGCGCCACCGTCGCGGTGGGCGGGTAAGCAATATGCTAACCAACAGTTTGACCCGCCCCCCTTCACCCCAACAGCTCCGGCCAGCCCCTTTAATAAATAAGAAATTTTCATGATTTCGTGATCAAAATCTTCCGAGTGGTGAATTAAGTTAAATCAAATTTAATTTTATTTTTTTAAACGTCTAAGAGTAATTATGCGTTTATCATAAATAATCACTTTGAAGAAATAATATAACGAATTTATTAAAAATTCTCACTCGTAAAGCATTTTACTCATCACAATCTCGTGAAAAATGTAATGTTTCTTATTTTTAAAGTTTAATTTTGACGTAATCCGTTTTTGTTTTAAACTTTCTTTTGATAAAAACGCTATCGTACTGTCTTATCGCCCCACAAAAATTTCATGAAACTTTTGATTTAATTTCTTTATTTTTTCAAAAAAAATATTGTACAACTTGTTTTAATTGTTTCTTAGTCAAAAAAAAAAGTAATAATAAAATGACAAAAAAATAAAAAAAATACTTTTAATGGTATATATAGTTTTAAAAAAAATTAATTTTTGTTAAAATAATGTTAAAAAGAGACTTTTACGAACTCTAAAAAAACATAAAACAACCAAATTCTCTAAAGTTATAACCGCTTATATTTAAAAAAAAAATGAAAAACAAACAATTGTGTGTATATTTGTGAAGAAAAAAAAAATTAACGTGGATAAAAAAAAAATAACCTAGACAAATTTTTTTAGATGTTCAAACATTTTTTCGCTATGTTAATAATATAGAATATAGGTTTTTATTATAATTAATTTTTGTGTCATGTTGAGATAAATTTAATTTTCTTTCCTTTTTTTTAATTGTGATAATGAAATTGTCCAAAAAAAAAATGTAATTTTTCAAAAAAAATTTGCGGAAAATTTGAAAAACTACCCCCTATCTCAAAATAATATGAAAAAAAAAAAAAAAATAATTTGAGTACAAAACGACGCCCCCTATTAACCAATAGCTGAATGAAAACATTTTTCACAAGCAGGTTTATTGGAATTTAAATGTTTTTTCGGTGATTGAAAATAAATTTAAAAAAATGGTGCATAGTTTAAAAAAAAAAAAAAAAAAATTAAAGACGTACCTGCTTGTGACTAAAAATAAAAAAAAAAAAACAACCTTGCCCCTGAAATTAAAGTGGACTTTAGGAAACATTGTCCTAAATGAATAAATAAAAAAAAATAAACTGGGAAATCCCTGTGAAACTAAACGAATATATTGCAAAAAAAAAAAACGTAAATTTTTTTTTAATTTATTTGGGTTTAAACAATTTAAAACATCGTAAGAAGAAAAAATAAAAAATATTTGTAATTGTTTAAAGAAAAAATAAGAAATCTGGTCACTATTAATTGTGGGTTTTTAGTCGGAAAATTATATACGAAAAATAAAAAAAAAAACAAATGTGAATTTTCTAACCCCCTTACCCTAACCCTTTTACCCCCCCCCCCCCTAAACGTTTTTTGGTAAACGCAAAAATTACCGAATAAAAAAGAAAAAACAAAAAAAAACCCAGGGTATAACTACGTACGTTACTTTGAGTTTAATTTTTAATGAACGGTACATACAACGCAATATTTAAAAAAGAAAGAAATTCAAGAACTCTTTATAAATAAAACAAGAAATTTGCGGCGCAAAACAAAACCCGTTTAAAAATTTAAACGAAAAAAAAAAAAAAATAAATAAATAAATATATACCGAAGATTTAAAAATTAAACAAAAAAGATTAAGAATCCACTTTTTGTAGATATTAAAGATAAAAAACAACATATTATTTCGCTAACAGTGTTTTTCGCGTTTAAAAAAAATGTATGAATGAAAACAACCAACAACAAAAGATAACAAAGTTGTAGTCAGAAAATTATTCCCCCTTTTTTCTCAGTCGGTTTTTCTCTCCCCCCCCCCAACATCGCGCATTAAATATATATAATTAATAATCTAATATTAATTAATTAATATTATTTTAATAATTGCAAACAAATCTTAAGATAAATCTCAAAACTGCTAAAAGAATTATGATCATGTACTTTTTGTTTTTGTTTAAATTGAAGAAGAAACATCAAACAAAGAAATACCAAACGTAAATGAATATAAGCAATTTAATTATACTAAGCTCATTTTAAAGTTTATATTTTGTCCTTCCTTGCTCCCTGTTTATTTTCCTTTTGAGGAAAGATAAAAAAAAAAGAAAAACCTCCGATGTTTAAAAGGTATATAGTGTACATAATGTCTAACAAACAATGCACAGCAAACATAAACAAAAAAAAACAAATAAAAAATAAAAACGTGTTTTGTGTTAATTTTATCACTGGTTGTTGTGAAATTTTACTTTTCTTATTTTTATAGGTGATTTGAATATCATTTTGCCGTTCTGGGGATTTTGCATGGTCAGTTAGTTGCGAACATCAATAATGAGCGTTAACAATGGCTCAAGAGGTAGAGCACCGTTTTGCAAAGTTTAACTGAATGCAGTATGTATATGGAAAAGGAAATGCCGATGCAATTCTTGGATATTGGACAGTTAGTTGCAATTGACCATTGCTGATGATGACTCGAGTTGCAAAGTGTAACTGAAAGGCCTTCAAATGCAGTATATGGAAAAGGATATGCCGATTTTCACCATTGTACTCTGATTTTCCGTTGTGGGATTTTGCATGGTCAGTTAGTTGCGATTGACCATTGCTGTTCATCACTAATGACTGCTAATGATGGCTCGAGAGCTAGAGCACCGTTTTGCAAAATGTAACTGAAAGGCCTTCAAGTGCAGTATGTATATGAGAAAGGAAATGCCGATGTAACTCTGAGATATTGGTCAGTTAGTTGCGATTGACCATTGCTGATCATCACTAATGAATGGCTCGAGTTGCAAAGTGTAACTGAAAGGTCTTCAAATGCAGTATATGGAAAAGGATATGCGGATTTTCACCAATGTACTCTGATTTTCCGTTCTGGGATTTTGCATGGTCAGTTGTAATTGACCATTGCTGACCATAACTAATGAAGGCATTGAGAGCTGTAGCTCCGTTTGCAAAGTGTAACTGGAAGGCCATCAAATGCAGTATGTATATGGAAAAGGTTATGCCGATTTTCACCAATGTGCATCGATTTGCAACTCAGGGATAATGGCCAGTTAGTTGCAATTGACCATTCCTGACCACCAATAATGACGAAATGCTTAGATTTGAAAGCAAGAAACGGAAAACGAACACGGCTAAGCTTTTGTAACCTACATGCTAATCTACCATAATGAAACACCGTTTTGACACCTGATTGGTTTAAATCTTATAGTAACGTCAGCTCGGTGCGTTATTCAAAGGCAACAAAAAACAAATTGGATTTTCTTAATGAAGACACAATGATTATCATAAAGGTATTTTATTTCATTCACAAACAAACACGGATGAGATGAATGGGTAAACAAATTAAGTATTTATTACATGAAATTTTTTTTATACAAATTTGATGATTTAATTAACAGATTTCAAAGAGCGTAATTTATCCGTTTTAATGTAAGAATTTAAAATGAAAATTTGGTTGACTGTAAGAAAAAAGGTTTAAAAGCGTAACCGTCTCTTTCAGTGCCAAGGTACTTGACCCGGATGACTAATTTGACCCAATTTGTAATACCTAGTTTGGTTTAATCCAACCGCGCTTCCACCACTGCCAATTGAAGGTCCAGTCGATAATGAGGATGAAGTTTTATCTCCGACAACGCTCGTACCGTCTCCTTTTAACGTCGCGACGCATTTCCAATTTTCCAGATAATTTCCTAATTTCAAAGAGATTCTATTGCAGCTTCTGGGAAATAATTAATCAAGTCAGGTACTACAATTGTACCTTTCCATAACCGAACACAACCATCATCTCCGGCGGACGCTAATAAAGTTCCAGTAACATTCCAACAAACTCTCCAGACCTAAAAACCCCGCATTATCAACTTGGGTTTATTGCATTTTAAATAAAGGAAAAGTTGAGGTAACATAACATTATACCTTAAAAGAACGGCCTTTTAGTCTTAAAAACGCTGACTACTGCGCCGCCATTTGTAGAGGCGTCTGCGCAGGAGTGATTCAACCAATCCCGTAAGAGTAATGGGTTCAGGCTAGCAGACGTCTCTAAAAATGACGGCGCAGTAGTCAGCGTTTTTAAGACTAAAAGGCCCTTCTTTTAAGGTATAATGTGACGACCCTGATCTTTTCCTTCAATTTTTTTACGCATTACTTGGGAATTATGATCGTCAAATTGTCCCGCCTGTCTAATTTCAAATTTTGACGAAGTTCCTTGTGAACTTATTATCGTCGTATCTTGCCTTTTATTATAAATTAATTAATTAGATTTTAAAACTAAATCCTTGCTGAAAAACTATTTTCAAGCTTACTGTAAAGGTTTTAACGTTATAATTCTGACGTCTTTTGAAGCAACAGCGAGTAAGTGATAAGATCTTCCCAAATTGGGAGCAAAAACTAAATCATGCACTGGGTCAGTAATAGACAAGGTTTCAACTTTGACCCAACGTGTGCTGTTTGGACTATACTCGTAAAGTAAGACTTTTCCACCACTGGAAGCATTTTGTTCGTCACTTCCAACAGCAATCATGGGTGGATGATGGCTTAAGCAATAAAATATTTGCATTTAAGGGAAACTCGCTCTGTTTCATTGTAACTAGGGGCGTTTACCGGCAAGTTGAAGGATTCCAAGCAACGCAACTACAAGGCAATTTGCAGTTTATTTCATGTTGGAGTGACCATTGACTAAGATTCATAACATCAGGGGCTTCGTAGATTCTTATAATGCCATCCGCGGAACACGTGGCTAATTGTAAACCCAAGTGCTTAGGGGCGAACCTAACATCAGTAACTGACGTTCTACTATCCACCAAACTAGTACGTTTAACCCAATGAGACTGATTTCTTTCATTGTCATCAACTTTGAAAATTTTAAATTTTAGGGGTAAGTGAAAGGGTTTTTTTTATTATTGTTTAAGATTTTTATTAAAAGGCAACCTAATTCTTCCCAAACTGAGGCCGTTCTAT